>JARKHS020027593.1:0-442050 GCA_030143305.2 Amblyomma americanum
ATTTTAACACCAGTCAATGAACGCCAGGAGAGATGTCCATCTCCCCTGTCGGCCCTAGCCGTCGGCCGGGATCCCTTGGGATACAGCAGCAGCAAGGGCTTGACCGATGATGTCTTGCTGGACGTTGGGGTCTGGGCTGCGGAGCTAAGCCTCCCAGGATTCTATAGTGCGTGAGCTATCATATTTAGCCGGGCACGTCCACACCATGTGGACCAGATTTGCTGGCTGATCGCAAAATTTGCACTTTGACCTGAATACTGTAGGATGCCACTTGCTGTAGAGTACTGGGTTGGGAAAAACCCCTGTCTGTAATTTCCTCCAAAGAACCTCCTCTTTTTTATTGAGCGTTTTGTCCGCTCCCGGATAAATCTGACGATTTAGTCTGTAATATTGTGTGATTTCCTGGTATGCGCGCATATCCTCTGTGCTGTTTGTACTTCCAGAGATTTGGGAGGTCCCAGGGGTCGACCGGTAAGTGAGACCTCGGGCGACCGAATGAGCCTCCTCGTTCCCTTTAAGTCCTTGGTGAGCTGGTGCCCAAACGAGCAGAACCAGTTCTCTGGGTCCTCCTTCCCTGCTTAATATACGGATGGCAGTCTCCGTCACCCTCCCCGATTCGTAATTTCTCACAGCGTTTTTTGAATCGCTAATGACCACCTTGACCCCTCCTTGGCTGGCGGCTAAGGCTATCGCCACTTCCTCAGCTTCTACTGTCTTGACACCACTGACTGTGCAGCACGCCACCGGGGTTCCGTCTTCCTTAACCGCCACAGCCGCGTGTGCGGCTTTGCTCTCATATATTGCAGCGTCCGTATACAGGACGTCCTGTCGACCTGTATACCTAGCATGTAATGCTTCTGACCTGTCTTTGCGCCTGCCTTCGTGAAAGGCGGGGTGCATGTTTCTGGGCAGCGGAGGGATTTTAATCTTGTCCCTGATTTGTCGTGGTATGTCTCGTGAGCGGGCATGTTCATGCTTGGGCTCGTAGCCCAATCTCTCTAAAATTTTCCTCCCCGTTTCAGAACCGAGTAGCCTTTGATGCTGAGCGGTAAGGGCAGCCTCAATGAGCTCCGCGAGAGTGTTGGAGACCCCTAGCTTCATAAGTCTCTCGGTGGATGTGTTCGGGGGTAGGCCGAGTGCGACCTTGACACTTTTCCTGATAATGATTTCGAGCTTGTTCCGGTCCGCTCCGTTGAGTTTCAGGTAGGGTGCCACGTACACTATCCTACTGATTACGAAGGCTTGCACGAGTCTCAAGAGATTCGCCTCCTTCATCCCAGCGTGCCTGTTCGCTATTCTTCTGATAAGGTGACACGTCTGATTTGCACTAGCTTCTAACCTAGCAAGCGTTTCATGATTCTTCCGATTCGCCTGAATCCTTAGCCCGAGGACGCGGATACTGTCAACCACGGGGATCTCTCCGCCATTGACATACAGGTGGATGTCTGCCTCGTGCTTTTGGTGAAGCCGCCGTTTTCCAGGGGGCATCAGGAACAGTGCTTCCGACTTTTCGGCCGAGCATTTAAGTCCCTTGGGTTTCAGGTACTCTTCAATGATGTCAATTGCTTTTTGCAGAGAGCTTTCAATTTGTCCGTCACTCCCCTTATTTATCCATAATGTTATGTCATCCGCGTATATTGTGTGGTTTAAATTCTCAATGTCCGCCAACAGTTCGGGGAGTCTCAACATCGCAATGTTGAAGAGGGTCGGTGATAACACCGAGCCTTGCGGCGTTCCTGTGTTACCAAGTATAATGTCCTCGATGGAGTCTTCCCCTATCTTGAGAGTGGCTTTCCTGTTCGTAAGAAAGTCCTTGATGTAACTATACACTCTCTTACCTACATTTAGTGAGTTCAGATTCTCTAAGATCGACACGTGCCTCACGTTGTCAAATGCCTTTGCCACATCCAACCCCACAATCACTTTCGTGTCTCGGGTTTGCTTTTCTATAATTTGGTCCTTGAGTTGCAGCATCACGTCGCATGCCGACAGCTTTGGTCGGAAGCCGATCATGGTGTCTGGGTATAGCCCATTGTCCTCTATGTACCTACTGAGCCGCGTCTGAACGACATGTTCCATAAGCTTACCCACGCAGGAGGTGAGCGATATCGGCCTGAGGTTCTCGAGGCCCAGTTTCTTCCCCGACTTGGGAATGAAAATGAGATTTGCGAGTTTCCACTCCTGTGGTATCGTCCCTTTCTCCCAGCACTCCTGCATGTACGTTGCGATGTTGGCGATGGACCTGTCGTCGAAATTACGAAGCATTCTGTTGCTCACTCTATCCGGCCCCGCTGCTGACTTAGTCCGCAGGCGATTAATCTCCGCTCTGACTTCTGCCAGGGAGAGCGGGGCGTCTAATTCCGAATTCTCTCCCCCTTCATAGTCCGGGAGGGGTTCGGGTCCGGCGGGATTTATGTACCTGTTGCGAACTTCTTCTAATAGTTCCTTCTTAGTGCCTTCAAACTGATGCGCCAGTCTTTCCAGCTGTTGTTTGGACGCTGACTTTGTGCTATCCGGATTTAAGAGGTGGCGAAGAAGTCGCCACGTTCGTGCGGTACTCATATTCGTCTCCATCTGATCGCAGACGTTCCCCCAATTCTGCTTCGTGAGTGCGATTGCGTGCTCTTCAATTTCTCTGTTTAAAGCCGCTATCTGTTTCCTGATATTCCGATCCCATCTCCTTTGTCGAAGTCGATCCTCCAACCCTTTCTTTTTCCTCCAGAGATTTATTAATCTCCTGTCTACGGCTTCATTGTCCCCCTCGATTTCCACCGCTTCGGTGGCCTCTTTAGCAGACCGTACCACCCCATCGCTCCATTCCGCAATGTCAGAGACGGGAGCCGGGTTGTCCCTGAGTGCCCTGAAAGCATCCCAATTTACGGCCTCTACCTTCCGTTTCCCGGGAATTGTCGGGCCTCCTTCTACCACCACTTCTATGATCTTGTGATCGCTTCCCAGATCCTCGTTTGTATTGCACCACGTGGCTCTAGTGCCGCTCCCCGTCAAGGTGAGGTCAGGTGTTGTGTCACTCGCGACACTATTTCCCTTCCTTGTGGGTTGCAGCGGGTCGGTTATCAAATCCAGATTATGAGTCTGTATGTCGTCCCACAATTTCCTGCCCTTGATTGAAGCCTGTTTATATCCCCATGCCGAATGGTGAGCATTGAAGTCCCCCACGATCAACAGCGGGTTGTTCTTTATCTTACGTCGCGTCGTTGCGAAGAGATCCCCGAATTCACATTTCCTTTGTTTGGGAGAACTGTAGACATTTAATACGAACAAGCTACTTTCTCTCTTTCTTCGCGGTATCAGTTCTACGAGAGCATGGTCTATTTCTGTACTCCCGATGTTATGCTGCACCGCCGTGATGTTTCGTTTGACTAGGGTGGCCACCTGCGTGTTTTCATCCTCGCCTACGTATGATTTGTACCCCGACAATTTTGCTTTTCTGCCGCATTCTTGTAGTGCTATTAGCTCCGGTCGGTCCCCGTTCCTCAGGAATTCCTGCAAGACAGCACGCTTGCGCGTGAAACCTCTACAATTCCATTGCCAAACGGTGGTTTTACTGGATCTGTGAGCCATGATTGCCAATCAGCTGATTCATCTGGTTTCCTAGTACTTGTTGGGTGAGGTGTTCGTACGCCCGGTCCCTTTTCGCAAATTCTTCCTTAAGTTGTTCAGTGAGGTTATTATCCCTCTGATGTATTTGCTCTGCGACGCTGTTATCTCGTTGATGCAGCTGCTCTGAGAGGGTTTGGAACATCCCTAACATGCGTTCTTCAAAAGCCTTGCGCCATTCATTGTCCTGTCTAGATTTGGCCTCAAATTTTGCCTCCAATTGTTCTATTTTCATGTCTATCACTTTCTCTGTGTCCATATCTATTATGGGCTTCTCTACTTCCTTCGCCCTCTTCTTAGCCGGCGGCTGAGCCGCACCCTGCTCCTCTGATGCTCTTACAACTGGATTTTGTGGCATCTGCGATTGTTTCGCAGGTGCTGCATTAGGCTTAAGCGCTATTCTAAGCTCCTCAATTTGCTTGCTCATCGCTGCGAGCTGTGCCTTAAGCAATCGATTTTCTTCCTTAATCTGGAAGATTTCTTCATCGCGTGTATCCTGGGAGGCTTCACTCACCCAACCCACCTTTCGGCTCGGAGACTTGGGCATCGCTGGGTTGTTGACGACAGCGCCTCCGGAGGAGCCCGCAGTCCCGGGTTGGGCCTTCTTTTGCTTCTCCGCTTCCCGCAGATTCGGTAGACGCGGGAAGGACTCTGATCTCCCTCTCGACTCGCTCTGGTTTCCTGACTGACTCCTGGATCTCCCTTGATGCTTTTCGAACCGGCTCCTTCCTACTTCGGTCGCCTTCGCCTTCCGCGCTTCGTCTTCCATGACTTCCATAGCCAGCTTGGCCTCCCATTGCCTCTTCTTTATCGTATAAGGGGTCCTGAAAGCTTCCTTGCATTTCCGGTCTGCTGTCAAGTGACCTTTGCCGCACAATTTACACTTGGGCTCGCATACGTGATCCTCGGGTGGGGCTATGATTCCGCATCCCAGACACTTAACTTGGGCGCTGACACATACGTTCGATCTGTGTCCTAGCTCGCCACAGCGGTAGCACACCTCGTACCGCTTCTTGTAGAGCACGCACTTTAGGGGTACGTCGTAACAGTACACCCACCTCGGCACTGTCTCGTGTTTGAAGATGACGATCGCCGAACTGGAGTTGCCCATCTTCCTAACGCCAAGTATCGGGGGGTTCCTCGGGTTACCGAAGGCCTCTGTCAGTTCCTCTATGGTCAGTTTCGGGTCGATGCCGTGCACCACACCCCGCCCGCAGTCCTCGTGCGGTGCCAGGTACGCTGTGACTTCGTACTCGTCGTCGTCGATATGGATAGACTTAATCTTGGTCACCTTCCAGACAGTGTCCATGCCTGGGGTGCTGAAAATCAGGGTGCCTTGTTTGTCGTTATGAATCAGCACGTCCTTGTCCTGCCCTTTGACCCATGGAATTTGCGCTGCCATACGCACCGCCGCACTCAACCTCGTAGTCGGAACTTTCGCGAGCGCCAGCCCATTCTTCGGCCGAATAATTATCTTGTAGTCATTAGCTGGCAAACGCGGAAGGTACGACGCAATTGAGCGCTCCGCGTTCTTCTGCCCCAGCTTTTTATATGCGGCGTTCGCCTCCGCCGCTATCTTTCTGCCCTCTCCGGATTCGGCTCCGCGTTCCAATCTGGCGTCTCCATCTTTGCCTCCTCGCCGTTCGCCTCTCGTGAGGTCCTGCAGTTCTTTAACATGTTTTCCCACTTTAGTGATCCAATCCGAGGTTCTCAATTCTTCGGGTGTAATCTCCGTACCCTCTACGGTCACCTCCATGGTCATGCAACGGCGTTTCGAAGCGAGCGCCGGGGGCTTCGGCTGTCGCCGAGCGGCCGCGTTCGTTTACCGCTAGCGGTAGGCTTAGCTAGGCGGGAAACATGGTCGACACAAAAAGGCCATAAAATGTTCAAACGTCCACTCACGCTCATGAAAATGTCACCCAGATGACCCTTGTGACTTTCCACAGGTGATGGCAAACAATTATTCCATGAATCGGCACAATTTCCACCAGACAAACCAACTTTCCACGGAACCGACGTGAGTCACGTCCGCACTCCCTGGCCCCCTGGTGGCCTCCTCTGAAAACATTGAGCATTTAACTTTGCAGCACGGTGAAATGTTTATTACTGTCGTATATTGGTCCACTTAGAAAAGTTCCTGAATTTTTCAGCTTAAAGAACGCTGCTTGAGATCAGTGGTCAGTCTCCCATGGGGACTACGCTACACAGAAATTTCAGTATATATGTAACTGCAGAAAATGCGATCGTAGTGCAGTTAAAAATTGTTTAATCCCATGCATGCATGAACATTGTGAATTCCCTCACAAGGAGAACTTCCTTAAATCTACACCACCATTGATCTCTGCATTACTAGTTTTCCTCCAGAAGGCATGCAGTCCGATGCCACCATGTGTGCTACAAGCGATCGCCTCCAAATTTTTTCATGGTCTCTTTTAAAATAGCGACTTACTTTTCTTCGTTTTCACTATTACAATTATACCAAAAAATAATGTCAATAAGTTCATCGATCAGCGGTCTGTTTTAGACTGTGAAATAGCGCTAAAGGGCTGAACCCAATAAAAACACGCAACATTATTTAAACCACGTATGACAGCAGCTTCCTACCTTTAATCCAAAGAGGAAATAACAAGAATACGGAGGGCACTTGCGACTGCTGACGTGCTGTGAACGCGAAAGCATCATTCTCTCATCGCGGGTTTATATGTCGCCACTCAGAATCCCAGTCGCGATATAGCAGCTGTATGGTATACGCATCAAGAAGTCGTTTGACATCACCTAGAACGTTGCATGACAAATGGTACTGTCACAGTTTGCAAGAATTAGTTTTTGAGGACAGAAATCGCCGCAGATCATATCTCGGTGTGCACCTTAACCGCGCCTTAAGAAAAGAGGTAGAGTCTGGGAAGGCGAAGGCATACCGCTCAATGCGCTCAAGTCATCGAATCGAATCCCTGTCGCAAGCTATTCTCAAACTTTACTAAGAGATCGATGTTATGTGCAACCAGAAAGCGTATGACATCCAGATGACGCTGTAGATGAAACCAACTTTTGTAACCGAAGTAGAGAATACTGGCACCTGAAGAACATCCGCCATTTATGCGGTATCAGCAAATTGAAAGTGAAGGAGGAGGAGGAGGAGGAGGAGAGGGAGGGAGGAGGGAGGAAAGGGGGAAAGGAGGGAAAGGGGAG
The DNA here is from genome assembly GCA_030143305.2 of Amblyomma americanum. Lineage (NCBI taxonomy): Eukaryota > Metazoa > Arthropoda > Arachnida > Ixodida > Ixodidae > Amblyomma > Amblyomma americanum. The sequence continues at coordinate 6,808 of JARKHS020027593.1, forward strand.
AGAGGGGGCAGACTACCCCTGGTATATGTTGTGCTTGCCGTCTGCGCATTTGCACCTTAGGTGGCTAGATGGTGGATGTTGTGACGCCATCTTTAAGAGACCATATCTCGGTCTCACCAACAACGGTCTCCAATAGAATTTCGCCTAATGGGGCCAAAAAGGTTTTCAACTTAATATAAGTCAGCGCTGGATAATTTATGAGCTCCATGAATTATGTTAAAGAGAATGTACTTTTTGAAGTATTGCGAGGTAATGAGGTCGAAATTATTTTTGCAGAAATTTAAAAGAAATCAAATGCCGACAATAACAAAACCAAATGCAAGTATAATTACAACAAATGATTTGGTTTTGTAATAAATACGCGCTTGATATTGAAACTCACTAGGGAAGTAATGTAAACAGCACGATACTAAACGTAATGCTGCTTACACAAGGAATAACCTAAAAAATTATCACAAGGCTTTTAAATATGAGCTTCTAAGAAGTTGGCCTCCAAAATGACCTTCCTGCTACAACAACGTGTGAGGAACACATGACGGTAAAGTGATTTTTGCTTGCCCGAAACGCCAACAAGAAATATTACAGATGATCACCTCACTCTGAGAAAATAGTTCATCAGCCCTCGTCAATCTTAGAGCTGCTTTGTTTAAAGCCAGAACTGCTTTGATAACTTCGGTTTTAAGCATATACGCACTCGAAAATCAAGTTCGCACGTGTTTGAGCTACTTATAAGAGAGAACTACTCGCAAATGTTGGTTCTTTTTAGTGTCGTTTGAAATTGCTGTGCATACAATAAAGAAGGAAAGACCCGCTTTTCTCTCTGTGCACAATACAGTAGTGAATTAGCAGTTCTGACTTACCAAAAATACGATATTTCAAACTGCATTACCTGATTCTAGAGAAAGAAATACTCAAAAGTTCTGAAATACGAAAGCTGGCATTTGGAACATCCCTTGAAAACAGAAACGTCTTAGATTAGTTCAAATAAAACATAACTTAGAAGCTCCAGTTTTAGTGAATCAAAAGAAGTGCATATTCTTGCGGTTGCTGTCGAGAAAAAATAAGTTGTCTTCATAAGGACACCAGGCACAGTTTGATAGTCTGTTCTTGAGCAGCTAAGGTGACGAACTTCAACGGATGAAAGGATGGATGGATTATAGCAGCGTCTCCTTTGAAGTGGGGCGGTGCCAGTCTGCTCCAAGCCCAGCTTATGTTCTTTATAATTCTTTAATGGCAGTTATTAATAGAGCTTGCAGAGAACAATAATTCACGGATCATAATTTTCTCTTCCGCAAAGGCGATAACACGAACTGGACGTAGAAGATCCCCAATGGCGAGACTAAACATGAGCTAGACATCATATTATGCGCTCACCCTGCATCTTGCAGACTGTGGAGACCCTCGTAAGGTGCGTTGTAGCGAAGACAAGTTGATAATGTCTGGAATTACCCTGACATGTCTAGAGAAGGAAGAAACTAGTGAAGCTTAAGCCCAACAAGGAGTTAGCGCTTAGAAAGAAAGTTGAATAATTCAGAATTTTATTGTTGAACAGACATTCGGCTTTAAGTATGGCGACCTTATTGTTTGGGAAATGACTGATAAACTCACAGCTGTCGTTATTGAATGTGCGGTAGAAATAGTCGGTAGGTTCGTTCTACAGGGTACCGGCAAGCTGTCTGAGGAGACAAAAGACGTGATTAGAAACGCCAAAGCATGAAGGCAACAAACGCAACAGAAAGAAAGAACTGGAAGAGCTATCAAAATTAGTAAGCGCAAGCTACCCTACATAAAGAAGCTTAATATGCAGACAATCGAGCATGGTTTAAAGAAAGATGGTAGCCTAAAAGCGGAAAATTGGCAAATGTCAGATGTATTCATGAAATGCCAAAAGGGCAATGTAATTATAAATATAGATAAGATGTTTAATGTAGCCGCAGAATTCTACAGAAATCTGTGCAGCAGTCAATGTAATCAGGCGGTTAATGAGAGAGGCAGTATTACACAGCACTGGGACATCCCGCCATTAAATAAAGAGGAATAGCGAAAGCTTTTGAAGCAATGAAAAGTGGTAAAGAAGCTGGTAAGACCAGGTAACAGCAGATCTGTTGAAGGACGGAGAGGAGGTTGTGCTAGAAAAACTAGGCGCGCTGTATACGCTGTGCATTATGACCTCAAATGTGCCAGAACTTGGAAGAACGTAAAGCTCGTATTCAACTGTAAAAAAGGAGACGTCAGGGACTAGAAAACTTACACACCTATCAGCTTACTATCCATTATCTGTAAGGTGTTTATTAAGGTAATCGCTAACAGATTCAGGACAACGTCAAACTTCACTTAACCAAATGGTCAGGCAGCCTTTCATAAAGGGTAGTTGCCAACAGAACGTAATTCACTTAACCAGGTGCCAGAGAAATGCGCCGAGGATAACTAAGCCCTGTATAAAGCATTTATATGTTTATGGCACTCGGCTGCTGACCCGGAAGATGCAGGTTCGATACAGGCCGGGGTTGTCGAGTTTAATGGAGGCGAAATTCTAGAGGCCCGGGCACTGTGCGATGTCAGTGCATTTTAACGAACTCCAGGTGGCCGCAATTTCTGGAGATTCTCATAGCCTGAGTCACTTTCGGAGGTTGAACCCCATAAACAAAACAAACCTTTCGATATATTACGAGAAATCATTTGAGTCGGAAATTAAGTAGTCAGGCACTGAGGAATCAGGGTGCGAAAGAGCTTTACGTAAAAATACTGGAAGGTATCTAAACCCCGCACACAGCTTCAACAGTAGCATGCCAGGCCGACAACCAGGCAGACCTCTCCTGTTTTATTCGTCCTTCTCCAGAAAGCCAGCAATAAAATTTCGGTAAGAAATGGTGTCAGGCAACAAAACACGACCTCTCCAATCTTATTCACTGGCTCTCTACAGGAGGTTTTCAAATTGCTGAATTGGGAACAGTTGGGGATAAGAGTTAATAAAGAATACCTTAGTAATCTGCGAGTCGCAGATGCTATTGCCTTGCTAAGCCTCTCAGGCGATGAACTGCAAAAAATGATCCTTATGTAACGCAGGCAGAGCAGTACAGTGGGCTAAAATTTAATACGTACAAAACCAAATGAATGCTACATATTCTCGTAATGAAACCGCAGTTTACAATTGGTAGTGAGGGGCTGGAAGTGGTAAGGGATTACGTCTACATTGTGCAGGTAGTAGCCGCATATCCCAATCACGGGACCGAAATAACTAGAAGACTAAGAATGAGGTGGAGTGCATTTGGCAGGCTCTCTCAGTTCATGAATGGCAGTTTACCAATGTCCCTCAAGAGAGAAGCATATAATACATGCATCCGACCGGTACTCACCTATGGGGCAGAAAATTGGTGGCTAACGAAGAGGGTTCCGCGGTAATTAAAGATAGTGCAGCGAGCAATGGAAAGAAAAATGATTCATGTAACGCAAAGAGGGAGGCAGCAGAAAGAATGGGTCAGGGATACGACACGGGTTAGTCGCATCCTAGTTGAAATCAAGAGGAATAATTTGACTTTCGTAGGGCATGTAATGCGAAAGCAAGATAACTGATGGTTCTCAAAGGTAGCCGCCTGGGTTCCAAGGTACGGGTACCGTAACAGGCGGCGGCAGAATGTTGGTTTGGTGGATGAGATGAAGACTTTTGCGGTTCAGGACAGGACAGGGTTAACTGGAGAGATATGAGAGTGGGCTTTGCCCTGCAGTGGACGCAGTCATGCTGATGGCGATGTTCTGATTTGGCCTAAATATTCAATATTTTTACAACATTTTAAATCCTGTGCTTCTATTCTTACGTCACAAATCTTTTTACTGACTTTTACGCGAGATTCATGGACATTACCATTGTTATCTCTAAAACCTAAGGCTTGAGGGAAAACGTGCTTGCATCAAAATCCGGGTGTATACTATCACTTTCGAGTGTGAGATGTTTCCTTGTTCCTGCAGATGTAACCACACGCAGGACATGTGATATAGATATATCAAATATAATAATTATATTATATTACTACCCTACGCGTGTATAAATTTTGATAGTTCGGCGCTTTGCTTCTTTTTCATTTACTTAATGCAGTTATTTCCTTTCGCTAAAGCCTTTTATTTCTCATTCATTGTGTCTTCCACACTTACTGATTAGTTTCCCAGTCCTTTTCCGTCATTGTTAGTCAGCGCTATTTCTGTGTAAATTTTTAAATGCCTTAGCTGCCCATCCGTATTCTTCAATTTCTTCAGGCGTTCTTCATAGACTATTTCGTTATGAGCCTCCCGTGCTTCGAACGATGTCGAGCCCAAATCACCCTGTAGTGCGCCGTTTGTAGTTTTTCATAGTGCTTTGTACTAATCTTCAAACAGGTGATAGATTTGTTTGTAATCTTAACTGAGCTTCTGGGTTTGGGCACAAAACATAATTCCCGAAATTAAACCTTCAATGATTATTCTTTTCCAAGACTAGTGAGTATTTCATATTTTTTATACTCCCGTAATGTCCTATGTTTCATTATCCCGGCATATCTTCGTACTTGTGTCGTAACAGTGTTCGTGCTTTACCGTGCATATCTTTGCTTCGTTTCCTTCTAACGCAAGATATTTTTATTAAGCCACTCAGGGTATTTCATGGTCTTGTATTGTAGTGCCCTGATCAGGGGTATCGTTGAAAATCATCCGGCAAGAATAAATTGCGCTAAAGCTGTAGACTGAAGCCTCTGGTTTGTCTCTATATTAATTAGCGAAATAAATGTAATGGAATGGTGCTACAGCAGTGTTTTACAGCTAAACCCAGTTAAAACGAAGCTTATGTAATTTCACTCGCAACACAAGCGACTTCGTACCATTCCTGATGTGTACCTATAGAACCATGTCATTCTCGCATCCACTTTCGTAACATTCCTTGTTGTGACACTCAATTAGATCTAAAATTTATCCTCCACGCTAAAAATAGTCGAAAGTTGCAATTGCAGTACATGTACTAATCAGAATGCCCTACTATTCACGCAAGATATACTTCGTTAGCTTTATTATATGTATTCGTTCACAGCCACCTCAAATGCTGTTTATCATCGTGGGATAAGACGTACTATAGCCGCCATTTTATTAATTTACTTCGCGTACCCTCAAGGTCACAGATGTTACAGAGGGGAGTGGTTACATGAAGTTGTAAAAACAGCGTACATTGAAGCAAAGTTATTGATAGTACGGAAACGATGGCCTCTACTTATACAGTAATATTTATTGAGTTCTTTATGTGCCATTTAATAATATATAATACTTAGTAAATAGTGCAGCAAAAAGTATGAGAACAAAAATTAATGCTCCTAAGTGTACAATGTTATCTAATGCGGTCTTGAAGTGTTGGTTATCAAAATTTGTAGAGGCTGATGCGGGAAGGTGATTCCACTCCACAGCTATGCATGGGAGGAATGACTGAAACAAGGCATTGGTTTTTCATAATGGAATTTTGAATTTGTTGTTGTGATCTAGCTTTGATGAAATGTATTGGTGACGGGAGATCAGTTTGACGCGAACGTAAGGATGATGAAATATCTTGTTAAAAATGAAAGTCTAATGGCTTTATGACGAGATGCTAAAGATGATAGGCTAAGATTTTATTCTCATTACAGAAATACCGGCAGTTCGGTTATAATTACAAAGAATAAAACGAGGAGAATTTTTTGTACAATTTCTAACCATTAACTTACGTTTCTGAAAGATATCCCAAACTTCTGCACCCTACTTGAGCTTTGAGAGAACCTGTGACTTATATATCAGTAGTCTGAGGGAAGAAGGCGCATTAGAGAAATCGTGTTTTGGATATCCCAGCATGCGATTAACGTTGTTAATTACGTAAGAAGTGTGCATGGTCAAGTAAAATTGCTAAGAATGTCGATACCAAAACTTTTTTAAGACGAAGCAGGATCTAGAAGGACATTATCAACGTCGTAGAAAGGTAGAAGTTTTTGACACACGCAGAAATTTACATTTTTGATGGTTAATTTAATTGACTACGAATTGCGCCGATTAGAGATATCATTAAGGTCTGCTTGAAGAGAAGATATGTTATTGTCACATATTTCCCTAAACATCATACAATTATCTGCGGATAAGTGAATATTAGAAGACACACAAAGGGTACTCAAATAATCTAAATTTAAAAAGGAGACGGCCAAGTACCGACCCTTGAAGTAATCCAGATTTTGCTCTAATTGGATGCGAGTTAGAGAAAGTAGCAGAAACAACTTGCGAGAGGCTAAAAAGAAAGCACTCGAGCCAAGCGAACAGTTTGGGATCAATCTTAAATCTATGTAACTTAAACATGAAAAGATTTTTGCATAACGAGGTCTAAGGAGGCAACAATGTGCTGCGGCCGCAAAGAGTGATGTCGCCAGCGCAGCAGCGAAGAAAAATATCAGCCTCCCATCGGAATACTTCTAGTCGAATGGGTTGCGGCGACAAAGGGCGTTATAGATTTTCACGTTGGTAATGGTAGACTCTTTCAGAGCGGGCGATGTAATGCGGAAAATCCCGTCCTTACATTTGGCCCAGGACTTCCACGCAGCCACACGGGTGACCATGTGTGGCCATTGTTCCACGCCTTAACGTGGTTGCCCGTGAAAAAACACCTATGGCACAATTATACATCTCATGCGCCATGTCTACGAAAGCATTTGAATTTACTTTCCATGCTCACTTCGTATCCTTTTATCTAATGAGTGCATTTACTCTCGGCCGGGGCTTCACAGGTGTGGGATGCGACGTAATTTTTCCGGAGAGCGTAGATGGGCAGAAGGACTTTGAGGGCGGTGGTGGGTTTGGGCGTACGCCCTTTCTAGGAGGCTGAGGTGCAGTGAAGAGGTATAAGGTGGACTGGTGCTTCTGGAGGACAGCGGGCATTCCCACTGCATCTACGATCTATATTTAGCCGTCCCTTTTTCGTTGAGTTGATTCGAGTGGGTGTAGGCCTTGTGGTGGGTAAACGTAGACAGGCTGCTGGCTGGGGCCGCTTGTAGAGAGTGAGTTGCGTGATTATTTCGTGGATAACTCTTCGGGAGAGTGAAGGTGGACAGTGTGCGGTGTAACACTGTTCCATGGTGCGGTGCGTTGGCGACAGCACCTGCCTGACGGGCAGTGAAGTGGGGAGGTGGCTGATACGTGGTGTTTCAGGAGAGTGGTTGTTGAGGGAGGAGGCTCCAGGTTTGGGCTGGAGGCTTTACTTTAAGAGACGTCTGATTTCCGTAGCACTATTTTCACAGTGAAATGCAGTTCATGTAGGTATGGTCAACAACAATCGGTGCCTTTTGCGAGGACTATCTAAGGGTTCAATAATCTCAGTCGAACACTTCCACGGTCTTAGAGTTAAGAACCATCGCCGTTCTTGACTGCCTTCAGTATAAAGCGACAGTGAACTTCTTATATAAGTCACCTGCAGTACCGACAACAATATTGAGCTATGCAGGACTTGCACTCGACTACAAACATTACTGAGAAATCGGGTAGCCTTTGGTGTTGCTGACAACGCCACATGACAGAATGCTGGAAGTTTTGCGGGAGAAAAAGCAAGCACTAAAATGTTTCAGGAGATTATAGATGTTTACATGATGCCCGCGAAGGATACCAAGAACATGTTGCGGAACAACTTACGGGGCAGGCTGTTGGCTTCATTCGCTTTTGTTCTCCGGAACTGCGAACTGTTATTGTAAAATAATCCTTGGATGCTCTAAACAGCGTCACATTACATCAAAAGCCTTTTCTTCGTACTTCGGTAGTGCTGAAATATGGGTGCCAATACTCACGCAGTTATTCTGGCAAGCGAAAAAAATTGTTTTTTTTTATTCACTTTCAGGTCGCTACACTCTCGCTTGCGTTTTCGAGTACCCAAGACCAACGGTGTGGCCTGCGGATATCCAGTGCACAGACTACGTTTTTATCCGCTTATTCAGCTTCACGCAAGGCCGAAACATCCAGGAGTTCAAGTTTGAAAACGACGTTTCAAGTAAGAGCTGCTGACAGAACTTTAATTGCTCGTTAACCACATCAATTAACCTTTTATATTTCATGTTGTAGGAAATAAGTAAAGTGAAGAAATAAGAACAAGGATGACAGAAGAAGATGCCTATATGCAAAGAAAGTCAAAAGTTATTGTGCAACAGCGATAGCTTGGAGATATGTATATATATGGGAGTTACTAACGTACCGCAATATATGAGTTTTTATTTTGGATGCCAGTAGATTTCGTAGAATTGAAGAGTAAAGACAATCACGTGCTGCTTCTGCGATCCCAGCGCATGCCCTCCTCATGTGTGATGTCGACTGGATTGCTATGAGAACTAGTGCGGTATAGGTTTGAATTCCTAATTTCCAATGCATTTTATTTTGCATGTATTAACCCTGTTAGCCCTGTTAACCCCTCTGGCGCTGTTGCTCACGACAGCCGCAGAAAACTAGTACCGTAGACGAATGTTGCCCGCTTATAGACCAACTGCTCCACAGCTATAAAGGAATTCCCTTATGATCTCTAATACTTCAAAGGAGCCAAAACCACGGCGATCGCTTTTCGACTAAAGCAGCATAGACACAAAATTTCTGGTTTGGAACTGCTTCCTTATAAGGGTGCGCATGCGCATGATCCTAGTGGTCGGCTACAAAGTTACGGGCTTAACGTTCCGAAGCGACACGGGGGATGTATAGAAAACCCTTAGCGGATTACTCAGGATCAATTTAGACAAACTGGGGTTCTTTAAAGGCTCAGCTAGGACTGCTCTGCTCTACCAATTATTATTCTCAGTAAGAAGGTATTATCTCGCTTTCTCGGCCCATGTTGACGTCTCGCCTAATTCAAAAGGTCCAACTAACATCAAGAAAATTGTATTGAAAAATTTCACGCCAGTCAATTCAAACTTGGGACGTAATTACCAGAAAAGGGCGAGTTGCCAGAGTGTTGAACTGAATCGCCGTGTAGTGGAGGTTCTGGGATCGGCGGCGAAAATTATTGTTGACGCACACGCTTGTCTTCTGAGATCATCCGGTAATGGCGGCAGCTGTGTTTTTTGTTGTGTTCTTATGCACCTTTCAAGCTGCGGTCTCGTTGAGATCGTTCGCTTTGTGATTAGGTACGATACCCCATCCATACAGGCCAACTTCTATTTGTCCTCACTGTGGCTTGAACTTGCGCTAGCATCACGTAGTACACGGGGCCTTTTCGTATACTGAATCCACTGAAACGCGGCCGCCGCGGCCAGCATTGAACACGGGGCCTCCACCTCAGTAACCGAGCGCCATAATCACTTAGACATCGCGGTGGGGGATCTTGGTACAACCACGAGAGGTTAACCCCAGTGAGCTGAAATATTCAGTTTAATTGCTTTTTTCTCACCTTCACTATTCATTTTTCTTTCTTGGACCTTGACTTAAAGATCGAGTACATATAACCGCTACAAATCATCTGTGTTCACGTTGGAGGGATGTATTCACTACTGTAATCTAAATAGCGACCAGCACGGACGTGAAAGCGGCTTCAGAGTTGTCCGTGTCTACACTCCAAAATTATTGTGGCCCAGTGCCCGAGGTTTCTATGCCCATTGATGAGCAGAAACAGACATCTTAGTGAGTGGGGGAACCTTTATTGTACTTCCACGAAGCGAAGCTCCGAAGATGTGTAGAGTTGCGCATATCCGCACCAAGGTGGCGTTAACGACAGCTTGAGTTTATACAATGAGACCTTGTAGGTAGTATAAATGTTTTTACTGCTCTCGAATAGAAAGAGCTCACTCGCATCAGTATTATATCGAACGTGTTGTGTCACAGAAACAACGAAAGCTAACATTCAAGTTCGCGTCGCTCAAAGCTTAATATTAGGCCGAACTTTTGTTGCGACTAAAATAGCTATTGCTCATCGTTGTTCTTTGTGCAGTGAAAGAATCGTACAGCTGCCTGGAAAGCTTGGGTATTTTGTTGGTGGCTCAGAACATTACTGCATGACTGCACTGAGTCTGGTCGAAGTGGCGAACGTCTCGCACGTACTTGTTTTATGGCGTTTACACACCGCTACAGAGAGAAGACGGCAGGCGCACCTGGATTTCTGGATGTATACAGGCCAGACGATCGCATCAAGGAGTATCCATATAATAAAACAGCAAGCTGGGCTAGTTGGCGGATGTTGCCTTCGAAATGGGGAAACTGCGTTAGAAAACACGGACAACAGACGCACAAGTGAACAGGCCACGCGCCGTCACAAATACATTCTCCTGGATAAAAAGATATTATATATACAGGGTGTTTGTTCGAAGACTCAGCAAAGTTTTTAAAAATAAACTTTTTTGTTTGGAAGAGCGCTTTTTTCGTCGTAGCACTGTTAGTGGTGTAGCACTCAGAATACATATAAGGCTTGCTAACGACCAGGCTGGTCAACAAGCACTTAACTGTTAAGTTTTCAACTATTACTGTTAGGCTCCTTATATTGAGAGGTGCGTAGCCACCGTATTTAATATACAGGCCAGTTTCTAGAATTTCGAAACTGAGGTAACCCTCGACGCTGTGGCCCAACACTTTTAAACACTGACAGGGATATTACCGTCTGCGGGCTCCATGCCTCTCAATAATTAAGGAGCTTACTGGTAATAGTAAAAATTTAACTAATAAATATTAGTTAACATTAGCCTGCTAATTAGAACATCTTAGTTGTATTCTGATGCACTACACTATTAACAATGCTGTGCCGAAAAAGCGCCCCTCTAACTCGAAAAGCCTACGTTTAAAAATTTGTGAATTCTTAGGCGTAACACCCTGTATAGTGAACAAAAACTACGCGCTGAAGGCCATTAATTCGTTGCTGTTCCTACTTGGCATCCAGAAACCACGCCTCACCATTATAAAATACAACTGAAGCATAACTAACATAAACCTGTATTTTTTTATAATTATACTTTACGAACATCTTTCGTGCAGAACGGCCCGCCTGTATAAAATCTTGGTCGTGTCAAGAAGCGGCAGGCGCTCCTTCTTCATCTTTCTTTTACAGGCCCTTCAATGTTTTGCAGTGCGGGAATGCTCACAAGACACAAGATTGTTAAAATGTTTCTTTAAGCGAATACTTTAACACGCCAGCTTAAACACGCCCACAAGAAAAAGGAAAATCGTGGACCACAGCGCGCACGCACGGAACACACCTTTATTCGTGATTTACTTAGCATTCAAAGGGGCTATGGCTAGTCGTACATTCTATATATCTCTGAACAAGTGCCCATAATCGTGCCATCTTTAAGAGCACGAACCTTTAAATTTACCCTACTAAGTTGCGTAACGTTGTTCAAGTTATGTGCAACTTTATTGTGGTGAGGAATGGCAACGTATTTTTTTTCTTGGCCGTTGGATTACGGAGAGGCATTTGCACCACATTTACCCTCTTGTCCAACTTTCCGCAACCTGCTGCTTTCACAGACCTGGGTAGATAGCTGGCTTCTACCTAATTACTTGACGATGAGCAATCTCTGCCACCTCATGCACGCAATATTTTTTGAGGGAAGCATCAATGCAGAACAGAACTGCACCATTATTCACTGTTTTAGAGTTTCCTGAAGAAAAAAAATAGGAGCGTTATCAAGGAGCTCGCACGAAAAAAACCAGCAGGCATGGTCCGCTTCTAAACGTATCTATATATCCAAAACTGTGGCTCGTTTTCCTTCGTAATCCAACCGTGAAGTTCAGGCCTAGCCCCGATCCCTTGAAAGCTTCTGGGCGTCAAGAGCGCTGTTCTAGAGCCCCCTTTTGTTCTGAACATTCAGGTAACCGTTTAGATTGCCGGTAAATAAAATAAACACAGAATGTTGTCTAGATTACAATAAGTGCGAAAGCGCATAATTCTGCTTCATAGGAGACGACGATGAGCGGCGAACCGCAGGACGCAGCGCTGGCGCTAGGCGAGCCGATGAGCGGCATAAGGGAAAAATTACGAAACAGAAAAGGGCGATTTGGCTAGTGGTTGGTACCCATCGGATTCGTGCTTACACATAAGACAAGCAGCACTTTCACTCAGGCTGATGATCCTGTCTACATGTCAAATTATAATATTACTTAGGACAGCAGCTACTTCAATACAGGCTCCGGACTCCTGAATGTATTGTTCTCCTCGCGACTCGGTCGCGGCGATAGCTACAAGCGTGTTAGGCTACAGTCTAACAGTATGTCCGCTGCTTTCGGCCTTTCTCAACTTAAACCTGACGACACACTTTCGAAACACGGCGTGTCAAATAGCCGCAGCAGTCTGGAACAACATAGAATAAATACTGCGTGGCTGCAATCCTTAAGATACATCTGGTCGCGTTTTGCTTCAGAAGTGAAGCGATAGAGCCACGTGCTGGCGGCATTAAGCAGGAACAAATAGCTTCACCTATGTGGTGCCAGCGCAAGGATTCTTGCAATTCCTCGATATCTTTATTATTGTCCGTGGAACCCAAGCCTGGTGAAGGTATCATCCTCACTCAAAAAAAGCTATTTTAAGCCACCAGTCACCTTATTCCAAGCTTGTTAAAAGGAGTATTGGAAAAAACTGCCTGCTTGCTACTCTGGACAAGTCCTGCAATCATGAAATGTCACGCAGCGTGGGTTTCTAGCTATAAAGCTGGCCAGTGCTGATTTTACCTGAAAGTTAATCACCTGTGTGCTGGAGGTCCTTGCCAGTGAAGCTAGGGGTGTACTTGAGCACCGCCGCAGGAATGAAGCGCAACGCAAGAAATCCGTTGCCATCCCTTATTACCACCAGATCTCGCAGCACTTGAAGAAATGGATCAGAAAGGCGACGGGCCAGTTGTATTCACCGAACCGCAAAACTGGCCGGCGTATGCAATTAGATGCAGGGAAAGCAAAAAGAAGAATGCGCTATCAGGCACGCAGACACATTTGTTCCGTGCAAAAGTGGGGTCATTTACAGCATACCCCTGTCCTGTGGTAAAAGCTACATTGGATAAACTGGACGTTGTATAAATGTCAGACTTCAGGAGCACCACGCAGGAATAGATGCACGGGTGGGGGGAGGGCATGTAGCCGACCATTGTCGCCACTGCCGTGATTGCACGCCTCGGTTCCGCGAGACCACAATCTTCATAAAGTTCACGTCTAAACTAAGAAGAGAAGTGTATGCTGCCTACTGTATAAAGAAGAAATCCGGCTCATGTGTCAGGAAAACCTCGGTAAAGTTGTCTGATAAAGAGTTTTCATAACTGAATAGCATGATTTCCCGTACACACCTGCGCACCAGTGTTACGTGATGATTGTTTTTCAGGTCGCAGTGCGATGGCGATGATTGTATAAATGTGACGCACTGTTGTAATAAACCAGAGTATGTTCTTCACTCTGTCCTGTTGGTTTCTTCCTCGTACCCTGTTCTTTTGCGCGGTTTCAAGGTGCATTCTACTACTAGTCACCAACTAGCCCACCTCTTTCTATTATGTCTGCCTTTGATAAGGAGCAGCAGGCGTACACTATTACTTTCTCGTGGCCTTCCTGCTCCTGGACGAGAACGGCGTGTAGCACCTAGCTCCTTTCGTCTTTAAGCATTTATGATTTCAGAGTTTTGGTCGAAGTGCCCACGAACGGCCGGTGACTGCAAGCGACGGTTAATTTCCTGGAATGCTTCATATTGCGGAGCTTACCGATTGAATCGCGACGCACAATTAGATACGTTGAGGGTCCGGCTAAGGGAGATATGTTCATTATAAATTGTCCGCAATACGTGCATACAAGTCGTCAGTAATACGCGCACAGCCACAAGAATCGGAGTAACGATTTGTTGTCTGTCCGTTGCAAAATTGCGCAATAGTGACGGTTTGCTGCGGGTCCGGCTGATACAATCGTAACTAACGATGTGGCCTACAAACAGCAGCTTCCACTTTTCTGGGTTCAGGGTGAGCCCTGATCTCTTAACTGTGTATAGCATGGTTCCAAGTCTTTTTGGATGGGCTGAGCACAAGAAGACAATATCATTTAGTTCTCCACTTCAGGCCTGCTAGTACTGTGTCCATTACACTTTGCAACATTGCTTGGACATAACAAGTCCAAATGTCATAACATTGAACTCGCAGAGGCCATAAGGCGATATGAAGGAGTCTTCTGACAATCGATTTCATTTACCTACATTTGCAAACACCCGCTTTTAGGTCCTTGGAGTAGAAATATTTGGCGCCTCAGAGGCGGTCTAGGCAACCGTCGTTTCTAGAAAGGGCTTACTTATCTTTCATAGGTACGTTCTTGAATCAGCAAGTATTGACACAAAACCGGAGACAACCATTGTTCTTCACGAGGGCGTCCAAGGCTCACCATGGACTCCTAGATGGCTGGATGACGTTGTCATCAAGAAGCACTTCTTCCACTTCGCCCCGGGTGGCTTGGCTTTCTCGAGACAATACACGGCGAGGGCTTTGGCGGAGAGAGCGAGCGTGTTGGTCGGTCAATACGCGATTTTGGGCAATCGGCGTTTGTCGGATCTTCGGTGATGACAAAAAGCATTGGCTGTAGCTTGAAAGTAGACTGTGGACCTGGTCTTTTTTGTTCCTGGGCAGCGCTGGGTTTATATAGAAGACCGGCATGGTGGCCTATCTTGTGCGATTCTATCGAAGAAGGTGAAGGCATCGTGAACGTCAGGTAGTTCGTGTAAAAAAACTAATGGTCACTCTTAAGTTGACGCGCAGATATTCTTCGCTGAGAACAACAGCACTTCTGCTTGAGCATGGGTCAAGCTGACGCTTTGAAGTGAAAATTAGACAAGCCTTTTTTGATGCCGTTACTTCGGTCTGTAAGCCACTCTGTCAGCCCTTCTATGATGGTTTGGATGTTCTCGACTTCCAATGCACCTGTTCTGACGGTGACGCTTGAGTGGGGTGCGACGCTCATGGGCTCATCCAGGACACTCAGTTGAACGTTATGCTTTAGGACTGTCATCGAAGGGATGTCATCGTCCGTCGAACGAGTGATAAATTTGGATCGCAGGTCGATGATAGCCAAGTGCTCATTAAGAAAACCCATGTTAAGATAACTTCGCGGGAACATTGCTCTAAAGCTATGAAGACTGCAGGATAGGTATGTTAGCTATCGGTCGCTAGGGCTGTGCACCGGTTCGCTGGAGTAATAAGGTGACGTCCTGTGGTGTGGCATTTTGGGTCGTCCCAAGCGATCGTGCGTTTCCTCAGCTGGGAGGCGAATGTTCCGTTCATAATCGTATAACCGGCTCGTGCATGCACTAGAGCTGTAACAGCCGTCGACAGCCGGTTCCAAAGTACATGTCCTGGCTTTTGCGTTTCACGTCGTCCTCGACGTCGAATTAAGGCCTCTTTTGGTATGTGAAACATAGGTAGAGGATATCTTCGGAGGCTCTTCTAGTCGCGGCATCACTCTGAGGTCGTGTAGCGTCATCCTCGAGCTTGTGTTTGTATGCAGTGTCGGCTCAGTAGGTGCGGCGTCTTCATGCGGCGCAGCCGCTGGAGGATCTTTGTCGTTTCCTGGGCAAGCAACCCGACCTCCACTGGCTGCTTTGTTTAATTTCTCATATGGGGGCTCGTAAACATTTCTCGAACAGCCGCTGCGTAGCTGCGACCCTCTAATTCAAATCGTGTAGTTGGCGGCAATGAACAAACGGCTTGACGAGACTAACTCCCCTCTGAGCATTCAGTCGTCGATTTCCCAAGCTTGCTACGCGAGAAGTGGAATTGGGTCGTCGGTAGCGAAACCGCGCCGGCCATACATCTGTACGGGCAGTGACGAGGTTTGTGGCCTGCATAAACAAAATTTTTAAAGCATCGTGGGCTGTAGTCGGGAGTCCTCTACTCGTCGCATATCCTGTAGCCATTGCGACTTTCGTAGGATGGCCGTGTGGGATCTAGGGGGCGTCCTTCTTGGAGAGCCGGTTCCTGTCGAACAGGCTTGAGGTGTCTGGTCGGGGAGTAGGACTGCGTAGTGCGGCGGCGTAGGCAATGGCTTCTGCTTCCCATGGTGACGGCGGTGACGGAGTGCCAAGCGCCTTCCAAATATTTCTTCCTCATATGGACATATACATTCACGGTCTCATTTGTCTGTATAATTCGTACCCCAGTGGACCTTCTGTTCTTTCTTTCCGGACGGCGGTACTAGGCGTCCCAGTAGGTGTTTTTTGAAGAGCCCCAAGACCTGAGGCAAAGGTGATAGTTTTCGAAACACGTTCTCTCTGAGCCATTCCATGCGAAGATGTTCGGGAGCTTGACATCATTGTCCCAGCGTTCAGCGCAGCCACAAGATCTAAGACATCGAGCCAGTATTCTACATCCTCAGTGGGTTGGCCATGAAGTATCGCTGGCGAACGAGGTTGGTTAAAAGACAAGGATAGTTGCTTGAGCATCAGTGTTCATCTTGGGGGCATAGAAGGACTTCAGGTCAGCCCTTCCAGCAGATGATATGGAGTGGCAACGGCAGTGCAAAGAGGACTTCCAAAATGAAACTGTTTATTGGGCTGCCAACGGCCACAAAGAACTAAAGGACTCTGCGTGGTCGGCGGCCGTCAACCAATGCCTGCAGCTCTCGGATGTGCACAGTATAAAGTCGACAACGAACTCTCCTGATACAGCTTGCAAAATAACCACAGCAGTCTGCAACAGCGTAGAACCATTCAGCCTGCTGCAATCCTCCGAAATAAATCTGGTCCCGTCTTAGACACAAATATAATGGTAAAACCGTGTTCCTGCGGCATTAAGCATGAATAGATAAACGTTATCAAGCTTCGTGGCAACTTCATAGGGCTCGGGTAGCCAGCTGGTTCCAACCTAATCATTTGATGTATGCTCTATACCACCGCGTGGACGCAAGCTTCTAGAACGAAATTACTCATACGCTAACCAACACAGACCCACAATTGTTTCCCAATCTTGTTGCGCCGACACCAACAGGAACCTCATGTTGAGTTAAAAATGCATAAATCATAGATACCTCGAAATCTGGCTCAGCCAACCCAAAATTTGACACTGCACAACACAATGACGACCTCCAAGTTTGAACATTGGACATGGCTATTTCCAAAATTTGGCCCGCACCAGTCCTGAAATTTGACCTTGGCCGATTTGGACCAAAATCAATACCCAACCCTATCCGATCGAGGCCCAACACTAGAGTGACATTGAGGTCTGACTCGTGACACCTCCAAAATTCGATCCTGCCCTTTTTGCACCGATAGCGATGTCCAGGAATAATTTACCAATGTTAGAACGATAGTGACTATTATTGGCCAGGAATCTTTTCCAACATTGGCCCATGCCACCCCCAAATTCGACCTTGCATAAAAAAAACAGTGCTTTCACATCATCTTCAGTTTAACCAAGGTAAAACCTTGATAACTTTTTGTGGCACGACAACTGCGGGACAGAACGATGCCGTTATTTAATCTTTTCAGGTGTCCGGAAGAAAAACCTAGGATCGCTTTTATGGATACCGGATGAAAAAAATAAACAGGCATGGGCTGCCTCAAAGCGTAGCCAAATATCTCAAAACTGTTGCTCATTTTTCTTGGATAGTCAACCATGAAGCGCAGGCCGAGCCCTGATCCTGTAAAACCTCCCAGGCATCTGAGCCCCAATTTGTCGACAGAAATCAGGTAGTAGTCGGCAAAACGAAAAACACAAACACCATTATCAACCAAGCAGTTACTGATAACCGTGTCTACATTTTAAAAGAAGATGTTACTCAGGGCAGGAGCCACTTTGGAGCCAATACAGACTACAGATTTCTGAATGTATTGTTTTCCTTGCCAGGACATGTAGGTAGACAAGAGATGCAAAGACGACAATTATAAAAGGCTAACACAAAAACACCACACTGTATAATCAACTTTTTCCAGATGTTAAGCTGTGTGTTGTAATTGGTCACAGAAATCAATTTCTGGTTGTGGCATTGCTAGAACAAGTGTTCAACATCGATTCTGAACGCATGGCATCCTGCTGGATTGTTATCGTATAGGTGCTGCACCAGTTCTGCAGAATTGGGTACTAAGTAATGATTCAAGCCTAACTTTTGAAAGGTGCTCGTTCAGTCTCAGTTCAGTCTCAGTTTGATGACATTGAACGTGCCTATAGCACTCGCCAGCGCATACCTGGTCTAGATCGCGCGAAAAAGCTGCGCGACTTCCAAAAGATCCGCAGATCAAATAAGCGCTGATCCCTGATATTTTTCAAGCTTGACATGCACAGTGGCACATATCGTTATGATTTCACGACGGAAAGTATTGTTTGACTACGTGCACGCGCACGACACATGATGTGATGTTCTACATAAAAAATCACTGTGGAGTGCGCCTGTAGTCTGCGCAGGCTATCGCGCATACCTCTTCGGCAGAGCTCACTATGGACATCAAGATATCATAAAGAGACAACGTCACCAGAAATAATGTAACAATCCCTTCATTGTTAGTTTCTTTAGCAAAGACAGGAATGACGTTTATGAAGAACAGGAGTAATAATAGCTTTAATTATAATTACCATGAATATGCTTAATTCTGCCGACTCACCTTTTAAAGAATAGTGGATATTTGTTCATTTCGGCCGCACGTTTTCCCTCGTAGGTTCCTTTTACACAGCACCAAATAGGCATCTTTAGCTCATTGAATTTTAAAATACACCAACATTTCATTGATCAAATTTTGAACTTCCTTCTAAGCTAGTGAATTCGCCTTGTGTGCCAGTAGTTAGACGACATTATTCTCAGACACTCAGATAAACCGCTAGGAGCATTTTAATCAGGTGTTACTTGGTCCGCCAATTAGGGAAAGAACCGACCCGTGGTAACCGCAACAAATACATCACCTCGACACCGCAATCAATTTCGTTTTGGAAAAAATCGGTGACCATAAAGTTGCACACAGCTCATTTTAACAACCCCTAACTGAAAAAAGTTACTCATTATTATGCTATTGCAGACATTGACAAATTCAGCAATGCTGCAGACTTTTGCAACTGAAATTTAGAGTAATTTTTGAAATGCAGAGCTGTTGAAATTGGTGGTTGGTTCGTGGGAAACTGAAAGAAATGGAGGCTTCCTCTGCGCTAAAGCGACTAATTAGCACACGTACTAATGGTTTTTGGCTCACTTGTGATGTCGGTGAACAAAAAGAATCTAGTAGTCAGGAAACCGACTGGAAAAATGTTGTCAATTGCGAAACAACAGGAATTCGGAACTGGATAGAAAAATATAACTCATTTGTTCATTTTCTAGGTAGCTAAAAAGTTATCCTAGAAGGTTTTGGAGTGCAGTAAACCCAAAAAGCAGTAATGTGATTTTTCTCCTCATCGGCGAAAGTGGAGGAGCCCACCTTGTAAACATATGTGCTACAAAATTAATGGGCGTTTTAGAGATTTTTTCAAACAGAAATTGCCTATTAAATTTCCGTGCGTGCCTTCCGCAACAAAGATTCTGTTTCCCGTTTCGCCCTTTCTCTCTCGACACCATGCGGATATGTGCAGGTGAACGCCTGTACCTCAACACTTGCACAGAGTTTTATGGCATCAACCCTAAGGTTGTAAAATTATTCTGTCACCAATCGACTTCATTTCTCTCTCTGATTTCCCACCAGCCACTAGATTCGTGAAGCTTAGAAATTAGCGTTCAAATCTGAAAACAGTTCTGGGGTGAATATTTCAGGCATATATCGTTTACCTTATTATAAAAGACGCTTGAACACATTATCTACACACACCTTATGTCTGATCCCAACCTGAATAACTTGCCTCATAACAATCAGCATGGCTACAATCAAAAGTTATCGTGTCAGACGTTGTTATTTGCATCCATACCAGACAACCAGTATTAAACGTTCGTCCTGGCTCACTCACACCACGTTTATCAATTTTCAAAATCTTTTTGATCTTCTGCTTCATAACCAACTAATGCGAAAAAGCAAAAACCTTCCAAATGAATGGAAAATCAACGCAGTGCTTTGATGTATTTTTTATGACCTTTTTCCATCAATCAAGCTACAAAATTACTTAACAACACGTACACGAGTAACTTCACAAGTCTCTCAGGGTGCGGTGATGTGCACGCTGCTCTTTATGACATCTACGAATGACAATGCGTCCCACGTATCTTCCACAGTATGATTGTTTTCCATAGATGGCAGCGCAAACTGACAATCAACAACAAGCACGAGTATCTATGCAGCCAGTACCCATTGGCCCATATTTGCGTTTGCATAAAAATATTTCTGATGACTGTAATTTACAGACAAATATCTAATAGACGCCACGGTGGCATATTGGTTATGATGATAATCTGCTCAGCACAAAGGCGGGGGTACGATACCGGCCGCAGCGGTCGCATTTTGTTGGGGGCGAAATGCTACATGCTCGCGTACTGTGCGACGGCAGTGCACGTTAATGAATCGCAGGCGGGCAAAATTTTCCGCAGCCTTAAACTACGGCTTCCCTTTAAGCCGGAGTTCTTTGGGACGTTAAACTCGAGAAAACCAAACCAGAATCATACCCAGCAGGTGACCTTGCTTTGTACACAAAACCTCGATGGTGTTTACAAAAAGTGCAAAAGGTGGCAACTTACTCTTGTTGCATCACGACTCCTAATGCCTACAGAATACATAATGTTTTAATTAAAATTTAGCTTCGTTTACATGCCTTAAGACAAAAAAGGTTTTCGGGAAAGGAAATGGCACAGTATCTGCCAAATATATCGGCGGATAACTTAACCGCGCCCTAAGGGTGAATTTTAACTTGAATATATCTTGGGCCACTCATATTCAATACACACCACTAAAGAGATTTAAAAAAAATTAATTTTTAGGTGGCCATTACGTCTTTCCAAGCGGAACAGAAAATTTAACGCATTCAATACGCAAAGCAGACCTCCCTCAGAATGATCATCTATCATTTGAACCCTTAAATGAATGCAAGGCTGCGCGAGTTAGAGTTGTTGCATGTTTGCAAGATAGCCGAAAAAAAAAGACGAAAGAATAAAGACAGACATCAGCGTTTTCTTACAAATTAATTTTATTCGAAAGGTTGCAAAGTATATACTGTGCAAACAGGTGGTAAAACAGAAAAAAGCACGATGAATGTAAAAAATTGAAGTAACGATGAAATGCGAAAGAAACAAGTCTGAAAAACGAACAAAACACGGATATGACAGCATAACTACTTGTCTACTGGCTCCAAGTAAGCAATCTCCTTTTGGTAGCGATAGCTACATTACGCTACCTTTTCCAGCATTCAGCTGCGCGGCGCTGTGGCCACCGTGGCGGCGCCGTTGGTCACGTGTTGGTCACGTGGGTTGATCATGAGGTGCGGCCTCTGCCACGTGGTTGGTCGCGTGGACTGGTCACGTGGTGCGGAGCAGCTGCTGCTGCGGGCGGCGCAGCGCGCAACAGCTGCAACAGCTGTGCGCATGCGCCGTGTCAGGTGGGACGAAGATGAAGTAGAAACGCCCAACGAAACGGAGGGGCGAAAGACTGACTTTGCATTTCGACTTAGTCGATTGTACTCGGCCGGCTGTAGCTATCACGTCACACGTAGTTTAACCAGAGCTAAACCACAGCTAATGTTTTTGTTAAAGTAATTTATTGCCAATAATGTAAACATTTTATTGGCATTACCGATTTTGTATTACCAAAGAGATAAACAAATTTCCTTCCCAATAAATCTAACTTTGAGAAAGTGCACGTATGAGTCCCCTTTCTTTCGTCGTTTTTTTCTCGCTATTTTTGTTACATGCATTTAAATCCTCACTATCTCTGTCTTATAAATATCATGGCAGGTGCAAAAGGCTGCGGAAATAATTGTTTTACTAGAGTCGGCACGTTGTAGTGTAGCCACACTGACGGCATTGCTAAATCTCCTGCCGTTAGCAATGCGCGAAAAATACAGGCCTTTACGTTTCTGCCGAGCACTCTACAACGATAACACTTCATTTGCATCTTCACGTATCTTACCAGTGTCTCACATGTATGCTAGTTTTAACCATGGCAGTAAAAACACTTTCACTCGCTCTGAATTCTAATTCTATTCTCTTTTGCCTCTTTCTAAAAAATAGTGCAACTCCCCTTGTTGTCGAGCGTTCAATATTCAAGATTCGTTATCATTGCAAGCAGGCCACCTGTCATATATAGAATCCTGATACCTGGAGGGGTGTCGATTTCATTTATAGTGTATTCTTGTTTACCCTGAATTGATGATTCCTGGCAATAGTCTTTGCCATGTGGCACGAAGGGGGTTACGCTTTCGATGTCCCGTGCTAGTTGGCGGCCCGCCGAGTTTGCGTGTTCGCCGCGCCTTTCGCCCTGCACCCTTGTAGTGTGCTCTAATGCCTGAAGAATCCTGATGCCACATTCTTGCCTGGTATGGTTTTGCTCTGGTGGTGGAGGGCTTGGCAAAGATAGCGCGCCGTCAAACTTTCCTCCTAGCAGCAGTGAGTTGCAAAAGCTGCACACTGCGGGCCTGCTATCGTGACTGATCAGGGAACCTGCTTCGAATAACTGTCCTTGGCTCAGCTCTAGCCCTGCTGGGGCGTTATCCAGATTCGGGTTGTTGTAGTTGGAGCAAATTATATGAGCATCCTCTGCACATTCTGTATTATGCCGTTTCTGTAACAGGTGCGATCCTGAGGTTATCGACCGAATCCTAACTGGCAGCGCATCGCTCATTCATCTGCCTCAGCGGCTCGCTGTGCGGAAACACAGTCTCGATCGCAGAATTTGCACCGCTGCTGCCAACTTCTGACTGCAGTCCTTCATTGCAAGGTACTGAGCGACATGCCAGGCATAAGAGGCCCTCTTCTCGCGTGCCCGTGCTCACTCCCGGTTTCTGCTATTCCGCGCTCAGCACGATTAGCTCAACGTCGGCTGTCTTCGTAAAAGACGGTGGTAACAATTTTGCCGGCATCACTGGATACAGTGCCAAAACCTGTTTATTCTGCTCGCGATTTTTCAGTTATGTCGTTCTGCTGCTTTTGCTGTTCAGGTCGTCCTCTAGTGACGCTGGGTGCTCAAGCTGAGCCCGCCGGACTGCGTTGTCTGTCTCCGCCACGCCCTCTAACGAGATGACCGTACTCCGCTTGTTTCGGTTCTCGGCCGGCCTCTATTGGACGACAGTACAAGGTCCCGAATACACTTAAGTGCATAGCCACGGAGCCTAGGTCTGACGGCCGCTTCTCCTGTGCTTCGAGCGCAGTGTCAGCCTGCCCGCCGCCTCTATGCTGCCGTTTGAGCGCCGTGATGATTTCCGTTTACTCCCGCAGGATCTCGCGCTTCTGCCGCTCGAAATCTTACTCGAGGTGCCGACGATAAGCAACCAAACTCGCTGCGGCATACATCTCTAGCATCCTGAATGCCTATTCCTTCAAAGTCCCTGACTGCAGCCAAGCCAACCTCGACCAGATGCGAGAAATTTCACTCAGCCGGCACCAGCGGCGACACCAGCCCAGAGCCCTGATGTCCCGCCTTGAGTGGTTGTCCTGGAAGGTGGCTCGTACAGCCATGTTTTGGTTGCTGCTGCCGCTCTACGTGTTAGTGCTTGCTCTTTTTGAAAGGGTGCCGATTCCTGTCAACTGCACCAGTAAATTTAAGGGTGGTCTATTAGACTCTTCGGAGTTCGGAGGGCCTCCCGACCTCAGTGAACGTGTTGATTCAGTGGTGATGAAGGAGGAGATCACCAATGATGCAGATGATCGCTCAGAGCGAGAGCCTGCTGACCCTGACAGACCAGAGACTGTTTCGCCGCCATGGTTTCTCCGCCTCTAAGCGCTGACCTCAGCCCCATTACAAAATATAAGTACAAAATTTAAAGCGATGAAGACTTCAGGTTACATAAGCAAAGTGACACAGACGGATTGAGCGCACTATAACTTGAAACGAACTTCTCTTAAAGAGCGAAATAGCACTCGAATACCTTGTCCATGGAAAGTCTCGAATAAAGCCTAGGTAATCTTGAAGTAATCGCTAAGCACGTAGTCTATACCTTGACTGCTGTCCACTAATTTCTTTTGCATTTTGATACGTTTCGCAAATAAAGTAAGTCAGGGTAGTCATCTTCCTGGCGCCACACTAGACTTTAATTAACCACTGAAGATTCAGTAGACAATGGCTAGATACATTGAAGGTTGGACACAACTTCGAACCCAGGGCTTGGCAAAAAAACGAAGAATATCAAGAAAATACTCCAAACACGCTCTCCACACGGGACTCCTCGTACACTTCGTTTAATGCTCTTTCTGTTTTCAATTTTGCATGTGCAAGTTCACGTCGGGCATATCGCCGTCGCACCAGCATGCTGCTTCTTGAAGGATGATGAGTTCTCTCTAACTGACAGGGCGAGTAATTTGCTGACTAATCGCGGAAGTGTCGATTGGAGGAGACAGGGAACGAGTCCCGCGAAGCTTCGGTGCTGGCATGAGTGCCTTGAAACGAAGGGGGCCCTCAGCAAACTCTTCGCTTCACCGCATGTTTCAACAAAAGCGGCGGTGTCCCATATAAAAGGAATCTTGGAATACATGTATAAACGAGAGAGGTTTATACATGTATTCCAAGCTTAGTTTGTATTAACGAAGAATAGAGAAGATGGAGAACAAGAATTTGGAAGAAGACGTAGTGTCCCTGCTGAGGTGGCAGCACATCACTCTATTGAAAAATCACGCCATCCGCCTAAATACGTTCCTGATATCAAGAGAACTGACCATCTGAAGAAGCTCCCGAGGCGCATGCGCCGTCTGGCTGGGTGGCAGTAAGCAAATGTCCTTCAGTCATCCCGGCAGCTGGACTGGGCTCCGAGGCTAGGTCTAGAGCCACTGGTGACGCACTGGCAGAGGTGGCTTCGCCGGCGTCGGTCCCTGCTCCTGGTCTATAAGCGGCAGCGCACATCCCGCCTTATCCAAATGCACCTCAGCCCGTGAGCGATCTTCCCTCTGGGCGGAAGTCGGCAATGGCTCCCTGCCTCCACTGATGGATGGGGCTTCAACCGTGCAGCGTGAGGAGAGCTCTCCAATGGACCTGTCTTCAGCACCTCCATCCGTGTCACCGGCTTCCCGCAGTTCTCAAAAGCGCCCATGAGGGGACACTGCAGAGGATTCGTCTTATGCCAAATGCAGCTCACAAGTCAAGCGTTCCTGCCCAGCGTATGCCAACCAGACGGCTGTGCTGACATCGGGATCGCTATCGTATAAAGTGGCCATTAAAGCTCTGGCTGCCAATAGTCTGACCGACATTCCGAACAGGATTCTTCAGGCGAACCTGGACGGGTGCCTTGGGACCAAAGGCTTTCGTGGCTTCACGTCGAGAACAAAATCACATATCATCGCCGTGTGGCTCCCGACTTTAGCTGCTGTCGAGTGTCTGCAAACGCTTGAGTGCATATCGATTACTAGCGTGATCTCGGTGCCGGTCCAGGTGTACCTAGTAGAAGGTTTGGACCTACCACGCTGTGTTCTTTACAACGTCGACGTTGCCGAAGACCAGACGACCCTCCAGCGTGATCTGTACTGTCCAACCCACTATGTCATCCAAGCGCGGTATATGGGAAAAGGGCGCTCGTGCATCGTCCCACTACAGGGCCCACCAACTCTTCCAGAACGACTTTACTGCTATGACTGTATTCTGGGGCCTCGCCCTTACAGACCGAGTGCTATCAATTGCTATAGCTGTTTCACACCTGGCCACATGCGCTCATCATCCCCTTTTGCAACACAAGATGAAGCTCGGCCACAAGGCACACCGAATTACAGGTGCCGACTTTGCAAGACTGACGACATCGAGATCACGTCTCCAGCTTGCCCAACAAAACAGAAAGCAACTGAGAAGGTTCGGCGTGGGATCCGTAAGCAAGTGGATCCGAATGAAAACAGAGCCCCGATACAGACATCCAACAGGTTTGCGGCTTTCCAGTGGGATGAAGACGATTGGTCGGAGCATTATGAGCCCAATCCAACTGAAGCTTCTGCACAACAGTCGTACAGTGATAGAGTGCGCAAGGATCGCCATCGCCTTCAAGTTGCACAAAAACACATCATACTGGAGCCTCTGCGTGAGGACATGGCAGCAGTTGACGACCAAATTGCACGCCTTTTAGCCGAGGTCTCTAAGCTACGGCAGCACCGTGAACTGCTTGCTCGCCGTAGACAACCAGCGGAATCCCACTCTACGCCAAACAAAGCGGCAGCGCCATCGACTACGTCCAGCCCTCATACGTTTTTCGCAGACTCTATCAGGTCTTCTACAGCACTGCAGGATAACTAAACATCATCCCTCCTCCAATTTAAGGTAAACAATTTATCTAAACTGACAGCAGTTCTATTACAACGCTTGGAAGCCTAATAGAAAGTAGCGAGTACACGTTGTAGTTGTGTGCTCCAATGGAACTGCAGAGACCTCTCCACAAAGCTGGGAGAGCTCAAATCTCGACTTCGCATGAGCAGTCTCCAGGTGTGGGCCCTGCTACTGCAGGAGACCAATGCCTTGCCATCCATTCCGGGCTTTAATGAATACATGTCTCCTTCAATGAACGACCGTCGTATGCACACTGCTGCCCTTCCGGAAAAGGCGGCGGTGTACGTTGACGGCCGTTTTCCTCAAGTTCGCCTCTACAAAACTAGTTAGGCGCAGTGGCTTTGAAGCTTCCCAAGGCAGCTATTGTGGTCGTGTCATAATATGTTGTGGCTGTGGCATAATGTGTAATCTGGGGTGGTTATTAACTCTGTGTGGCAGTACCCAGGGTGGCCTGGTTTAGTCGGTGGTAACTTTAACGCCCCTCATCCGGAATGGGGGTACCCGACTTCAAGCCCCCGTGGTAGGCGTGTGCGGGACGCATTCGCGGATGCGCTGTTTTTTTTACTCAACGATCCAGATTCAGCAACGCGGACTGTGCGCCATGCTCGCAGTCCAACATATGCTCCGGACCTTATGTGGTGCTCAGGACCCAGGACTCAATCATGGCACCTGGATCCAGACTGCTGGGGTAGTGACCACCATTCTATCATCATCGGTATTCATCCATCAAGGGCCCACCGATTACGCCGTAGGTGTTCTGTGGTCAGTTAGGACACGTTTTGCACCACCGTCGAAGATTCTCTGCAATCATCTACACTACTTTTGGACTGCATACAAACTGCGCTGAATAAGGCTACTGCTGTCACCTGGACGGACGTGAATCGCCCGGCGTCAGATGTGGGTCTGCTTAGTATGCGGGCTGCTCGCCGACAAGCGGAGATGGCAGCTTCCCGAGACCCGACTTCTGCGCAAGCACGGACAGGGCTGAATTATTTTACTGCCAAGGCTCGCAGATATGAACGGGATCTCTCGCGACGGCAGTGGAATGCGTGGTGTGAGCAGTTCTCGACAAAGTCATCGAATGCTGCTCTCTGGTGAACGTTTCGTGCAATGGAACATCGTTCCCGTCGTCCTGACGCAGCGGCCACAGCAGGCTTCGCAGCTAAATTAGCTCCGGATGATTTCGCTAGAGAGGCAGTGTGGAAGTTTTTCCCCAAGTATGATGTCCTGCGTCTAAGGGTCATAGGAGCCCCCTTGGCTACCATTCCAGCGTATGTAGATAAGCTCCCATCTACAGCCGATGCCGAGGGAATTGAAAGGCCATTTTCAATGCCCGAGTTGCTTGCAGCAATAGACGAGGTCCGTCGGAAGACTGCGCCCGGTCCTGAGTCCATTCCGCACGAAGTTTACAAGAACTTAAGTTCCTCTGTACTGTCTTAACTACTCGCCACCATTAACAAGGCATGGATAGAAAGCTTCGTACCAGAAACCTGGAAGTCGGGTATTGTGCTCCCCATACCAAAGCCGGGGAAGCCGCCGACAGACCTCGGAAATGTCCGGCCTATATCGCTTATGCCATCATTATGCAAGCTTACCGAAAAAATGCTTGCCACACGACTGTCGTCGTGGCTTGAGCACTATGATTTCTACAATCCCGCCCATATTGGCTTTCGTACGTCCATAGGTACAGAAGATGGACTGGCTGTCTTGGCGTCAGCAGTTGTGGCCTCAACTCGCAGCCACAATGTATGTACTGTACTGGCAATAGACGTTGAAAAGGCGTACGATAATATCAGTCATGCTGCAAACCTGGAATCGCTTGTCATGATGCATTTCCTCGTTAGAGTGAGCAATTTTGTTAAATCCTTCCTTGAAGGCCGAAACTTTGCCATACGCCTCAGTGGTGATGCCGTCGGATCATTTGTGCCTCTTCGCGGCGTTCCCCAAGGATCGGTGTTATCTTCAACATTATTTAATATTCCTTTCATCCCCCTTCCTTGGCGCTTACATGATGTCTCTGAAAACATGTTATTATTGTGTGCTGAGGACATAACGGTGTGGAGCACTCACAACGACCTGATGACTCAAGCAGCAGGCCTACAATTCGCCAAAGATATTTTCGCCGACTTTTCCTTCTTCAATTGTTCTGCAGCATTCAGTGAGAAAAACCACGTTCATGCCAGTCACCAACCGCTGGAGGCGCCGTAAACTGGCTGCAACACCAATTCGTCTCTATCTATCCGGAACTCCAATTCAATAAAGTTCGACCGAAAAAATCTTGGGCTTGATAATACACGAGTCAGGAACAGGTACTGCTTGGCTTTCTCGGGCAAAAAGCAAGCAATTCAGGCGTTGGGTCTGATTAGACGCATTGCTCCTAAAACAGGCGGAGCCCGCTCTCATGTTGCACGACAGTTGGTGCAGGCGGTTGTGCAACCGCGCCTCGTTTACAAAGCCCAATTTCAGCATTTGACGAGGGCTCAATGACATCGCCTATAAGCTGTTAATTGAGAGGCAATGAGAGTCAGCACTTAAATTCCCCGCATTACCCCGATCGTGGCGCTCCAAGATCATGCGCAGCTGAATACACTCGATGAGCTGGTGCAGCAAAGACGCAAAGCTCGCCGCCTAAAGTCAAGCTTTACACACACAACGTGTGACTCAGGGCATATGCTTCATCGCACTTCATTCTAGAACCGCCCCCGCCAGTTCTTCCTCCCTGAGGTTTTTTGGAGCTCAGCAATAACAAGCCAACTGATCTACGTCGGCCATCAACTTCGCGCGCGGCATCGTTTCGCGTCCGAATTACAGAGCAAGGCGCCAATCTGCCACATGGCTCCATCGTTATGTACGTCGACGCAAGCATTCAGGACTGCGAAACAACAACGGCAGTTTACGGTCCTTGCAAGCCTGCTCTAAACAAAACGTCAAGGTTTCGCCTCTCAGAGCCTCCTTTCTCCTGTGCGGGGATGCTTGCGGTTCAAGAGACACTTTGCTCTGTGGCCAATGTTCCCATGCTACCCACGGCCCGCATTGTCATTTGCTCCGAAACCCTTCACATCACACGCTTACTGCGACGAGTCAGTCGCACCCCAGAAATCTGCCTAGACATCCATCGTCTAGTGGCACGCATTCCGACACAAATCTGTACTGAGTGGGTCCCGCGTGACCTCCTCAGCGCACAAAAGCCGGGCAGATTCTGCGACCCGTCTTTCGACCCCAACCTCGTCTTTGCCTCGAGTCCTCACTCTGGATGACACAATTCCCCTTTTAACAAAACATGAACGCCTCCGGCGCCGCACACGTGCTCTAATGCCTCCGTGTGCGGTAACCCTCCCCTGTGGTCTTACCCGTGCACAGGAGGTTGCGCTTCGGAGGATACGGGTCGGGGTTGCCCTAACTCCAGCTGTGACACGCAAATGGCCGCTTTTCAAAGATTTATATCCCCGCCCCGGGTGTCCAGTCTGCAAGAACAGGGACTGTGAGGCAGATATCCACCACCTGTTGTGGGACTGCCCGGCGCTGAAGCCGACGAGAATTCGGCACCTGGCGGCAGTGTGACTCTCAGCGGACAATCCGGATTCCTATCTTGTCTTGGCACAGGGTCCATATCATGGTTAACTTCTTGATTTCATCAAATAAGCCCACCTTTTTTCATTTATTTATGCAACTTACTTATCTCTCACATCATAGTTTTTATGCCCTGAGGCAATAAACGTCGCTTCAAAAAAAAAGCATTTGGTGAGGTGGGAGGAGATGAATGCTGGAGAAGAGAAGACGAAGATGACGACGACGACAAAGATTACGTTGACTAACGCCAAGGTTTTAAAAGCGCGTAGGAGAGCGTGTCACGGGAGTGAAGAACAGAAAAGTGCAGGCTCCCGCGGCACAGGAACCCCTCGGATTGATGACTGCAACGCCGGCTACTGCTTCGGTGATCTCGAGTTCTATGGCGTCGCACCGTGTACTTTCTGCCGTTCCTGAGCCGTTTCCGGGGAGTCAATGAATGACGCAAACACCTGCTACAGCCAGGGGTGCCTGCAGCGCTTTTGCCACCCATGCGGGTGGTGCCCGCAACACCGACATCACCAGCTGCATCTCCACGGGCACTTAGACCGGGATCCCGTACGATGCCGCCAACGACGCCGCCAGCGACGGCAGCCTGAGCACATTGAACGCCACCTCGACGCCGGCTACTGGACCCACGCAACGCTTCATCATCACCGAACCATGAGCACGAAGGCCGAACGCTAGTCGACTGGTTGTTCCTGGGTAGCGTGTATTGAGAGTCTGTGTTTTGTGCTAGGTTTCTTGCCCCGCCGCGGTGGCTCAGTGGTTAAGGCGCTCGACTACTGATCCGGAGTTCCCGGGTTCGAACCCGACCGCGGCGGCTGCGTTTTCATGGAGGAAAAACGCTAAGGCGCCCGTGTGCTGTGCGATGTCAGCGCACGTTAAAGATCCCCAGGTGGTCGAAATTAATCCGGAGCCCTCCACTACGGCACCTATTCTTCCTTTCTTCTTTCACTCCCTCCTTTATCCCTTCCCTTACGGCGCGGTTCAGGTGTCCAAAGATATATGAGACAAATACTGCGCCATTTCCTTTCCCCAAAAAACCAATTATTAATTATTATTATGCTAGGTTTCTTAGTTTTTTGTGCTAGTGTTTGTGTCACGTAGGGTGTATTAAATGTTAGTCTGTGTGGGTGCACCTGTCGCATATTCCCTTCTTTCTTCCCGACTGTTCTCCGCGGTTCCGTGACAAATTTAAGTGGCGAGCCTGTGCCACGATTAATTCCCTTGTTTCTTTTTCTTTTGTTAACGATCTTTCCAATCTCTCGACGGCAGAAAGTATGGGCTTGGCAAAAACGTTAGAACTCGCGCTCAAACTAGGATTAAGCAAGGAAGAGGCGATACGTCTCCATGACGAAGAGGCAAAGAGGCAGAGAGAGGAGGCAGATAGGCAGAGAGAGGAAACGGCGCAAGCGCAGACGCTCGCAATTCAGAAGAGCGGAAAAATAAAAAAGAGCTCGCGAAGCAGAAGTTCAGAAGGTTAAAAAAGCTCGCGAGGCAGAAAAGCTGGAGGATAAAAGAGCTAACGAGGCAAAGCAGCGAGAGATTAAAAGAGTTCCCGAGGCAGAAGAACACGAAAAAAGAAGGATAGAACGGGAGGAATTTCTTTTGTGAAAACAGGCGCATGTCTCGGGAGGATATGAGATCACGGACAATGATCAGAGTTCCTTAACGGGTACACAATCTCCTAGGCCCGCCAAGTTTTGTCCAAGAAAGCTGATGGCTCCTTTTGATAACAAAAGAGATTTTTTGGATGCATATCTGCAACGATTCGAGCGGATAGCTTTGGGGCAAGGCTGGGTGCGCAGTGAATGGGCCACGGCATTGATCATGTGGTTGGTTGAGGAGCCGCTGAATATCTTTGGGAGGATGCATGCTGTTCACTCCATGGACTACGGGAAAGTCAAGAAGGCAATCCTCCAAAGATTCAGGCTTACGGCAGAGGGTTTTCGTAAGATTTCGCAGCGGAAAACCTCAGGATTCTGAAACCAATAAGGAGTTTTCCTGCTGGCTGACCAACTATTTCGACAGGTGGATTTAAATGTCAAACACAGAAAAGAGTTTTGAACGGGTGCATGACAAGCTTGTGACGGAGCAGTTTTTATCATGTTGCAGTCCAAACCTGGCACTATTCCTCGAAGAAAGTTGTGTTCATTGGAAGAGTTCGCCGACACTGCAGACCAATTCCTCGAGGCTCAAGCGCTGAGAAATATGAGTAAGGCAAGGGAGGAAACACAAAAGGTTCTAGAGACAGATGCGGCAAAACCAAGAGCATATGGCTGTGCATCTAAGACGCCAGTAAGGTGTTTTCTCTGTGGCAATGTGGGACACCGTGCAGTTGACTGTCGTAACTGTAGCGTTGCCCACAGGCACAGGTTGTGTGTCTAGGATGTGAGAGGAGAGGACATACTGTGGATGACTGCCCATACAGAACGCAGGACCGAGCTGCGTGCGTTGTGTACTCTCGGTTAGTACTTGTCACACCACCTGAAGTTCCACAGCTAAAAGGAGAGCAAAGGAGGCCTAAAAATGTGGCGGTGAGTAAAAAACCAAAGTCGAAAGCAGCAATAATGGTGGTGGTTGGGAAATAGGGGACCGTCCTATATTGGTGCTCAGAGACATTGGAGCCAACAAACTTTTGGTTCGAAGAAGCCTGGTGAAGGACGAGGATCTTACACGGGCAGCGTCGGGCGCCACTCTTGTAGATAGCACAGTCGCGTACCTTCCTGAGCTAAGACCAGATCTTTTTAAGGATGGTGGGGAGCCTGTGTAAGAAAGTCTAGCCACCCTGTATATGTAATGTTCTTTGACTTCGAGCGTACCTCAATCTTTTAAAGACGCTATCATAACTTTTAGGAAAGGGGGACGTCAGGCACATAAAAATTAGATCTATCCGCTCATTGCCTTCGCCAGAAGATATTAAGTTATGAAATTACCAGGCGGGATTTTTTAAAGCTCATTTGATAATTAAAAATTGACGGGCATTTCAGAATCAGGGGCTAGAAGAGCCTTTCGTGAAAGGACCGGAAGATATCTATAACGGGAGCAGAGGCACCAGAGTCCTTCATAGAAAGAGCAATAATAATAATAATAATTGGTTTTGGGGGGAAATGAAAATGGCGCAGTATCTGTCTCATATATCGTTAGACACCTGTACCGCGCCGTAAGAGAAAGGTAAAGGAGGGAGTGAAAGAAGAATGGAAGAGAGAGGTGCCGTAGTGGAGTGCTCCAGAATAATTTCGACCACCTGGGGATCTTTAACGTGCACTGACATCGCACAGCACACGGGCGCCTTAGCGTTTTTCCACCATAAAAACGCAGCCGCCGCGGTCGGGTTCGAACCCGGGAACTCCGGATCAGTAGTCGAGCGCCCTAACCACTGAGCCACCGCGGCGGGGCTAAAAAGAGGAATAGAAATTACGAAGTACACTTAAGACTACTTACTTTCCTTGAATGTGAAGGAATATTTTCTTTATTTTTTAAATTTGTTCCCTTCTTTTGTAATGACACGCTTATTATTTAGCATACAGTCGTAAAGCAGCGCGTATACTGGGTCCATCTTTCTTCACCTAAAAGCTAACCCGTTTTGTGCCCTATGATTTTATATGTCTAAGATCCCTCTGTAAGCTTGCTATGTCAGACAACATAGAAAAAAATGTAGAAGAAACTGAAGCTACGCCTTATGGGTATGCGCGATATCTGATGGGTTAATGCCCATATGTGCTGAATTGGGCGTGGTTTACTTAACATTGATACATCTGTGCGAGTGCGCAGTGGCGCAGCGGGTAAGCAATGTGCCCTGCCCTGCGATGGCAGGTGCTGCCACCGGTGAGACTTGTGCGATCAAGGTTGCCCTTTCCAACAACCTCTCGCGACTAGTGATTAATTTAACTCCCACCTGTCACAGCGAGCAATTTGCTAACAATCCGATGGGCAGGTTGTGATGATGTCGTGTGATCACGTGACGTAGGAGGCCCATCTACCTTCTAGGTGCTTCTGTGGAAAGTTTTCGGGGATTTTTGTTCGCAGTCAATGACACCAACGAAGCCGACCGTGACGCCGGATTTTCTGCGACTCGAGCTCCCTAGCGCTATCCCGCTAAAAGATCTTTGGCCAATTCTTGGTTGCGTGCCCGTCTCGTAGTCTGACAGTCCTGGGCTGAATTCCGCGCGTCTTCGGAAATTTTTTTTTTAATTCCACGATGACTTCATCTGGAATTTTTGAACCCACTGCTCCTCGTCAAAGTCGGCGCCGCGTTTCTTTGTCGATCAGCCATATAGTGGATTCGCAATAAAACATCAATAAGGAAGGGTTTCAGGCAGAGAAACACCGTCTCGCCGATTCTATTCACAGGCTGTTTAAAAAGATATCAGGGGCTCGGATTGGGAGCAGTTGGCGATTAGAGCTAACGAAAAATGCCTTATTAATGCGTAAGTATTGTACGTATGGATGTTTTTGCTGTTTCGTGACCTCACCAGCTTGTCATCACGATAACGTTCGAACGAATCGGGTTGTAAGAAAAAGCATGCTTGCATTAAATAGAGAATCAAAAATCTCACAGGGGAAATTATAAGGTGCATGCGGGGTAATTAGGTAATTATTTAGAGCCAAAAATGTCCAAAAAGTAGGCGGGGCCGGAGAAAAAGTGGAGTCAAATTTTAAAACACAGGAAGTGGGCGGAGCTAAGCCTGGCGCCAAATTTGAAAAACCGGATGTGTGGATGGAGTGAAGCATGGCGCCAAATTTGAGAACGAAGCGTGGCGACAAATTTGAAAACTCGAACTGGGCAACGTTGGAACTTGATAAATTTAGGCAAATAGGGGCGAGGAGGCGTCAATGCTTTCGCATTCTCCAATGCGGGCGTCGCACTCATCTCATAGTTTTTGTCTGCTATTCGATGATGACGTTGCCTTGGTAGGTACCTTGGGGGATACAACCCAAAGCGTGATCAATCGGTCAGGCAAGAAAAGCGAAAGGGTGGCTCTAAAACGGTGTGCGCAAGAAACTAAAGCAATGTTCAAAACTCTCGGAAGGTAACCCTCGTATACAACTGGTAGAGACACCCTGGGCGCTGTAAGGTAATACGTCGACCTTTTGCAGGTAGTGACAGCAGAAGATCACGATCACGAGAGGAAAATAAATAAAACGATAAGAATGAGACGAAGCGCATTTGGCAGGCTCTCTCGGATCACGAATTGCAGTTTGCCAATATCTCTCAGCACAAAAGTTTAGAATACCTCTATCTTACTGGTGCTCTCCTATTGGGCAGAAGCGTGGAGGCTAACAAAAAAGACTTAAATAATACTGTGGACAACAAAGCAAGCTGTGCAAAACAAAATGATAGGTGTGAGGTCGAATGGCATGGAGAGAGCAGAGTGTATAAGGGAAAAAACATGGGTTCATAACAACGTAGTCGCAAACAAGAAGATTAAATGGGCTTGGACCAGCCATGCTTTACGAATTCAAGGTAGTCGGTTTTCCTCTGTGAAGAGGATTGGATTCAAAGCGAAGTAAAGCGCAGCAGGAGATGGCAGAAATTTAGGTGGACAGATGAGTAAGAATTCTGCGGGGAGAAGGTGTCTGTGGCTGGAAAGAGAGGGTTTATTGGAGAGATATGGGAAAGGCTTTTTAGCCTAGAGTGGGGCTCGTCAGTCAGCTACTGCTGACGATGATGTTGACCTGGCATTCGTACAATTTTCTCAGTATCTCTATGGCACTTCCAGACGACCTAGTGAAAAGCCATTAGCACGAAGCATTTTTTGTTTCTTAGGAAATACGTGCCGCATAAGATTATGGGAGGTGCCATTCTATGTAATTCAAAATCCTCACGTACGCAGAGCCAATGAAGATGCCCGTCACACCCGTTCGAGTGAATCTACGGATGTTATCATAGGCATCCTCTGAGCACGGCGACACAGGACGTTCTGTTAGTTAAACCAGCGAAGACGACCAGTTCAGTTGCAGCGGTGATAGTGGAGAATGCTTTTATAAAACTAATTGTTCTGACTTTTGTTCTGCACTAATGTATTTATTTCCTCAGCTAACATTGTATATACAGGATTAATAATTTATGTGCCCGTTCTTTTTTTCTACATAGTTTTCTGTGAATATTTCTGCCTACTCCCCTCTACACTGCCTGTACAGGCCCTGAGGGTAAACATAAACAAACAAATAAATAATTAAAATAAAAAACGCTGAAAAATAAACGTCTCCATGCGTCAGAGAGTGGAAAAGTTTTCATATTCCATTTAGGCTGACTGCCTGACTCCTTGTGTGCTCATTTGATCAAGGGACCAGTAAGCAATATACCGTACCTTACGTCGCAAGGCGTGCATTACTGCTCATCGGAATATAAATCTGAGAGCGTACTAGCAGTGAGACGGAGCACTTTTACTCTTGCTCTCTGGCACTTTTCAGCCTGGCCGTACTCTTATTAGAATCACAAATACTCTTGTGTGTATATTTCGATAAAAGCGGGATTGATAACACTCTGTAAGTTCTCCTGCAGCATTTTATATCTCTACGTTGTGATCATGCTTTAAAGGTAACAGAAACCACGTTTCGAACTAACGCTTATCAAAATTTCTTTTCTCCACATGTCATATCGTTGTGGAACATACTGCCTGCAACATTGTTGGCAGCGCAAGTGTGGAAAAAATTTCAGGCATTTTTTTCATAAATTTTTTTGATCATTACATCACTTAATTCAATGTACGCGAGTGTGGGAAGGTTTTTGTTCTGGTTATGGTTGTCTTATGTTTTGTGTGAATAGTCTCATTATCTGAATATAGAAATTTTAATGTTTTATTTCGTTGCACGTTCACCCTACAAAATGCCTTCGTTCGCTGTAGGAACTCTTGAGTAAAGATGGTTCGATGTACGGTTAATGGGGGTATAACCTCCCAAAGCGACTCAGGCTATGAAGAACGCCGTTTTGAAGGGTTCTGGAAATTTCGACCACTTGGGGTTCTTTGACGTGCACGGACATCGCACAGTACATGGGCCCCTAGAATTTTGCCTACAACGACGTTCGACCGCTTTGGCCTTCAGAGCCATAACCACTGAGCCAACCCGGCGGCCCTTGAGTAAAGAACTGAATAAATTAAGTGTCATAAGATGTCTAGCCATTCAGGGTTGACAGGGAATGAATTAATGGGAGTTATAATGGAATTTCCTATGAGTTTTGTTCTCCGCGACTGATGTTGCAGCTTTTGTGCCGCATTCGTTTCAAGAAAAATGGACTTGGCAAATATGAGCTGTTTACAGAACCGCGTTTCTAGGCTGGATGCAGGTTTACGCTTTAGCTGACGATCTTCGGTGCCAAGAGCCCTATACTGTTCGGGACGACTTGAGACTGCGCCCGTAAAGCGCTATTATCACAAGTACTGGGCTTAAGTTATCCTGAGTAGTTTGCTGTGTACTAACCCAGACACCTATTTATAACAGTTATAGCGTGTGCCTCTAACGCTGGACGGCTGGCCTCCGGCCCTCTCTCATGGAAAGCTTCCCAGAGGAAGCTCTGGAAAGCTCTCCTTGGGAGCAAACAAAGTAAACATAACCTATACAAACAAACCAGTTACATAACCAGTTAGCACTTTTATTGGAATGTCGCAAGAAGTGTTTTTTTTGTTTTTATGGTTTAATTGTTTGGTATTTTGGTGTACTGGTTATATATCCTATGTAATACTCTTAATTCTGAGAGCCTGCAGGGGTATTTTGTACAAATAAATACATAATGTTTCATGAATACTGCGCACAGTGCGTACGCCTACGGCATTTGGCTACGAATGTGATAGCGATGTGTTTCCGTGTGTCCTAAGCATTAGAAGCTACTCGAGCAAAAAGTGAAAGTCAATGTTTTTGCTAAAATCTTTCGTTACCCTTTCCCTAGTGTCTAGATATTTTATTTATTTATAATCTTGGGGCATGGGGTTCTTACGAGATGGTTTTCTTTGTACCTGGTGAGTATTGCATACTCAAGCGCGAACACAGACACCTAGGAGTATTTGATGTATCAATGCAGATTAATAATTGAGAATTAACATTACAAAGCCAGGGTCAGTTCTGCACCTTGTTGCTTCTTCGCCTTTCCTGTTATCGTAGCTTTTCTCTCTAAAAAAATGCAAACTAAACTTGCATTTTATTCATTATAAAGGGCACTCTTGCTGGTAGCATGCCGCATTGCCTTCAATTCTGTGAATTTTCAAGTGCATTACTCGCGAGACGGCCCGACAGCCATAACCTCTCGAAAATGATACTCGGCAAAGAATCCGGACACTACATCAAGACACTTACACTTTTTTTGCAGTCCTCAAGAATGCTTCTGGCGCTGAATTCCAGAGAGTGCGCCAGTTGCAGAGAAACATACACAGCAACTTCTATAGAATCCATAATAGATTTCGTCATGCCACCTGGTACATTGGCATGTGGGGCGCCATGTACACACGAATGAGGTAAGCCCGACATGTTTCCACCATTCTGAATGCTGTGCCTTTTAGTGTTGAGGGTTTTGAGCGTGGAGTACACCGGCGAGAACCACATCAAACGCAAATGAGCGTCGTGGCACCTGTCTATTGCTTTCGGAGTAAATTGTCTTTACCAGACCAGAAGTGCGCTTAACCGTTGTTGGATTTTGGAAGTTGAGCGTATTTTTAAAGTCATAATAATGCTGTCCTGAAATTAAGTCAAAACCAAACTTTAACCGACTAAAGGCGATGCTTACCGCCGTTGAGGACAGTTCAAATTTAATATGCGTCGTGAGTACTCAGGCGAGTAGAGACTGGGCCTTCACTTAAATATTTCACGCCGTGTGGAAGAAAAAAGCGCCTGCGGGGTCATGTTCTTTTCACGTGATAACTTTAAAGACCCTTTACCCAGATAATCTGGCGTCGGCATTGCCGGCATCGTCGTTGTGAGCGAATAATAGTGGCTTAGGGTGGCCCCGGCCGCCACCCGCCGGAGAAGCATTCTAGGTGGGCCACCTAGGCCATTTGACCTAGTCGCGTCATCATAACCGGCCCATCGGATTTTCAGCAAACTGAGCGCTGTGCAGATGGCTATTACATTAATAATTGGTCGCGAGAGGTTGCTCGGACATTGGTCGCACAATGCCGACCGGTGAAAGCGCCCGCCATCGCAGGGCAGTAGCTTGACCTTTAATCTCTTTACCATTGTGGGAAGTAGTGGTGTGAGGACTTCCTAGGACCTATAAATGTAAAGTTGAGAATGCCCAATTCGGCATATATGGGCATTAACCCATTAGCTTTAGCGTCATAGCCTTAAGGCGGAGCTTAAGTGTCCCCTCCAATGTCTTTTTTCTTTGCTGTCTCACTTCGCAAGGGCACCGGGAGAGCAATATATGTAAAACCATCGGCAATCAAACCGCATTGCTTCTATGTGAAAAGTGAACCTAGTACATGCGTTGCCTTTAGACTGTATGCTAAATAGCAGGCGTGTCATTACAAAGCAAGGGAACAAATTCAAAATGAAAAAAAAAACAATCCTTTCGCGCTCAAATCGCGTTACTGCACTCCTCAATCTCTAACGCCCTTTTTTGCATGACTATGGCGGATATAGTTCTGTTTTAAATATCTTCCAGTACTTTAGTAAAGGCTCTTCAAGCTCCTGAGTCCCCTCCAATTTTTTGTGCCTTCCTGTTCCCTGTCTTTCTTACGCCGTCCTCAACATCAGCTTTAGCTATGAACCAACTGGCCCAAACAAAAGCAGCGCGTGACATTTTGCATTTGCTTAACTCTTTTACACATAATTCCCTGACAATTGCAAATTGATATCAGCAATTGTAATTATCCAGAAAACATACCGAATGGAGAAAAACTTAATCGCGAATGCGATCCTGCCTTTACTTTTGCTGCTGTGTGCGCTAAATTTCGTTACTAATAACTGAAACCCAGATTAATCATTTTATTCACAAAACGCAGATAGAGCTGCCTGGAAGGCAGACAGAAAGGAAGAAAAAGGCCTGACAAAAGTGTGCCTTGTTGTTGACACATAAAACATGTGGAGTGGCCTAGAAATATACAGGACAAATCAATGTCCTCTCTAGTGTACTCGTAGTTGGTGCTGTCTACTTCTACTGCAGTCGATTTTCAACAAAAGGTAGCAGGTGTTGCGCAGTTAGTTTTCCATGAAAATCTACTGTGCGCATAAGGGACGAAGACGGGGAGAACAAACACGACGTATATGTTCTCCCTCCGTCTTTGTCTCTTAAGCGCACGGTTTTTCAAAGCTCATGAACCAACTAGCTCGTCAAAAAGTTGTACTTGAACAAAGTGTTACAAATTTAGACTTTTCTCTGAACCAAGAAATTGTGTAAAACTAAAGCCGTTTAGAGTAGCATTGTACGAAACGTTATGCACTAACTAATGCAAAATTCGCCGACATGTCTTGTATGCAGAGGGAAAAAACATGGTGAAAGCCTAAGGCACGCATCCGAAACAAATTCGAATGGTTAAAAACCAATAATTTATTAGGCGCCTACCTTCAGTCCAAGTATTATAAATATTGTTACTGCCATAGGCTTGGACAAATGTGATGACGAAGCATGGTGCATATGTATGTTGTGGTCGAGGAGGACGAAGCGTATTCGGGCGCTCGCGCCTGTTGTATGGCACCTCTGGTGTATCTTTTCGTATATATTAATCCTTTTCTGTAAATGTATATTTGTACAGTTACATAATTGGTGAAGGTGCTGGGTATCGATCCCAGTACCTCTCGGCTACAACATCGTCGAGGTAACAGATACAAGTTTGCCATTTGAATCCTCGAAGAAGCGAGTCCATCGTCCGCTCTATAGTGGCCGGAGCATTGTATAGACCGAAATGAAGTACTATAAATTGATACAGGCTGTCGGGAATAAAGAAGGCCGTTTTTCACTGTCCATATTATCCGCAGAAATCTACCAATATCCGGAACGAAGGTCGATAGTTGTATAATAGGTGGCTCCATGGAGGCAGTCCTGGGCATCGTCTACAAGAGGTAATGGATATACGTCTTTTTTTAATTCCCTGGAGGCGGCGGTAATTGACGCAAAAACGCCAAGTACCAACCTTCTTATTGACTAAGATCACAGGAGAAGCCCATGGAATTGAGGAGGGCTCAATAATGTCCTTGCCGACCATCTTGCCACCTTTCTGTTCAATGCCGATTCGTTCAGGTCCGGAGACCCTGTATACGGCCGCCGATGAACCGGGGGAAAGTTGTCTGTGTTCATTTTGTGCTTAACAACCGACGTTCGGCCCAATGGCGGCCCTCAGAATCAAAGACGGCATTAAAAGGCTCCAAAACACGTCGAATATGGTGGGCTTCGGAAGCTGACAGGTCAGGAGCTATCTTTTTTGAGTACTCGTCGGCTGGCACGGCTCCATAGACGATAGGCGACTGGAAGAGGACGGAAGGCACGTGGTAAGAGCTGAGATGTGGCATTCGTATGTTTGGCTAAGGGTGGCTATTGAAATACCTTGAGGAAGCAGCTGGGTATAAGCGGCAGAGGCCAAACTGGAAGGTATATATGGTTCTTGAAAATGCTGACGACTGTACGCGGAAGAGCAAGACCTTTTTCCAGGAGAACATCTTTAATACAAGAAACGATATAGTCACCTTCAGGAACAGTAGAGGCAGAGGACAAGGAAAGGTAGGTCGCTGCTTCAGGTGCCAGACGGACAAAATCAGTAGTACACAGGCGGTGAACAATGCGGTCGGTGGGTGTTGGCACAAGAGCTAGGTTGAGCTGTATGAAATTCGAGGCGCAATCGATGATGGCGGTAGCCGCCGCGGTGGCTGAGTGGTTACGGCGCTCGGCTGCCGGCTCGAAAGACGCGGGTTCGATCCCGGCCGCGGCGGTCGAATTTCGATGGAGGCGAAATTCTAGAGACCCGTGTACTGTGCGATGTCAGTGCACGTTAAAGAACCCCAGGTGGTCGAAATCTCCGGAGCCCTCCACTACAGCGTCTCTCATAGCCTGAGTCGCTTTGGGACGTTAAACCCCATAAACCAACCAACCGATGATGGCGGAATGGTTTTAGAGGAAGTCTTAAGGGCAATGGGCAAGGACAGCAAATAAAACGGAATTATAGCGTCCCGCTATTAACACACGGGCAGTGCACATGCCAACTACGGCAGATATTCCGCCATCAGCCACACAGATAATAGATCAGGGGGCAGGCGTGAGCACTTTGCGCAAACGATGCTGGAGCATGGAAGACATCACTCACACCTGCTCTCCGGTAGCGACCAATGCAGTGAAAAGCACACCATCCACATGCACTTCGACCAAGTTGCGTCTGGTGAGGAAAGTCAAAGTAGGATGCTCAGACAGGGTCGTGAGAGGAGCATCCCCTCCAGATACTGCAGCCATCCATTTTCCGTATGAGGTCGGGCATATGAGGCAGGGTATGGTGGGCGGCGAGGTCGGGGCGATAGAGAGTGACGGTGTTGGGGTGACGACGAGCGGCTGATGAGAGAGGTCTGGGCATCGAGGCTCGAGAAATCCGGTTGAGACGGCGAAGAAGAGCGGCGTAAATAGACAGAGTCCCAATAACGGTGGTAGCTCGACGTTGGAGGGCTTCGGCAGTGTCAAGAAACGTGGCCTACTCGAGAATAGTTAAAACAGATGGGCATCTCATCAGATGTTCTCTATTCATCGGCGTTGCGGCGGTGTCCAGGATAGTATGGAGGCCGAGGTTAGAACATCGGAGAAATGCGGCTGGAATCTTCAGAACTGATCGAGCATACTGGTTTAAGACCAAGATTTGCGAATTCCAGCCGGACGACCGCTTTAATAAGGAAGACTGAAGTTTTATGGTTTGGTGCCAGTGGCGGAAAAGCGGCAGGTGACATTGCCTCTAGTTCGAGACGTACAATCCGCGTCTGGCTTTCAGGTGTTGGCGTGGTGCACGGTGGGGCTGGGTCAACGCACGAAGACGTTGCATCTGTATTCGGCAGCCGCGTGAACAGGTGAATGATGCAGCCGCTCTTCGCTTGTTCCAAGTGGCGTCATTCCTGAATGATCCCACGAACCGCAGCACAGTTCTTATAGACGAGGAAGTTAAAAGCGCCATCTGCTATGCCTTTAAAGACGTGACCCACCTAGTCGCTCTCAGACATCGTGCTGTCGACTTTTAAGCAGAGCGTTAACACATCCTGGTTATATAATAAACTGCACATTTCCAACCAAAAATTTTAATTTTAACCCAACGTTTCGAAGCCGACTCGGCTCCTTCATCAAGGGTGACTGAGGGCAGTAGCTAAAGTCTTGCTACTGCTAGCCACTGCCATCAGTCACCCTGATGAAAGAGCCGAGTCGGCTTCGAAACGTTGGGTTAAAGTTAAAATTTTTGGTTGGAGATGTGCAGTTTATTATAAGTCTTCAAACGCAACCAGACAGGCAAATCTGTGCAAATGTTTAGTTTTCAATCCTGGTTGTACGATACGTAAGACTCCGTGGACGTCATCGCGCGGCAGGAGAGGCCTTTTTAGCAGCAAGCTGTCGGCCGACCGGCTCACCGAAAAGGTCACAGGGCTTCTGCTTGCAGGTCTCCTAACTGGTGAGGTCATCCTCATGCGTTTCGAACCATACCGGCTCAGTACCCTTCACGTAGGAGATCACATTTGCCAGCTTAAAGGTAGGATACCACCGTTTCTGTGCGTCGAAGCGCTCGTACAGCGCGAGCCAGTCCTCGTCAACACCGTCTTTTCCGCAGAAGGTCCCGGGGTCGCTTGTGTGCGCAGTGATGACCGTGGGG
Source organism: Amblyomma americanum (assembly GCA_030143305.2). NCBI lineage: Eukaryota > Metazoa > Arthropoda > Arachnida > Ixodida > Ixodidae > Amblyomma > Amblyomma americanum. Next base: position 50,413 of record JARKHS020027593.1, read on the forward strand.
GTGGCAGGCGCAGGTGCATCAGACCCTTCGAGTGGCATAGTAGAACAACTTCAAAAGAAGCAGTCCGCTGCGGAGTTCCGTCTGGGTGTTGCGGTCCCCAGCAGATCCACCAGTAATCTAACGCGTACAATGCTTGTCGGTTTCGTAATCTTATTTGGTTTTCTTACAAATTGCAAACTAAAATTACTGGTGCTGGATTTGGGAACTTCGAGAGTTTAGTCTACATAATCTAAAGAAACTGTTTTATGGAAACTAACTATATAAAGTTTGCTGAACTGCCTATTAAAGAGGAGGAGATCTTCTTCATCGGATTAAAATAAGACAAATAACAATAAGGCTAATAAAAATATTTCAGTATTTTTAAGCGTCCACGTATTCAACAATTCCTTAATATTTATAGCCTTTATAAGCATGCTGCATATCACTGGAGCAATGCAGGTTTGTAGGGAATCCCGTCTGGCGAGGGCAATTCATAGAGACTTGAAAAAATACACACTTGTCCAAAGTTTTAGGAAAACAAAAACGATTGACGTTTCGGCGCCCATACTAGTGCCTTGAACACAATAAAGTTGAGGTCATCAATGCACCCGTATGGGCACGCAGAGTTCAATCGTTTTTTTAATTTTTTCTAAATCCTTCGGGGTGTGTACGTTTTTTCAGGGTGTTTACACTGCTTGCAGATACAGCATGTCTAATGAAACACTCTTTAGAGTCAGACAGAACATTAGGCATCGAACAAACAGCTTTTCTCGAAAGTGCGTTAAACACCGGTAGTTTTTCTATCAGAACAGTACTTTGTAGAAAAATTGAAGAACGTCGTCAAAAGCGAAGCCATCATGACTGGTACTAGATCCTCGGACACAATCGTAGCATGCAGCTCAGCCTTTGGTGAGCACAACACACGTGAGGCCGTTTAAACTTGTTCTACTCAAAGTGCAGGACAATGTCCATTACAAGAGATGCTTTAATGTTATCACGCTTTTCATTAGTAAAGCAAAGCTGCAACATCGCAGTGCAATATTCAGTGAAATGATGAGCCTCTCGCATCCAATTTCTGGCCATGTGCTTATTACGCACACGGCTGCACACTCGTTTTAGCTGCGGACGCGCTGTGCTTCGAATGCAGCGTTAAAACGAATAATCAGTATGCTGTTGCATTGGGACATGCTCAATATAGAGGTTACGAGTAATTTTCGAAATCCTTTGCTACAAGCGCCTACGTCAGCTTTGAACATGCGATAATTCGAGGAAAGTCAGGCCTCATTTAGCATCACAAACAAATGCTGCAGCCCATTGCCGGCGGCTTTGAGCGTCAACAAACAAAGAGTAAAAGAATTTTGCCATTATCATCTTCACCGTCGTGACTACCTCCACTGGAGCATGAAGGCCTCTCCCACACCTCTCCCGTTCACCCCATCCTATGCCAGTAGCGGCCATATTACCGTCGCAAATTTCTGTGTATTGTGCGGCCGCCCAACTTTCTGCCGCCCCTGATACGCTTGCCTTTGTTTTGGTATCCGGATTATTACCCTTAACGACCACCAGTTATCTCTCTTTCACTTTACATGCCCTGGCCGCCCCACTTCGGCATTTCAACTAGGGTGTCATGAACCCGCGATTGTTCTTCAACCCACTCCGCACTCTTCCTATCGCTCAGTATCACATCCACCAATTTTATTTGCATAGATCACTACGTTGTCTATTTTCGTTAACCCTTTTTGATAGCCTCTGTGTTTGAGACCCATTGGTGAGTACCAATAAGCTACAGCTGTCATAGACCTTTCTCTTGAATGATATTGTAAAATGTCATTCACGACCTACGAGAACCAGTCAAATGCTCTCCATGCAGCTTTTATTCTTCTATTTATTTCCCTCGCGTTACCCGGATCAGCGGCCACTACATGCCCTAACTAGACGTATTCTCTTACTACTTCGAACGCCTCGTTACCAATTTTAAACTCGGATTCCCTTCGGAAGTGTTGAACGTCATTTTGCTGCACTGCATATTAATTTTGAGACCCACAGTACTGCTCGGCCTAACTAACTCATGGATCATGTTTTTAGGATTTCAGGATTTTAATTTTCTTTACCATTGAAGTACAGGACAAGCTGGTACTAAAGGCATTTGAGTGCCTGACGGAGGTCCCAGCCCCCTCGTGCACAGAATCGTCAGCAAAAATTCAAATGCACAGAATGAATAAAACTAAAGTTGAAAAACCAATTGTACAAGAATTGCAATGAGGTTGCACTCTTACATAATGAGTAATCATCTATACAAAGCAGGGATCATATTCAAAAAAGGGGATGCCAACAAAATCAGAAATGTGTTAAAAACAGGTAGCATTCTTGTGCTAAAAAAAACAAAGAAAATATTTGTTAGTCTGTAAAGCAGAATGACCAGATGAGAGCAAGAAGATGGAAGGCCTTGTCTAACGAAAGATCGCCAATGAGGCATCTTTTAAACTGCCTAATTACATCAAGATAAAAATGGAAGTCAATATGGAAGTAAAATGGAAGTAAAAATGGAATTAAAAATGGAAGTATATATTTCCACTCAGCAATATTGCAGTCTTCTCCTGAGTGACTTAGCAAGGCAATGTCATCAGCAAATCGCAGATTACTAAGGTCTTCATTACTCAAGTCTCCAACAGTTCCCAGTCTAGGTCTCTAAATACCGACTGTAAGCAGGCGGTGAATAACGTTGGAGACATCGTATCTCCCTGCCTGACACCCTTCCTTACTGGAATTTTATTCCTAACTTGATGGCGAACTGCTAGGTGTGGACCGACTATAGATATCTTCCGGCAGTTTTATATAAGGCTCCTTTAGACCATGATTCTGCAATGATTCCATCAGTGCTGAAGTTTGAACTGAGTCAACGGCTTTCTCGCAATCAATGAAGGATATATACATAGGCGGTTATCCTCACGAGGGTGAGCTCTCATGAGGGCGTCCTCACCCTCACCTCAGGAGGATTTCACTCGGTGTGGTGAGGGTTAGGGAGGATGGCCGCATGAAAATTTGTGAGGACGAGGGTGAGGGAGGAAAGAAATGGTGAGGTGAGGGCGGAGGTGAGGAAGGAAAGACATAGTGAGGTGAGGGCGTGGGAGGGAAGACATGATGAGGTGAGTGCTAAGGAGAGAGGATATGATGAAGTGAGGGTGAGGGACGGGGAATATGCGTGGTCTGATGGTGTGTGATGTCGCGAACCGTACTCCGGGCTAAAGTTTTTGTCTGTGCAGCCCGTTAAGCATTCCCCTTTTAAGACGCTAGTTCTTAGGATAATTCTTCCCGGAGAAGACGTAGTTTCTGCAGTAGGCAGCTACACGAGGCGAACACGAAAGGCGGGGAGCCGCTCGCCGCTATGTTTCCGCTATATGCTACACCGCTGATAATGCTATGCCGAAAAAGGCGCTCTTCTAACAAAAAAAGCCTATTTTTAAAAATTGTGTAAAATCTTAGGTGAAACATCGTGTACAGTGCGCTAGCAGGGGGGCGCTGATAGGGCCATGCGGGTAGCCGCCGGTTCAACGAGAACTGTGGTACCGCAGACAGCATTTCCATGAACAGTCCCGACTCTGTCAGATGATCGGAGTGTAGAGTAAAACATGTAAAAATTGTGTCTTCTAAGGATGTTGAATCCGCAAATTCTAAGCGTTGCTTCCCGGAACGAAATTCGATTTCAGCTCAGTGAGGTTTCAAAGAACTGGCTGCAGCGCTAAAAATTCTTCTATGAATTTGTATAGTATTGCTATGGGTTTTATGGCGCATAAGCAACTCAGGCTATCTTGCGCCAAACACAGGGTATAATTTATTTCAAGAAATGGGTGTCCTCAGTGAAAGTCCTTGTCCGGACAAGGGCTCCGAGTTGCCCAACTAATCAATTGTAGACCTCAGCCTTCTTCTCAGGCATGAGAAAATTGATGAGGTGTATCATAGAATGCGTTAGAGTACAGGGTAAGAATTTTTAGAAACAATAGTTCTGTGATAATATATTTTGTTTGAAATCGCTGCGCCTTTCAGAAAACTAAAAACAGATGAAGTTCTTACAAGTGGATTATCGCCTCAAAGTAAAATGACATGGAAGGGAATGCGTGCATTTTAAAGATGAGTAAAATACTTTTTCTTTAGCCGTTCGAGTTGTCTGCACGAGAATAGGATGTGATTTACTGTGAGCTCATCTCCACATTTCTCACATCAAGGTCTGTCTTGTTTTGTCATTAGAAAGCTTTGTGTTAGGTGTGTGTTTCCAATACGAAGACGGCATAAAAAAACTTTGATGAAGCGTTTTTGGTTTGAGCATGACTTCCATTCTTCTGTTATAGGTTTTAATATGTGTAGCTTATAATTTCTTTCAGTGTTTCATTGGGATTGCCATTTATATATGATTTTACACTGTACCAGCTTCATGCCATCTTTGTATGGAATGTTCACGTTCTTTATTTCTTTGTTCCGAGCTTTTGCAGCACATGCATTCGCCTTCTCATTGCCTGTGATTCCGATGTGGCTTGGCACCCAGCCAAATTTTGTCTTGTCCCTGTGTTGTAACTCTTGTTATGTTATGAATGATGTCACCGATTAGTGGTGTAACTGTATTTCTATGGTGAAGTGAGGAGAGTACGCTCAGAGAATCAGTGTAAATGATACTATTCACAACCTTCTCATTTATAACTTTTTCTACAGCCACAGAGACTGCGTAACACTGCCGTGAAAATGGATGCGCACTCAGGCAGCCGTACTGTTTTTTTTTCAATTATTTTGAGCCACAGCACTTCCGACGTAGTGTGCAGATTTTGATCCATCAGTATAAAATGCTGTGTATTCTCTGTATTTTTCGTTTTGGGTTAACTATTCTTGAAATATATGCTCACATGGTGTTTGTTTTTTCTGAAACTGTGTTAATGTGAGATCGCACATAGAGGGCAGGCAGTTCCAAGGCGGGAGTGGGTCAGGTTTTTGGGCAATGTTAGGCAATGTATCCATTACATATATTTCTTGGCATTTCTCTTCAAAGCGCAGAAGAAGTGGTCTGATTACCAGATGTTTGTTGGCAAACAGTGCTTGAAATGGGCACTTTGTAATTATTGGGTAGCATATGTCTTCTGACATGGAACGAATTTTAAGAATGTATGAGCATGTGAGCATATTTATATCTGTGAGTTATGGTTCGTTAGTTTCAACATAAAGACTATTTATGGGCGACGTTCTGTCAGCACCAGTTGAAAGACGTAAGCCTAAGTTTTGCACTGGGTCAAGTCGTCTCAAGTACGATGGCCTTGCTGAGCCATACACTGTGCAACCGTAGTCTAAATTAGAACGTACCACAGAGCTGCAAATTTGTAGAAGTCATACCCAATCAGAACCCCAGTGTTTGCGTGAATAGACTTTCAGTATGTTCAAAGACTGCGATGCTTTCTTTTTCAAAGCGTTTATGTGGGGCAGGAAAGTAAGTTTTTTATCGAAAATTATGTGTAGGAATTTGTATTTATTCTTAAAATGGTCACTCAGTTTTTCTTCATGTGTAGAGTGGGATCTGTCTTTACGCCCCGTTTGAGTGAAAAAAGTAAGGCCGCCACTATTTTCAATTGAGAGAACTGGAAACCACTCTCTTCTGCCAATTTTGCCAGTTTATTTAAGTTGTATTTGTCTTTCGCATGTAGATATGTTGGAGAATGTGCATGCTATCTGAAGGTCAACATAGAACACATAATAGACCTAGGAATTATTTTCCTAATAGAATTCATTCTTAGTTCAAAAATTGTACTTAAAATACAGCCATGGCGTATTCCATTCTCCTAAATAAAATTTTTTGAGAGGGTTCAGCCTAAGAGCACATGGAATGAACGGTTGAATAAGAAGTCTTTTAAGCAATTCAACACTCCGCCTCGGATTCCGAGCTCGCCAAGATCTTGAAGAATCCCGAACCTCCACGTCGTGTCATATGCCTTTCCTAAGTCGAAAAAGACTGCAAGACAGTGTTGTTTATGTAAAAAATCTTCTCTGACAGTATTTACTAGACGAACTAAGTGATTTGTAGTAGAACATCTCTTTTTAAAACCACACTGATTGATATTAAGAAGGTCAGAAGATTCAAGTACAAAAGTTATTCTGATGTTAAGGACACTTTAAACAATTTGGCGAAGCAACTGATAAGAGCTATGGGTCTATAACTGCCGGGGGAGGTTCGTTCTTTCCCGGGTCTGAGAAATGGTACAATATGAGATTTTTTCAGGCGGCGGATAGTTTGCCTGACAGTGAAATTTTGTTAAAGAATCTTAGAAGTGCCTCTACGGCAGGCTGGGAAAGATGAGCCAGTATTTTACAGTGTATTTGTTCGGGTCCTGGGGCTGTTTTTTTTTCCGGCAGACAGTACTCTATTGATTTTCTGAAGTGCATATAAAGTATTATGTTGTTCATTAGCACCTCTGTTCCTTGGGAGTCTGTTTTTCGGCCATGTTTTTGTATTTTAAAAATGACTGGGTGTAAAGTGACGAGCTAGAAACTGCAGCGAAGTGCTCACCTAGTATATCTGCCTGTTCCCTAACATTTGTTTGTGCACCAGGTGGTGTCGAAAGTGGAATTGTGTGTGGTGAGAAGAAGCCATTTAATTTTCTTACCTGTTCCCACATTTTTTATGAGATCTGACTGTTTATGGATGACACATAGCTCTGCCATGACGCTTTCTTGGCACTACGACAGACATACCGAGCTTTAGCTCCTGCCTGTTTAAAATTTACGAGGTTCTCGTGTGTGGGGTACAGGGGAAAAATACCCCAAGCTCTGTTTTGCCGTTTTTTTAGCATGTTTACAATCTTGTGTCCACCAAACATTTTGATTTGGCCGTACCATCCTTGAAGACATTGAAATAGCCAAATGTGCGGCAGCTAAGATAAAATCAGCAAACTTCTCATTTATTTCATCGATGTCAATATTTTCTAAAACTATTTTTTCTAACCTGGCTTCTGATCTAAAGAGTTCCCAGTCAGCTAAAGAGAGCTTTAAGCGTCGTGGTTTTGTCGGGGTTATTTCAGGTGCAGATGTTAGACTGATTATTATGGGGAGGTGTTCACTGACATATGGGCTGTCTATGACATCCCATATAAAATCTTTAAAAACAGACGGCGAACTAAAAAAACACATTTGAACAGCTCATTTTTTTTCTGAGGCTGGAGAGCAGTAAGTGGCTTTACCGGAGTTCAGCAGACTAATATTATTGCTCAGAATAAAATCCTCTATAATTTGTCCACGGGAATCTGTTTTTCCACTCCCCCAGAACGAAGAATGTGCGTTAAAATCACCAACTACCTACGGTTCTGGTAGCTGCTCTAAATGATCTTCTAATTCATGCATTGTTACTATGAGATGGGGGTTAAGATAAATACAACACAATGTTAGTGTTTTGTGTGTGAGCAGAGTAGCTGCAACAGCTTCAAATTTAGTCTTTAGTGTAAGCTCACGAGGAGGGACTTAATTTCTCACTATGATAGCAACGCCACCTGAGAGCCGGCTTGCGTTCTCATGGTCGCGGCGAAAGACTATGTTTCTTGAGTACATTTGTGTTTTGGGGGCCTAAGTTTGTTTCTTGAATACATAAGGGCACGGGTGCGATGTGGCTAAGATGTCTTTTATATCTATTATGTTAATAAATGATCCCCTACAATTCCAGTGTATTAGGAATGTCATTTTGATTTTTTGGGGATGTGTTTTGAAAAGTTAGGTCCTTATTTCTTTCGGGCCAGTTGTTACGGTTTTTACTTTTTTTCTCTCAAGAGAGCTCCGCCGCCGCTGCAGCGGAGATGAGCTCGGTACTATGTCCATCACCTCGCTAGAGGTTCTGGCACTCCGCGGAGAGCCCACGGGTGTATTATTTGTAGGACTCTCGCGACTGGGAGTAGCATCGCGGGCGGCTGACACAGAGGCCACCGGGCCCTTTTTCGAGGCTAGCAGGGCAGGCTTCGCTGCGCCTGCCTGGGGCGCGGATGGCCCTGCCTTCGGCTTACTGTGTGTGGCCTGGGCAGATTCCGAAGCCTGGTGTGGTGCCCCGCCCCATCGCATGACATCGGCGAAATTTGTTTCTGCCATGAACAAGAAAGTTCCCTGGGCTTGTGTAATTTTTTCCGCGCCTCCTGGAATGAAATGTTTTCTTTGGTTTTAAGAATAATAATTTCATTTTCTTTCTTCCAGGATGGGCAAGACCTAGAATATGCGGGGTGGTTCCTTTCACAGTTAGCGCACTTTGGTGCTGCATTGCAGACATCAGATTCATGTTCATTAGATGCACATTTGGCACAGGTTTGGCGGCCACGACGGCTCTGCTATCCATTGCCAAACCTTTGGCACTTGAAACTCCGGCGAGGATTTGGGATGTATGGTCTGACTACTATTTTCATGTATAACCTACTGCAATGGCATCAGGGAGTTGGCTGGAGGCAAAAGTCAGAACTAAGTGCTTTTTTGGAATTTGCTTGTCTTTTCTGATTTTTATCCGCTGTACTGCAGTGACATTCTGGTCCGTGAGACCGTCTAGCATTTCTGCTTCTGTCAGAGTGAGGAAGTCTTGTTCTGATATCACCCCTTTGACAGTGTTGAGGGATCTATGTGCACTAATAGAAACAGGTATTTCTTCAAAGGTAGCTGTGCTCAAGAGATTGGAATGCTGTGCTTTGCCTCTGATCTGGATGAGTATGTCGCCACTGGCCAGCTTCGTCACCTTATAGCGAATGCCTAATGATTCCGTGAGAGGCTTTGAAACTAGAAAAGGGGAGATGATTCTGGCTTGTTTTTTTCAGGTACCTCACTGTGTAAGACGTGGTATCTGGGGAAGGATTCTTTTTTTGGAGAAACTGCGTAGTGACATCGGTCCACCCTCGTTTATGAGGTCGATCATTTGCTAAGGAAGGTTACCCATATAGAATGTGTGTTTTTCGGCTACGGTGCCAGCCACCCACCATGGAGCCCAACTTTGGGACGGGACAGGAACTTGCAAGCAAGTCTTGCCCACGCTAGCTGTACACCCTAGCTATAGCCCAATATGACACATCTCAGGGTAGTTGGTCACACAAGGTTATCCCTCGCCGCCAGGAAGAGGGAAAAGTAATTAAGAGAGGAGAAGACAGGAGAGTTGCGATAAAGAAGATAGGAAGGTGAAAGATAGAGGGGAGGACAGGAAAAGGCGACTGCCGATTTCCCACGGTCGGGTCAGGCCGGAAGTTCCGACTACAGGAAGCTTGGGCCAAAGTGCTGTGTTGCCTCCGCCGAGGAGCCTTAAAGGTCCAAACGCTCGGCATCGGCTCATCCACAACGAACAACTTTTCCCCGGACACGGCGATGCCACGCACGGCGAAGCGCAAGTGCTTGGGTCCGTGGTGATGCACTGTTCACCATCATCCCTTTGCGGGGAACCCGTGGTGTCGCCACTGACCAACGCCTGCAAGCTGCAGACGCCCCCCTCTCCTCCCCCCCGGCGGGGACTTCTACGAATTTCCACTGTCAAAACAAACCCTGCTGACTATGTTGGTGCGGAAGATTTTCTTTCATGCTGTGAGTAGTTCGGTACATTCATACCTTCTTTCCATTTTATAACTTCGCTAGAATTGTGGCTTAAGAAAGCGGTGCTGCCAACTCTGGCTGGCAACGCCAACCGCTGTACTCTTACTATGGCAATAAAGCAGCAGCCGACTACCTTGGTCTGAATCATCACCAGCTGCGCCTTGCATTGTACGGGGTGCTAAAAAAAGTACTGCTCTCCAAATAACAACATCGCTTGGTTTATTTCCGTCCGCAGTGAGACGTATGAACACGCAATCGCGCGCCTAATTTTATGAATCAAATTTCTTGCAGGCATAGTAGGGAATGTAGTACACTCAGCGTTTAGGTAATGCGTAGACGTGCAAGCAAAAAAAAATCACGGCCAATTTAGCTTGGGGTTAATCATGAATTATTTCGCGTTAGCACCATAGCCCTGGCTTCGTGTGGTTTATCCTGACTTTCTATCCTTATGCTTTTCCCGAACTGGCTTACTTTAGTTATATCATATATATCAGATATGTCATATGAAGTAAGTTTGCGTGATAGTGCATCATTTCGGACTTGCACTGCGGTAGAATTAGTCATTGAGTACACTCCCAGATACCTGGGAATCCTGATTCTGCTCCTGGCAGAATTGATGGAATTCAGCGGTGCATTGGTTAAGGTACTCGCCACTGCATTGCGATTGTAAGTGCTGCTATCGGTGGAGCTTATGAGACCAGTGTTGTTCCTGAGGAATCCCTCGCGACTAATCATTAACTAAACTGCCACGACGGATAGTTTGGCCTCAGTCCGGTGGCCAACTTGTGATGACGTCACAAAGTCACTTGCCCACGTTGGCCCACGTGCCAGAGGCAGGCTTTGGACAGACAACCGCTTTTCGGCGGAGTGGAAGCGCTAGGGCGCTAAAATGGCAACCGAAGGAATTGTTCACTCGAGTCTCGCAGAGATAGTGGTTACCGTTACTCAGCCCAAATGCTGCATATTAGCGACTCTGATTTTCAAGTGGCCTTAATAATGTTTCATTTTGAGCGATCATAAGAGCTCTACTGCAGCGGAAAGCCAGCATCGCAGTAGGGGAAAACATGAAATACACACAAAAACTCCATAGCTGTGCGAGCGGGATGCAAACTCACGGTGGTTCGGATCACGCTCAGATCAGTTCCGCTGGCCGCTGATTCAGACCACTAAGCCATAGCCACAGCTTTCTATAAAGCATGGTATTCATTAAACTGAAAATATATTCTATTTAGATAAACTAAATATTTTACAAATCTGTTAGGGAACACCATAAAACACTTCGCAAAAAGACAGAGCAATAGAACACTCGACGCGAAGTAAAACTGCGGACATCACCAAGGGGGAGTGCCGCTGCGATTTAGAGTTGGTCGGTTCATAGGCTTCCCTCAGATCACAAATTTGTTGGCATAAATCTTAACAGCTTGCCTCTATGAACTACCAGGCTCTCGAACGGTCCTTGCATTGTCTTCGTCATGTACCCGCGTTCACGCGAGTCAAACTGTGAGTTTCTGATGCTGTAGTTTGAAAAGGTGATCTTCTATCACAGGAGCAAGCAGCAAATCACATAAAATAACCGGAGATTAGAAGCGGTGCAAATAGAAGCCCCTGTTCGGTCGCAGTTCTGGTGCGCTCCGTCAATTTTTTGTTTTCATTTTCTGCCTGACCGCCATTTCATGAACCCACTGGTCCTCGTGTGGCCAGCGAGAGTTCCAACGGGATTCCGGTACGTCGAGTGCAACGTACGGAGTGCGCTCTTTTTGATTTCGCACTTCCGCAGCCACCGAGGTGAACGGGGACCAACCCCCAACCCCCCGTCTCCCAAGTCTCATGTTTCGAGAGCTATCCTGGGCATAATGAATGCCACTCCTGGGTGCAGTCAAGTGCCAGCGGGCCATCATGTGGTGAATAACATACTCAAGCCACTAATACTGGTGATTGATGGAGCGGGAGCTATTACAACGCATCCTCCAGCACAGAATGAAGAAGAGGAAGTGCATCAGCTAAGTGTCTGTTGTTGCTATCTGAAGTGGCTGGATTAGGTGTCAATCCTTCCATTCCGGTGTCCTACACAAGAAACGTTGGTGAAATTTGCCACGTGCTCTCCAGTACAGCGATGAGCAACTTCTAGAATTTCTGGGAGATGCCGGAGTGATCTCAGCAAGCCGATAGACTATGTATTGGCATGAAGAGGATGAAGCGGTTGAATCCCGTCCCCTATACTCAGTAATTTACACGTTCAGGTAAGACCTTCCATTGCCGGAGAAAGTGTTTTTAGGCTTCACTAGTCATCCTGTGCAAGAGTACCTTAATCCAGCACTCCGCTGCTTCAACTGTCAGCGATTCGACCACATGACAAAGAACTGCCGCGCTTCTCGCCGATGCAATATTTGTTCAGAGAGCCATGAACACACCTAGTGCAAATCTCTTTGGGAAGCGAAGTGCACAACCTGCGGTGGTAATCGTGCCGCTTATTTCTCGGGCTGTCTCGAAAACATAGCTGCTTCAAACCTCTGGCGTCACAAAATACTTCATGGCATCTCGCCTCGCAAAAACGCACCTTCTCCAAATCTTGAAGCAGTGAAGCCATTGCGCCACAATACAGTGTAGCATGCAAAATACCAATCTCCTACATTTGTATCGTATGCGTCCGCGCAGATCAAGTCTGTTCGACAAAATTCAAGCCATCAAGTGCAGAATTCTGCCTCCAGTTCCCCAGTTCTGCTGACAGCTTCCCCATTAAAGGGGACTACTCGGGATCGTTCTGACAGTCAAGTGCAACGTTATATTCCGGGTCCTTAAACTGCCTTTCCAGCGTTCGTCTGCTCGGCCAGCGCAAGTAGAACTGAACCAGCCTCATTTGCTGGAGGCAACTCTTCAGTCTCAGCGATGCAGCTTTACTGCATGCCTACCTAGGCTGTTTGCATACCTGCCTATGCTGCCTGCATACCTATGCTGTTTACTGCAGTTCGAACTTTTTGACAGCCATTTCGCAAGCAAACATTTTCCCGGAGGTGAAGGCCTTGCTTCCGGTGGAGCCTCTACTGGCTCAGCTTCCTAGGTCCTCCTTTGGGCAAACTTTTGACGAATTACCGCTATCAAAATTACGCCGTTTTTCAGTGAAATGCAAACAGCTTAAGAGCAAAAAGTGCGGACTTTCGCAGACTTCTTGAGAAAAACATTTTACGGTGTTGTGCATATAGGAAGCCGGTGTGGGTGACGATTTCCATGTCTCGAACTAAGTGTCATACTAATCATCACGCCATCTGGTTTGAGTAGAGCGATGTTGTGTGTGAGGAAGGACCTGCCATCCTACCTGATCCAGTTCAGTAATACTGACGTTCCTGAGTTCCTGGCTTGCAAAGTGTCTTTTGGTTAGGCGTGCGTTAGTGTTATTAGTATTTACTTGCAAGCATCTTGTCGCGTCTCTGTTGATGCTCTACTGAATATCTTTAAAGTAGCGGCCTCTCATTGATCGATTTGCGGTGAATTTACCGCTCACAATACTGCTTGGGGTATTGACCAATTGGACACCCGTGATAGGGTCGCTGAGTGCGCCGCAGAGAAATGTAACTGATGTGTTCTGAACGACGGTTCTCCGACATTTCTACTCGGTTTTCGTTTTTCAAACTATTTATATCTGGCTCTGTGCACTCCACATCTGCTGTCTGACGTGGGATGGGCTACAGACATTCAGATACCTGGAAGTGAGCACAATCCGATACTGGTAAACCATCCTAGCTTACGATGTCAGGGTGCCCAACGTAAATCCAAACTTAACCAATTGTGAAGATTTTTTTTCAAGCGATGTTTATTACCTTAGGGCATAAAAACTATGAAATGAGAGATGAGTAAGATGCTTAAATAAATGAAAAAAGGTTGGCTGATCTGATGAAATCAAGAAGTGAACGATGATATGGACTCTGTGTCCAGGCAATATTGGAATCCAGATTGTCCGGTGGGAGACCCACTGCAGCCAGGTGCCGAATTCTCGTCAGCTTGGGAAGCTGTTCATCACAACATAACTCAAAAAGTTTCTTCGGAGTATTGAAGACTTCACTCCGCTGGTGCAAGATAGCCTGAGTCATTTTACCAAGGTAGTCCCCGTACTTGACGGGTTAATAAGTATTGATGGAGGGTATGAGCGACTGAGAGCACTACGAAGAAAAGCAGAAATGACTTACCGTCTATCCGGGTCTTTAGAATCGTATTGTGAGGCTCAAAAGATTTATTCGTCAATGCGTAAACGTCTGCAGCAATTAATAAGAAAAAAAGGCGTGACTTCTGTAATACACATACCCCTCACACTCCGGTACCTAGGTTATATAGATGATGGTCCGCTCCTTAAGCAGGCCAGTTTCTCAGAATAACTAATACAGATCTCTTGTAATGGCACGGTAAACTGTAGAAACAGACCTGGCTGATGAGTTTTGTCGACTTATTCGTTGTCCTGGCGTTTCGTTGAACTGCGAGGAATTTAAAATCTCAGCTACTTATGCAAAGGAAAAAGTTAGTGCTTGCTTCAATGTGCCACATACCTATTTAGATTCAGTATTCACAATCGGTGAACTTAAAAGTGCTCTTGCGTTGTGCCGTCCAGTCTGCTGCTCGACCTGATGCGATTTCTTATGGAATGCTTCAAAATCTTGGGCCCAAGGGCACTGCAGTATTTTAGGGATATTTAACAATAAGTGGGTCAATGAATTTGTTCCACACTCATGGAAAATTGCGGGTGTCATTCCTGTTTTAAAGCCCGGTAAATCAACTTTGCTTCTCGACTCCTTTCAGCAGTGAGCCTGGCTGATAGTGAGAAGATGATACACGCCAGGGATTAGTGGTGGTGTGAAGAAACAGGAGTGTTTTCAGAGTTCATGACTGAATTTTGTAGACGTAGATGCACTATAGATTCAATTATGGACCTAGTAACATGAGTAGATCATGAGCGTAGCACAGCTAATATCACCGACACAGTATTTTTGGGTATCAAGCGTGCATTCGATACTGTAAATCTGCCTGGGTTGGACAGGTCAACAGATTGAGTGGATCCCACGGGATCTGCTGACCTCTCAAAGCGAGGCCGATTTAGCGACCCGCCTTGCGAATCGAGACTCATCACTGCCTCGGCTCCTTCATTTGGACTTTACCCTCCTTTCATCAAGAAAGGAACTGCTCCTGCGCGGCACACGTGTTCTCATCCCTCTGTGTGCGGTATCCCCCCCCCCCCGTTTTCTTACCCCTGCAGAGCAGGTTGCGCTTAGGAGGATCCGGGTCGGGGTTGCCCTCACACCTGCCGTCCCTCGGAAGTGGCCTCTGTACCGAGATTTGGTTCCTCGGAATCGGTGTCCGATATGTAAACACGAGGACATTGAAGTCAATAATCATCACTTACTGTGGGACTGCCAAGCTTTCAAGCCTACGAGGATCCGGCACCTTAAGGTAGCAAGTCTTTCACCAAGCAATCCAGCTTCATACATTGCCTGGACGCAGGGACTGTACCATCTTTCTCTACTGGACTTCATCAAAGCAGCTAACCTTTTTCCATTCATTTAATCACTACTACAACTTTCATTACACCTTCACCCATCATTAATGCCCTGAGGCAGTAAATTTCGCTTACAAAAAGCTATATTCATGTCCTCTCAAGTTTGCTAGACCTCGGTGTGAGTGGAAGACTGCTACATTGGATTTCCGACTTCTTAGAAGGAAGGAAAATATTCATGCAGTCAAGTGAAGGAAAAAGCCCGGAACATATCCTAATGCAAGGAGTGCCCAAGAGCAGTGTGCTAAGCCCTTTTCTTTTTAACTGGGTAATGGCGGATTTGTCCCGAAAGCTCCCTTCTGGCTAACACTTCATTATACGCCGATGATGCCTGCATTTGGGGTTCTGGTAAAACTGCAGTCCTGATCTAGTCTACGTTGCAAGAAGTGCCAAATACCATTTTCTGCTTGTTCAAAGTGAAAGGGATGAATTCTATCTCATGCAAATACAGCCGTTCCGTTTTAATCCTGAGAATATGAATGATTTCTGTCTCTGCTTAAATGGTGAAGCTTTAGCGTCTGTTAAGCAGCATCGTTTTCTGGATATAGTTCCTAACAGACAGCTCGCTTGGGCTCATCATAAAAAATCTATCGAAGACACAGTTAACTCTGCTGTCAACGCACTATGCTGACTTGCAGGTACGTCTTGGGGCTGTTGTTCATCATCTCTGCTCACAGTTCACATTGCACTAATTTGTCAAAAATTGCGTAGTCCTCACCAATTCTTCACGATATGTCGCTAACCTCGGAGGAGCGCCTACAAATACTATTAGCTAGGGGTCTCCGTGTGTGTTTGGGGGTTCCTCAAGCGACTTCCAGCGCTCTGGTCATTGCTGAGGCACGGCAGCCTCTGTTTGAAGTGTTACAAAAGCACATTTCTACCTGATAACCTATCATGTAAGGCACCCATTAGCTTCCGCGCTTCATGAACGGGATGGAAGTCATATACTTCAAGTGTTTCAGCACCACCGCCAAATTCTTCAAAGTAATGAATGTTGGAAAGGCGACGCAGAAAACGCCAATGGCTTTTAGTTACCCCTACAATATGGTTGTGTGTCGAAGTAATAATTAAGAAACGTGATATGATAGCTGCTCAGCAGTAAGCACTTTACCAGTTACGTATGCGGTATCGCGGTTACACTAAAGTGTATACTGACGGTTCCATTCTTCAAAATTCATCAGCGCCCGCATTTGTGATTCTGCACCTGAATGAGGGACTGGAATGTAAGCTGGCTCAATCGACAGAATCAACGACTGCTGAGATTTACGTTATTTATTTGGCTCTCCAGTTTATCTCCTCGGTGTGAACCCCGTGTAGAGGGGTAATCTCTAGCGATTCCCAATCCGCACCGAAATCACTTGACAGAGCTAGTTCTGCACCATGGAAAGCTAGAGTGGTATACGAAGTTCTTAAATAATTTTCCAAGGTTACCAAAAGGGGATATTATAGCTTTGCTTTGGATATCCGGACATTGCTTTATTCTTTTAAACACTGGTTTGTATTATGGGGTTTTAACGTCCCGAAGCGACTCAGGCTATGAGGGGCGCCGTAGTGAAGGGCTCCGGAAAATTCGACCACCTGGGGTTCTTTAAAGTGCACTAACATCGCACAGTGCACGGCCTCTGGAATTTCGCCTCCATCGAAATTCGACCGCAGCGGCCGGTATCCAACCCGCGTCTTTCGGGCCAGAAGCCGATCGCCATAATCACTCAGCCACCGCGGCGGCTATCCTGAAACAATGAGGCGGATGGAGCGTCTAGGCAAGCACACTCCAGTGACCTCAATTCTGGCCTTCCGTTATCGAGGGGTGGATTGCGCCGTTTCTTGAAGGCCATGAGCAATGAAATGATTGAAAAGATGTGGTTTGAGCCAAACCATACAGGTTCCGATATTCCTTTCGTTGATTGGTTGCTGCTGTTTTATATTCCATCATCTATCAGCAGAAGTTTAGAAACGCTCCATCGCCCCCTGCTGTTAGAAAGGGTTCAAACGAAGCTTTTTCTTTAAAGAATTGGCTGCGCAGACAGCCCATGGTGTGCGTGTGGCCAAGAAAACCAGGATGTGGCTCACCTATTATTAGATTTCTGAGTGCACGATAACCTCAGGTCGCGATTGAAGAGACTTGAGCGTTCTTGATAACATACCGTTAAGTCTACAAAAGCTTTTAGGCCCTTGGCCGACATGTGAACTACAAAAGCGAGCACTTGTGGCATTGATAGCTTTCCTTGAGTACCGCGGTATCCTTGGGAAGTACTAGCTTTTTAGAACTGGAGTCAATGCTAGAGCTCTTAGCTCTCTCTTTGTGAGTACTTCATGATCTTTGTTATTTACTTTTTTGTGTTTTCTGCAAACTTATTTTCTCTTTTTCTGTTTTTGGTGAGTGAGTTCTTTAATAGCGTTGTTACTTACTTTTGTTGTGTCTACTGAAAACCAGTTTATTTCTTGTAGTTCTGTCCTTGTTTATTCAAATCTCTTATGCATATTGTATTGTGTACTGTTTGCTTAACATTAAATGTGTTTTTGTTCTCTCATTATTGTTACTTTTACTGACGTTTGTACTTTGATTTATATGTTGTGTACTGTTTGCGTTTGTTTTAAGTAATGTTGAACTGTACATCGTCGGAATAAGTGGTCGCTATGAATTCGTGAAAAAGAATATCCGGAGCCGTTATGCAGCACCAACCTCGCCTTTACTTTTCATGTAAATAAAAACAGCATCTAGCTTCTCGCCCAGCAGTGCCTTGAGGGCTTGCCTTATATATTTATTACTCAATACTATCACTAGAAGTCTCCGAATACAAAAAATAATTCGTATTTTAAAACGACTTTTAGTGAGAGTGATGGCAACGAGAGCCGACGGCGTGAGAGCGAGGGCGAGGGAAGCGCAGCAAATTTTTCGAAGTTAGGGTGAGGGAGGGCCGCGTACCAACTCAAAATGAGGGCGAGGCTGAGGGAGGGTCTTGGATTGAAAATTGAGGGTGCGGGATCAAAAGTAAAAATGAGAGAATTTGCCCACCTCTTGGTATATATAGGGGTTGGTTATATTCAGTGGATTTCTCTATCATATTGTATATTGTCGAGTAGGTTTCGGTTAATTGAATACAAGGGCTGTCCTGATTCTATTAGCGATTACTTAAGTGCTTAAGTTGACGGCAGCGGAACTTAAGCTGATCAGTTTAGTTTCTCAAGTTCTTGATGTCTCCTTATGGGCTAAGAAAATGTCACCTTTCTTCGAACTTCTCACACGCTCGTGGTCATAAGGCTTTGTGTATACAGGATGGCTAATTTCTCTATCACAATATTCGCACAGTCCTTCATCAGATCGACTTTCACTTGATCCTCACGAGCAGATTTACCTCTCTGCAATACTCCTAAAGCTTTCTTCCTCTTTTATTTTTGGCGGCACGTGCCTTTGCAGTGCGCTTCTGGCTCTCTTATTAACGTCTTGATAGCATTCGTTGATAGCTTCGCCTACGTTTATTACCTTATCTTTATTGCTAATGGCATTGTCCTCTTGCCTCTTAAAGCATACGTGTAAATTTTTATGCCTAGTTTTCGCTTCACCGCTTCTGGGCTACCTTTATACTGTACAGCATGCTTGATTCGCTTTTTATTAAAGTTCCTTATGTCGGTTACTTTGAGCTTGTCATAAGTTTTGATACCTTTGACAGTTGTATTGTCTGAAGGGTTGGAGGCTATAATGCTTTGGAGTTCCTAATCAGATGATTTGTCTCCTGAGAGAGCATGCTGGTATCCCCTCTAGCCATCCTACCACCTACTTATGCTGCGCACACTGTAATAATAGTTGTGCGATTATCATTTTTTTTATTATTAAGGTAGTCTTCCTAAGTTAAGGCCCAATATCTATTATGCAGCGATATTCTCAATGCCTCTATTTACCTTCACCGCTAGTTCTTTGATGTGTTTTACCCTAATTTCTTCAGCCTCTCATCACGTCTAGTCATTTCGCGACCTTACCAACATATGGTCTCTACAATGCATCTTTTTGAGGATCTCCACATACCGCAATATGCAAATGCGAGCGTACAGTATGAAGTATATTTCGTTTTGAGTCGCATCGTTGAGGATCTCCCACAAGCGCTACTTGTTCTCCGTTTTGCAACACAGGGCAATCATGATCCGTAAATTATTTATTAATAACTTACACTTGCTCTTTAGAGATCATATGCCATAGTCGCCCAGTGTCTGGCCTGCAGCCTACTTCTTGTCCACCTTGGCATTGAAAACAGCAACCAGTACTGTGTACTGTGTTTTTACTTTGTTTTTTTTTGCCAATTTCACGTCTTCATAGAAGCTTTTGACATTCTCATTACCATCGCTGAAATTAGGCGCTTAGGCCTGCACCTCCTTGAATCCAAATTTCCGATTGGGTGAATTCGTGGGACATGATTCGGAACGACCAGCGCGGAAACAGACGAAGACAAAAGAAGACCAAACACTGACTACTGGCCCTTTTAGGCTCGCTCCTTGTTGCTGTTTAGCTGCTCTTGACACCGCACTTTGGCCACGATGTTGTTTGGCAACTGTGTTGTTTGCACGCGTTTTTTCTGCCTGTTTTTGCTGGTTATAGTGTTTTTTTTTTGATCTGATCATTTCATAATGTTTCCCGTGCCCATCTTTTGTATTTGTTTTCTTTCCTTCCGTTTCATGAATGTGTCGGCCGCCCTTTGATGTCTGTGCTTTAGGTTATAATATTTGGCCCCTGGCTGTCACGTTGTTTTTTGTCATATACTGCGCCGGGTTTTCCTCGAAAATAAACAGTTGCTACTCAGCGCCCGTCCTTTCGCCAGTGTTTTTATTCTCTTGTCTGCCTTCGTTTCCGCGCTGGTCATTTCCAGTCATGGACCACCTTGAGTTTGTGGCTCCCTTATTAAGCCAAATGACAATAACTGGCGCCCTCTCATTATTACTGTAGAATTTCAGTATGCTGCCAGCTATACCCTAATTGATGAGGAATCCCACAATCCTGGTCTGTCCGCTAAGCCGCGGTAGCACACTATGTGCCCGCCCTTTATCACTGTATACACCTCGCCTGTTGTAACCTCACTACGCGTAGGACCTACATTTTACCCGCTAGTTCCTCGAACAGCACTGCTAAACGTGCCTAATTGGATAAGGTGTTAACTTTAAGCGTTGTCAGTTTCAGTTTCTAATGGCAGCCTTTAGGAGCCAGAGATTCTTAGCACTCTCCCGTGTGTCGCAGGTCAGACCACCGCCTTGGTTTGTTGCTCCACAACCAATGGGAACTGAGGGACGACGGTTAGTTGCTTCGTTCATATCGGGGTTTAGTGCCAAGTGCTACACCAGGGTGAGAAAATGCTGTTATGGTGAGGGAGTGATTTGTCGGTTGCGGTCACCGATAAAAGGACGCACCCCTTGCCTGAATATGCAATTACATCGACACAATTATGTTTTTATTCAGCTGAAAAATCGCACAGCATCGCAATTCGAGCCCCGTTCTTATTGCACGGAAGGCGGACGTTCTACCTCTATGCAAGACATCAGTGCACTTAATGGTACCAAAGACTGACGAAAACATCTTACTAGATTATGGTGGAAGCAAAAAGATGGTGCCTCACATTGTAAGGATTTAGCACTGCAATATCGAAGGCCGAGAAAACTGCTGAAGAAAGAAAGAACGCCTATTTAGAAGGGACTGCGGCTTCATTTTATCCAGCAAGAACAATGTAATGCAAAAATAAACACTGAGGATAAAAAACTACCGGGAGCAATTCTTATGTGCTATGAACCCAAATCCGTGTGCAATACTGCTGTTTCTATTTGTGGTTTGTGCATTTGTGTAACTGAGCTCGCGTTGGTCACGTAACCGCGCACGATTTGGAGGTGCGTGGTTTAATGCCGATCTAAGCAGAATTGGTCATTCCCTACTTAACGTTAAGAAATTTCAGTGAGTCCTAGTACCACTTCCAGCGTACTGGCGAAGCGGTTTACCGAAGCAGGTGTCTATTCTTGTCAGCCACGCGTCGCAGTTGTGCGACCGATGTTGTTCTTCCCGGGCAGCTTCTTGTGCAGCTTACGCGGCGCTCCTCCGAAGTTACCCGAGCTTACCCGAGTTACTATAGAGTAACAGAGTTACTGAGCGGCTCGGGTAAGACCAGGTAAGTCTCCCCACTTTCAGTTATCACTTTGTGTGCCAATTTTCTGTGGATGCTACGCATGTGCCTGGTAATGCCTTCAAATTGAAAATAAGCTCTCGGAATGAGAACACAAAGCTTCCATTACCGTCCATTGATTTTGAGAAAGAGCCGAAGAGATCCGTCACAATCATTTGAAAAGCCTTGCTCGGTGATGGTATGGCTTTCAATTCTCCATCTGATCTGATCGGTGGTGCCATTAGCCGTTAACACTGACAGCATGTCTTGACGCACCATGCGACACCTTTATACAGTCGTGCCCAGTAGTGTTGGCTTAATATTAAGTTTAGGGTCGTCGTAAAACGCGGTCTAGGAGTTTATTCGTCATACAAAGCTGGCATAATATCTTCACGCAAGCTCCTTGGTACGACGAATAGATACGCGGTCCAGTTTGGGGAGAAGTTCTTTACAAGAGCAACCCATGCCACCGAGGGGCTCTCCGTAGGCTGAATGATGTGGTCGCGAATAATTTTTCTACTTGGTGCCGCATGGCTAGGCTTTCTCGCTGCGGCACGAGGTATGGCCGGTGGTTGAGTGGTCGGTCGTCTTCGGCGGTCACAATGCGATGTTTGGCAGTGGGCTTTTCTCACACCTTCGATGCCGACAAAAAACACTGGCCGTAACTTTGAAGGACAGTGCGGATCTGCTGTTGCCACTTCCGAGGTAGTGTTTGGTTGATGTCGACGGTGGGCGAGTTTTCTTGCTTAGGTGAATCTTCTGCAGTCGCCGTGCGAAAAGGCAATCGCCGTTTCTCTGTTGAGGTGTCTGCATTCTTCGTTTAAGTTTGTCACCAGCACGCAGCTCATCCTTTTCCGAAACGGCCAAAGCCTCACGCGATGGTTAGTGTTTGATCTAAGAGCAACTTCGTGTTTCCTCCAAAATCAGGGTACCACAAGGACGATGACGCTTGACCAGGGTGAAACGCGCACCTCTTCATCGGGCACACGCATAATCCGTCGGGATGACGTGGAGTTTCTGCGAAAGTCAGGCTTTTTCGTTAAAAACTGGACAGAATTGGATTGAAGGTTGGTGACTGCTCAATGCTGAGTCATAAGTACAGGTGTTTTATCACGTCTCGGGAAAATTGCTGCCTGACTGTGAAGGGCAAGATGAAAAATAGCTCAAAGGGAACACGAAGAACGGACACGATAATGCAGCGTTTTCCTGCGTCGTCCTGTCTGTCTTTCGTGTCTCCGCTGCGGTATTTTTACCATGAACGTAAGCAATCTCGCCCAACTTAGATTTACTTACTCTGGAGGGCGCGAGGTAGGTACGTGTGCTTACGACCACTCCTGCAGCGCATTTAGTTTCAATGTATGTCGCATTTCTAAAGTAAAGATTATGCAAAAATTTTTGGGGCGATAGCCCATGGCTAGTTGGGTTCCGAGTTCAAAAGTACTTAGTTTGAGCTTGGGAATGCCCGGAGCAGGCTTTTGCAAGCCGTAGCAATGGTGTTTGCGACGAAGACGATGATCGGAGATGATGATGAATTAGACCAATGAACTTGAGGGTCACGCACAATGCTTACACTAATTCCCCCTCACCAACCTCGTGATGAAAGCGACCGTCCTGGTTGCGAGCTACAGTGATGACATGCGACGAGCGAAAGGCTTGAGGCGCGACACGTGGACGACCTCGATGCCATGATAGCGACGATTCGTAACAGATGAAGCGGGTGCGACACGATAGTTAACAGGGGACGTTTGTTCAAGCACTTTATAGTGACCAATGCAGAGGCCGATAAGTTTTTAACATAACCCTGTTGGGCGCACGGGTGTCCACAATAAAAGCTCATCACCTGGGGAATAAGAAACTGCACGGTGGGCAAGGTCACAGCTGCGTTTCCGGGAGGTCTGGCCAACGTCCGTATTCAGTCGCACAAGTTCGCGGCATTGGGCGATGTGTGAAGTAAATTATTCGCGGGAGGTTGCTGAAGAGGGGACGGGAACTAAAAAAAAATGCGTTCAAGACGAAAGTAGGGGATCGGCCATAAACAAGAAAAAGCGGGGAGTAATGGGTTGTTCATTGCTGAGCAGTATTGTAGGCAAAGGTAACACATGGGTGCAGAGATTCCCAGTTGGTATAGTCTGGTTGAATGTCGACAGAGTGAATGTCCAAAAGGGTTGGATGGAAGCATTTGGTAAGGCCATTGGTTGCGGGGTGATAAGCAGAGGTTGTTTTTGTGGGTGGTACTTGAGGCATGAAGAACCTGCTCCAAGACAGCGTAGAGAAAACCCTTGCCACGGCCGCTGAGGAGAACTCAAAGAGCTCCACGGCGCAGAAGAATGACGTGCAGGAGATCATTGGCGATGTCTACAGCGCAGGCAGAAAGAAGAGCAGCAATCGAGTAAGGGGGTCCACGGCGGTGACTATCCAGCGATTTCCCGTGTACTCTGTTGGCAGGAAACATAGGAGGCGACGTAATTTGAAACGCTGGTTGAAAGGCCCGGCCAAAAGAAGCGGCTTTTAAGGCAATTTAAGTCTTCTGAAAGCCCAGGTGACCAGCCGCCGGATCAACGTGAAACGCTTGTAGCAGTTGACGGCGGGAGGAACGGGGGATAACAGGAACCAAGGAATGGCCGAGAGGGTTGTAACTGTGCCGGAGCAGCATGCCATTCTGCATCGTGAAATTGGTAAGTTGGCGGTGCAATAGTGCACTCGGAGGCTTCGTAGCACCGGTGAGGCCATCTATGAGCATTCGGCAGTAAGTATCGTTCTGCCGTTCTGCTGTCATGGCAGGAGACGGGGTATCCTCAAGACGGCCTGGAGATTGAGACGACCTGCTTAGGAGTGGCGTCCAAGTGAACGGGCATCAAGAAAGAGCGTCGGCGTCCTTATAATGATTGCCAGATTTGTAAGTGATGGTGAAAGCGAATTCCTGGAGGCGGAGAATCCAGCGCCCGAGCCGTCCAAACAGGTTCTTTAGAGAGCACAACCGGCAAGCACCGTGGTAGTCACTGTCGACCGTGAAGTGGCGGCCGTACAGGTAGGGGCAAAATTTTTAAACGGACGAGACAACGGCGAGGCACTCCAGTTTAATGATGGTATAGATCTGCTCTGCAGCAGTCAGTGTACGACTTACGTAGGCAGCAACCTGTTCGACGGATGAAACTTGTCGCTGCAAAAGCACAGCGCGAAGACCGTGCCCGCTGGCATCGGTTTGTAGAATTGTTGAAGCAGACTCAACAAAATGACAGATTACTAGATCGGACGTCAAAGCTTGTTTAAGTTCTCCAAATGCTTTCTCGCAATCAGCAGACCAGACGACATTTGTTCCAGCAGTCAAAAATTTGTGTAGAGGTGACGCGATAGACAAGAAATGCGGACAAAGCGACAAACGTAGTGTGCTAGTCCAAGGAAACTGCGAGGATTGCAAAGCAGACGCAAGTTGATGGGGTCAGGCCGTATTCCATACTTGCTGACGACGTGGCCAAGCACTTTAATAGATTTAGAGACAAAGCGAGAGTTTTAATATTGAGCTGAAGGCCAACCCCTACAAGCGTGGTTAAAACTTCATCCAGGCGGTCAAGCTAGTCACAAAAGGTCGAAGAAAAGATGACGATATCGTCCAGGTAGCAAAGGCATGTTTTCCATTTGATGCCCCGGAGAACTATATCAATCATGCGGTCGAACGTAACGGGAGCGTTGCACAACCCAAAAGGCATAACGTCGAATTCGTACAACCCATCCGGGGTGGTGAACGCTGTCTTTTCTATGTCATCTTCATGCATCGGGATTTGCCAGTAACCGGATCGCAGGTCGAGGCTGCAGAAAAATTCGGCTTCCTGTAAGCAGTCAAGGGAGAGTGATCTTATTCAGAGCACAATTATCGACGCAGAAACGTATGGAAGCACTCTTCTACTCTAATACGACCGGTTAGCACCAAGATCTGCATGAAGAACGTATGATATTACGGTTCAACAAGTCAGTGTCATTGGCCTGAATAATCTGGCGTGCAGAACTAGGCGCTCGGTATTTTTATTTATTTATTAGTACCTCAAAGGCCCACTAGGGGCATTACATGATGGGTGGGCTAAGATATCATTTAATTAGGTCAGTGATGAATGATTTGAAGGATTCCAGGCAGGACGGATGAAAGCTTCAGCGGGAAGGTTGTTTTAGCCTCTAGCGGTCTGGGCAAAGAATGACTTCTGATGCGCTGAAAAGTGGATGTTTGAGGTGTATGAACAGCTTTCGGATGACTGATGCAATGTGATTAGGCGGCATGCAGGGATGATAACGGAATGACCCAAAGGGGAACGATAAAACAAGTGGAAAA
Organism: Amblyomma americanum; assembly: GCA_030143305.2. Lineage (NCBI taxonomy): Eukaryota > Metazoa > Arthropoda > Arachnida > Ixodida > Ixodidae > Amblyomma > Amblyomma americanum. Next base: position 75,953 of record JARKHS020027593.1, read on the forward strand.
GGCAGAGTCTGGTTATTTTCCGACGGGATTCAAGGCTGGGCAGGTAAGCTTTTGTTTTCAATGCTGCTACGCTCGTATGATATGATTAATCGGAATATAGGAATCTTACCGCGCGGCTGTGGACGGACTCAAATGTTTTGATTAGGTGAATTGATTGTGGGCCCAAGATTGAGCATGAATATTCATGTTTCGGACGGACAAGAGTTAAATAGGCGGACAGTTTTACGGAAGCAGTTGCTAAACGCAAGTTACGTTTTAGGTAACCGAGAACACAGTTAGCTTCGTTGTTAATGTTCATTCTGTGGGTGGTCCAAGAGAAATCCTGTGTTAGGCTGATTCCGAAATATATATATATGAAGATGCGTGGGATATCGGGGAAGCGCGAAGGGTCTAGTTAGGAGCAGGATACGATTGACGACAAGGAAATGATATTAGAGTTGTTTTATAAACATTTGTTAACATTAGCCAGTTTGTGCACCATTCTTCCTCAAGTTTTATGTAGCAATGCAGATGGTAAAAGTCTCTTCCCAGTGACGCCTCGGTAAATGGCGCAGTCATCGGCGAACAAACGAACGATGGAAGACAGATTACTTGGGAGGTCGTTAATGGAAGTTAAGAAAAATAGAGACTCTAAAACCGTGCCTTGCGGCACGCCTGACGTAACAGGCGCTAGGAAAATGCCCGATTGTTAGCCCATACAAGCTGTTTGCATTTAGTCGAATAATTTCGAAGCCAATTATATACTATTGTGTTTAGGTTTAGGCGTGAAAGTTTAAATAAGAGGCGTTGATGCGAAACTTTGTCGAAAGCTTTTCAAAGTCTAAGAAAAGAGCGTCCACGGGTGTGTTAGTGCCCATACTAGAACTGATGTCAAGAGTAAAGAGAGCTAGTTGGATTGAGGAGAATAGGTTTTTCAGGAACCGTGTTGAGAAGGGTGAAATAAGTTGACAGTCTGCAAGAAGGTCATGATGTGTGAGTAAATTACGTGCTCCATTAATTTCGAGGAAACGCTAGTGAAGCAGATGGGACGGCAGTTCTTATTAGACGACGGAGGGCCTTCCTTGTGCACTGGGATGATTTGCCCCACTTTGCAGTTGTGAGGTACAATACCGGACTCGAGTGATTGCTGGAAGATATGACAAAGAAGAAGGGCTACAATGTTTTTAGTTTTCTTGATAACTTTAGCGTTAATTTCATCCATACCAGCTGATGAAGGTAGTTTCATGGAATCGATTAAGGTGATTATTCCGTCAGAGTCGTAACAAATAGGAGGATAATCAAAATAAGGGTAGTCAGGTATGATTCCTACAAGTTCGTGGGTGAAATTGGGCGAAAATGTATAATTTAACGCTTCGGCCGCGTCAATGTGTGAAATAGGTGAACCGTGTTCGTCGCACCGCGATATTAGCGGGGTTGCTTTTGGGTTTTTGGCCTTCCAAAACTGCCTGGGGTTGTTGTGAAGCATATCATGTAATGTGGTTGAGAAGGTTTTTTTGCCTTGTGCTGCGTGAGAACGGCCGTTTTTTTTGCAGCCTGATACTTTTTCATGCCTGCGCGTCATTAGAATTCCTTGAACATCAGAAGAGCCTTTCCTTTTTTTGAACAGCCTTTTTAACATTCTGTTGAGCCATGGCGATGACGACCATGTGGTGACTATTTTAGCGGGGTTGTACGTACGGATGGGCTCGCGCATTTTATCAGTGAACAGAGACCAGTTAGTTTCGACAGAGCGATTTGAGAAGTTAAAAAGGAAGGAGCTACATAATTCCGTGAGGTTGCTATTCATGGTATTGTAGTCACCTTTGTCATAGAGTGTTAATATTTTCTTTATTTTGTTAGGGCGTAGTAAGGGACTGAGATAGGTGCCGTATATTACCGAGTGATCGCTCAAGCATGACAGGTGCGTAAGCTTTTAAATGCTGTCAGTATGAGTGGCAAACACAAGATAGAGAACGCTAGGAGAATGATGATCCGGCCTTGTCGGGTTGGTGACGAGCTGAGAGAGACCAAATGTGAGGCATGAGTTCAAAAAATCGCTCTTGATAGTATGCTTGTTTAATGTTTGTGCTTGGTCATTCCGTGATATGAGGGGAAATTAAAATCGCCCAATATAAGCAAAGGTGTGCGCGGATATGAGGTGGTTATGGACTGGAGTGCATCGTGGAAGTGCATGACAAACGAAGCCTCACCGTCAGGAGGCCTGTAGAGGAACAGATGACAACGGGTGGGTTGAATGATTTGGAGCCGACGAGCGTGATTTCCAAACATGAGGTGACGTTTAATGGGCAGCAGAGCAAGCTTTGATGGGTGGCAATGAGGACGCCACCGCCACGCCTGTTCTCGCGATCGTGGCGGAAGCTATCTTAATTAGGGAAAGCGACAGATAATTCAGAGTTAAAAGCTGAAGGATACAGCCAAGTTTCCGTTAGTACCACTATTTTAGTTTCGACGGTGTCATAAGGCTGCGCAATGAATCTGATTTTGATAAAATGCTTCTGACGTTTGCGTAAATGAAAGGTACATACTTAGCATGGGATTTGGAGCGCGATGCGGCCTCTAGCTGCGGCTGATGTGGAGCAACAGTCGGACAGAAAACGACAGTCTGTTTATACTGGTCAAAAACGTATGTGGTATTATCTGCAATAAGTTTGTATATGTCTTAATTTGTGTGTCTTCTTTTTGGATTTGGCGAATTCAAGCAGACGTTGGCGGAAAAATCGGGTTTTTGATGAGTAATCTTCAGAAACTGCATATGAAGAGCATTTGAGATTTTTTACACGTGACATGACAGATTCTTAGGTTCTGAAGTGAGCAAAGGCTTAGATTATGGATCGATTTTTGTTACTTTTGTAGCGCCCAAGCATGTGTGCACGTTCGATGTCCGTAGGTTGGCTGGTGATATCAAGGTTATCTTTGTAGAGTTTTATTATGTGTTTTTCAGCCTCGTCCCTTGTTTTCTGAGGTGCATCTTTCTGGTTGAAGAAAGGACTACAGCAACGGGCCCTGCCCTCAGCATCATCCATCCTGGCCCTCATGATAGTGATTTGTTTGGCGTTGTCTTCAGCACGTATCTTCGTGGATGCTACTTCAGCCTTGAAGCGACTAAAGAGGAGCAATCGTCAATTATAGCGAGCCTTTTCTTTACCTTTTCAATAGCCTTGTCGCTTTGCACTGGTTTTCTGTGAATAGTTTTATTTCATTGAGGTGGGTATTTTGCCCAAATCTAATTTCGTCTAAGGCATTCATCAGGTCAGAAAACGCCTGCGTAGACGTGGAACGGGTGCTGGGGCCGGGGGTAACTTCGATATCGCAGGATGTGGTAATGAGACTACAAAGAATATGAGCGCAGTGACAAGCAACAGTAAGACAGAAATGTGGCCACGGCAACGCTAATAACCAAGACAGCCAGTACGGGGAGAAAATAAGGAAACATCATCATTTTCCTGCAGAAAGAGCAGAGGCTGGGAATGAGCGCGTGCCATCGCGTGCGCGCTGCAGAGCCCACTGAAGGAAGGCGCGAGCCAGTTCGTCCTTATGTTGTGGTGTGTTGATCTTGCTGCCGATTCGGCTGACGGAAGTCGCGAGAAGTACGGTGCCAAGCAATAGGGCGGTTGGGTTGGGGGCGCTGTAGGGCAAATGCTTTGAGGGGTGGTAGTTGGTCCTTGGTCGGTACACGGCCATTCGGTAGGCGTAGAAGTGCAGTTATCTGCTGACAGTGGTATCAGCAGGCAGGAAGCAGCATCAGAGATACGGGGTGGCTTTCCGTAGAAAGTAGTCTAACGTTCGACGGAATACCATCTGGTCAGGATGAAGCATATTAACAAGGTGAAGTTTGGCTCACTGACCAAGTCAAAAACAAACGAAAATGACGTTTCGGGTCCCGTACGGGACCCTTGTTCACAATAAGACTGTCAAAGAAGAAGGCTTAAGGTGATAAAAAGGGATCTCGAGCGAAACGGTTACTCCAGGAACCTTGTGAACAAAATGTCTAAAAACTTGCAATGCACGAGCGGACAACGAGATGGAACCGCAAAAATCATGAAGCGTGCTGCAGTTCCTTATGTACCTGGAGTCAGTGAAACCCTTTCCCGAATCTTCTGGAAGCACGGAGTGCACATCGCCCACGTGCCGACAAGCAAGCTACGTGCCGAACTTGTGAACGTAAAGGACCCCTTGCCATGCGCCAAATTTCCTGGTGTGGTTTACAAAGTTCCTTGCAATGACTGCACATCCGTCTATATCGGCGAAACCGGGAACTTCCAGCGACGAATGAAAGATCATCAAGGCGACGTAAGGAACCATCGCGCATCAAAGAACGCTATCGCCGAGCATGTGCAGACCACTGGCCACGAGATAGCCTGGCATGAGGCGGAGATTGTAGCCACAGAAAGGAATAATTTGAAAAGACTGCATCTAGAATCATTAGTCATCCAGACGACGAAAGATAGTTTGAACAGGAATCAAGGCTCTCTTCATCATATCTACGCAAAAAGATTAGGAACAATCCTGAAGACTATATAATCCCGCCTTCTTCTTTGACAGTCTTATTGTGAACAAGTGTCCCGTACGGGGCCCGAAACGTCATTTTCGTTTGTTTTTCACTTGGTCAGTGACCCAAACTTCACCTTGTTATTATGCATCATCCTGACCAGACGGTTTTCCGCCGAACGTTAGACTACGCGAATATTCGCCATTAATTTGGCTAACAAGCTGTCATTGGAATAAGGCGTTTCATAAGCATCTCTGCACGCCTGGCTGCCTTCAGCACGCACTTACGTTTTAGCCTGGAGTGCAAATCCAACAACGTTACCCCAAGGTCACTGAAGCTTCGTCGACCTGTGAACACTGCCTTCAGACGCATGGTGGTGAAAAAGGTAGAACGGCAGCTCGTACAAGCCCGCATCGACGAATGTAAGTGCACTTTAAAGCGTCTGCAGCACGAAGCTTTCTTCGCGAAGCGGCAGCTAGAATTCCGCATGCCGGATGTGTTCCCTGAGATTCAACTCGTTGCTAATCAAGAAATGAGGAGCACAACCCAAAAGCACGATGTTTCTCAGAACAGGAAGCTATGCATTTTGCTGGGCGAAAAAGGGAACAAGCCAGCAACTGCAACTTTTAAGGTTCAGAACATGTCATCGTATGCCCTGAGTTCGGCGTAAGAAATGGTGCTCAGCCAAGGTCTATATTTCAATCAAGGAAAGCCGCCAGACACACGCAAGATGATTTGCGCTGTGGAAAGAGCCGTCAGCCTTCTGGATCAAGACGTCCAAGAAGATGTCAGGACGAACGCAGTTGGTATACTTAAAGGAATGTGGACAAAATGCTGCCAACAGAATCTTTCCGAAGCTGAGTGTAAGGCGCTCAAATCACTGCGGAATAACAAAGACATCGCCATTCTGCCCGCGGACAAAGGAAATGTAACGATGGTCCATGACCGCTCCGCCTACCTCTAAAAAATGACCGAGTTGCTCGAGGACCAAAGGATCTACTGTAAATTGACAAAGGACCCGACTTCAAAAGTGCAGTCAAGTCTCAAAAAAATCCTTTCGGACATATTCAGTGGTCTCCCCCTTCTCAAAAGAATCTTTACTACAGGCGTCTTTGCACAAGTGGTTTGGCTCCCACAATATATGGTTTGCACAAGATCCACAAAATTGGAACTCCGCTCAGGCCAATCGTGGTTGCACAAGATCCCCACTTTTCAAGTTGTCTGCATACCTGCACAAAGTTTTGGCTCCTTTGGTGGGAAAGTCAGCGACGCACATCAAGAATTAGCAAGATTTCATTGAGAAGGTCAATGACGTTACCCTGGATGAAAACGATATACTTGTGTCATTCGATGTTTGCTCATTGTTCACGAGTGTTCCGCTCGAACTTGCCGTACACTCCTGCAAAGAGGCCCTGAAGAACGATCCATCCTTCCCTAATCGTACGCCGTTGGAAGTTGGCGAGATCACTGAACTCCTTCGCTTCTGTCTGGCTAACACGTATTTCGTTTACAACGATACGCTGTACAAGCAGATTTTTGGTACTGATATGGGAGCGTCAATTTCAGTGACGGCTGCCAACCTTACAATGAAAGCCATTGAAAGCAGAGCCCTGAAATCATTCAAGCCACGTCGAAAGGTGTTCCTGAGGTACGTGGATGACTGTTTTTGCATTCTGAACAAGCAGAATCTACAAAGCTTCCTTGACCATCTCAATGCCACGGACCCATCTATAAATTTTACCGTGGAAGAGGAAATGAATGGCAGTATCCCGTTTTTGGACATCAACGTCAAGCTTGCCGCGTGCCGCTTAAGTTTTAGCGTGTTCCGAAAGCCGACGCACTCCGGACGATATCTCGACTTTGAATCATCCCACCCCTTGGCTCACAAGCGATCAGTTATCTCGTCACTACTGAACCGTGCAAGAAATGTCTGCGCAGACCCGGAAAGCTTCAGCAACGAACTTAAGGTGATAAAAAGGGATCTCGAGCGAAACGGTTACCCCAGGAACCTTGTGAACAAAATGTCTAAAAACTTGCAACGCACGAGGGGACAACGAGATGGAACCGCAAAAACCATGAAGCGTGCTGCAGTTCCTTATGTACCTGGAGCCAGTGAAACCCTTTCCCGAATCTTCAGGAAGCACGGAGTGCACATCGCCCACGTGCCGACAAGCAACCTACGTGCCGAACTTGTGAACGTAAAGGACCCCTTGCCATGCGCCAAATTTCCTGGTGTGGTTTACAAAGTTCCTTGCAATGACTGCACATCTGTCTATATCGGGGAAACCGGGAACTTGCAGCGGCGAATGAAAGATCATCAAGGCGACGTAAGGAACCATCGCGCATCAAAGAACGCTATCGCCGAGCATGTGCAGACCACTGGCCACGAGATAGCCTGGGATGAGGCGGAGATTGTAGCCACAAAAAGGAATAATTTGAAAAGACTGCATCTAGAATCATTAGTCATCCAGACGACGAAAGATAGTTTGAACAGGAATCAAGGCTCTCTTCATCATATCTACGCAAAAAGATTAGGAACAATCCTGAAGACTATATAATCCCGCCTTCTTCTTTGACAGTCTTATTTTGAACAAAGGTCCCGTACGGGATACGAAACGTCATTTTCGTTTGTTTTTGACTTGGTCAGTGACCCAAACTTCACCTTGTTATTACTTTCTGTAGCAAACATCAGCACGATAGCCTGCAGAAGGAGCAGAGTATGTGAATGAGCGCGTGCCATTGCGCGCGCGTAGCCGAGCCCACTATGGGTAGCGACGAACGATCCCAGAGCCGTCAGTTTCGTCACGATGGGTTGTTGTACATGTTTGGCCCAAAAGAGCGAAATTTGTATCGAAAGAAGAGGCGTGCTTCTTCAAGACGGCGACCAATGCTTGTGCCTGATCTGAGGTGAGGTCGGTGCTGACGGTAGCAGAATCTCACCAAAGGAAGCAGAGGAGAAAGCTAGCTGTGCGGCTTTGCAAAGCGAGACAGTAGTCATCGGCTGAGCGCTGATGATTGAAGCGACAGTTCATCTTTGGCGCAAAAGAATAGCTTCAGGCGTATGTTTGAGGCGGCCAGCAGAGATGAACTGCGTGAAAAACTAAGAAGCGATGTAGCAGTAAAAATTCCTAAGGACAGAAAGCGCGGGCATCGTGCAACCAGTGCGTCCTCACTGCCAATGTGGCCGAGAAGAAACATGCCCGCGACGGGCGGAGGAACGGTGGAGCCATTGCGTCGCACTGTACGAAATCCTCTCTCAAAAAATTGTGCCCGCATCAGATGCAAACGAGTTTTCAGAATCAGATTAGCCGACTTTTGGCGGCAGGTTCCCCACTTCGTTTTTGATTACTGTCGCTGAAACCGTGCTTCAGAAATTGAAGAATGGAACAAGAAGAATGGATGGCGATGGACGGAAGGCCGATAAGCATGTGGTCTTGCCATACTTCCACAAGATATCGCATAAAATCAAAATCAAGAAAGTAGCCAACAGGCATGGTGAGTCCGTTGTATTTTCGGCACCCAACACGCTGGAAAAGTTATGCCCACAAATTTGCGGCTCCAAGAAAAGAGGATCCAAGATACAAGATTGCCGCGAATATTTGCAGTGTGTTCGTTTTTTAAATCTGCCGCCACATCACTTTATCGCTTTGTTTGCTACGCAAGACGCGACTAGATTTATCTCGATTGATCGCAGCCAGGCAGAGCTGATTCTACGTTGTTCCGGAATGTTCTAGTAACTTTGCGCTCTTTATCTCGAAAGTTCGCTATCAGCTTTAAATTGATCACGGCCGACAGCGGCCGGCATTCTGTTCGACGACCGCCGAGCACGCTTGTCGCTTCGCCGCCGCCGAGTGATTCAGTCCACTTTGGGTGCAAGTCAGCCCCAATAAACAGTTCTTTTAGAAGACCCTTTCGTCCGTCTTCATCGCTGCTTCGACTGCCGTCACCACTACGTGACAATATGACACTCCATTTGTGAACTGCTCAACAGGCGTGATTTATGCCATTCCCATGGCGTGTGGAAAGGTTTATCTAGGCGAAACCGGCCGCTGCATCAACAAACAATTGCGGGAACACGTCCGAAATTTAAGCCAGTTAAAAGATAAGTGCGCATATTTGGTAGTGCATGTAAGTGCAGAGGATGTGTGGCTCGTTTGGGTATGACTAGGATTCTAGATAAGAGCGCAGACAAGACTGCGCGTGTTAGCCTGGAAGCATACTATATTAAAAGCTATGGCGACTCTTGCATCAGCACTCTCTCACTATCACAATTTGCAGCAGAGGTCGAACTTTTTAGAAGCAGCTAACGTTTGAGTTCTTATGTTTTGTTGCTTGCTTGGGCTTGCTGTTATCGTTTACGATTGCTCGCTCTCCTCCTCTTTACCTCTGTTCCTCGCCTTATTTAAGGTGTGCCTTCCTTCAATAAAATTCAGTTGGTATTTCGCGCTTGTCTCTTGTGCTTTCTTCGTATGTGGTTGCATGCTTTGGCGCGGCTCCTTTTCCAAGTTCAGATGTCATTAAATGCGTCAACATTAAGCTGACAATGAGACAAGGCGGCTTCCAGCGGTGCTCATGTTTTGGCTGTCGTTAGTGTTCGTCAATTTGTTGAGCTAAGCTGCTAACGGTCCACTGATGACTGAGTAGTCCGCTCCTGCGTCCTTTAACGCTGTTACCGAGAGACAACTGAGTGCCACTAAAAATTCGGTGGCTCGTACGCTCGTATTTTAAAGTGGCCTTTCTTTGCGGACGCGGCTTATAAGCGTGTTGTGATAGTAGCTGGTAAAGAGTGTGTTATTTCTTTCGCGCCGGCGACCACCTGAGGTCGGGTCCTATCACGGCCGTCGTAGGTCACATCGGCGTGTTGGGGGCGGCTTCATCCTTCAGAATGCTCAGTGAAGGATCACTAGCGTTCCTCCCGTCAGCAGCCTCACCTCCAAAGGTTCCTCACTTCAGTTTCTTATATGGGGGCTGGCAGACGTTCCTCGAGCGGTCGCTTCGTAGTTGCGACGTGGCGATAGAAACCATGCAGAAGATGCGATGGGAACCGCGATGAGTTGCTCTTTGTGCAGCCAGTGTGACGCAATTATTCCTATATCTGGGGGGGTCCTGTCCGGGTTGTGGTTGCGGTGCATTGTAAGCGAAAGCCTGGAGGCCCAATCATCCGAATGGGCAGTGCCAGAAGGTGTGGCCGGGCTACCGGCAGTGTCAGATGAGCAGGCGTCGTTGATCGGCGGTCCTCCAGAGGTATCGTTTCCTTAGAGGAACTTGCTAGAAACTCGAAAGGCCAGCGGCTGTGGTCATCGGGGTGGCACCTAGGGCCCCAGACCTGAGCCGACGGGATGCCTTTGGATGAGTACCGTGGATGCGTAAGTCGTGCCTTGTGGCTGTGTGGCCGAGGCTTTCACCTCAGCACGCCCAATGCCTCGCAGGCTTCTTCATGAACGATGTGTGTTAGTGACGAGACGTGCGGTGATGAAGGCAGCAGTCGGCGAAGGGTCACCCTGACCACCTTTTTGATGAATTCCTGTAGATTAACGCTGGCCGTTAATATGTTATCGGGGTGGTTTTCAAAGAAAACGTAAAGCTGCCGATGTATTGGCAAGCTCAGACATCCAGAGACTTCTCTGTGGTGACCGCTTTCGTCGTGAATTCTCCGACAGTCTTCGGTGGGCCGCGGAGCAGATCTCTGGAAGGAGCTTCCTTAGCACCTCGCATTAAAAAGCCCACCTTCTTGCCTTCTGCGCTTCGGAAAAGGCATTTATTTTCTCTCAAAATACGAAATCACGGTCTCATTTGGATGTTCAATTTGTGACAGCAGCATAACGTCTGCTCTTTCGGTGCGGAGAAACTTCTGAACTTTCCCAGTGACTTTCTTCACGGTCTTCCTGGTCGTGAGGGAATGCTTGCGATTTTAAAACCTCGTTCTCTGTGGGGCATCGAATGCAAAGAATACATTCTGGAGTTTGGTTCACTACCGTAAGCGTTTAGCGCAGCCATACACTCAAGCACCTTTAGTCAGCATTCGACATATTACGTTTGTCCATGGAAAGTCGATGGCTCACTAGCTGACCATGCACGACGGACTTTGGCTGTGCACCAGAGTCCATGTTTCAGGGCACGCCAACGCTGTTGGTCAGCACTTCCAACAGATTTCACGTGCTGATGAGGCAGACCGGCGGTCAAGAAGACAACGAAAAGCGCTTGCAAAAGAAACTGTTTATCGGGTGGGCCTGCGGCCGCAAAGAAGTGACTTAGAGATTTCGACAGCAAGAACCGTGCACGGCGGTCGTCGAACAGAATGCCTGCGCTCTCGAGTGCACTTAATTTATAGCTCGCAGAAAGCCATATAGAGATGGCGCCAACGAGTCGAGAGCAATCTGGAACACAGAAGAAACAGCTGCGCGTGGCCGCGGTCATTCGAAATAAGTGTGGTCTGACATCACGTCACAAGCAAATAGTAAAGCCGTGTCTCGGCGAATTTGAACAAGAACAAACAAACAGTACAAAGATCCGTGCCAGTATATCATCGTTAATATCGTCCAAACCACCTTTGCTTCATTCTCGCTTCCGTAATTTCAGTTTTCATGATACACCATGTAAGCATGCAAATACCTTTAAATGTCCTCATACTTGTTTCAAACTGGTGATAAGATGCTAAGCATTCTCTTTAGAGCAAACGAGCAGGCAAAAGACAAGAAAAAAGCTAAGTTTCCAAACGAACAAGATTTCAACCTTACAAGACTACCTGATATTTTTTATTACATTCGCACAGGGCATCAGCGATCACCTGTTGCCCAAGTTGGACCTTAAAAATGCGCCAGCCCCCCAAAATATATTCAGATATTAGGCGTCACTATGGAAGAATAAAATATTCTTATTATATATAATAAAGTTCTTTTATTGCTCCCTTTTATGGTTTTTATAATCCAAGTGTTTAAAATATTGCGAACATGTTCGCAGAGAGAGGTCCCAAGATTCTAAACTGTGCACTTTGCTAAGCGCACCATTACCATCTGCACGAGCACATTCTAGCTTGGCAGGCACATCTCACCGTTGGAAAACAAAAATAAGCCGCAATTCGCATCAAAATTTGTCTCCAATTTGGGAATGATAGGCTTCTTCATTTTGACATGTGATACATGCGTGCAGACAGTCTAGGACCCCTTGTCTATTAGAATATTCGAATGTATCCTAGTGCGCAGATCATACATTGATAATCGCCTCTGCAGAATATATAAGACGCCTGTCCCCACAAGTGCTGAGAAAGCACACCCAATCCATCAAAGCTTTCCTTCGAAAAAGCCACTATCCTTGTTCATTCTCCGCGCAAGCGAGGCGTCACTGTAATGCCACAGCGCAGTCTATTTGAGTGGCACATTACTCTCACAATTTCGTATCGAGGACGATCTCCAGTAGTTTGCAAGTCGCCCTTCCTCTTTTCTGTGGCGCCATTTTGGCAATAAAAATGAATGTGCCTATTAGTTTTCCTAGTCCCTTCCTGTAGATGCGTGATATAGATTCTGTGATTTTGTTTTAATGTTCACCTTGTTCATTGCTGTTGTATGTAATATAACGAGGTAATGAGTTAGGCGGCTCGATAGAACGCTGCGCGCGATACCGTGCCAACCTGCTCCACCTCTCTGATTCTAAGAATGTTGTTTGAAGGGTACCGCGACGCACCACAAAGTGCTGTCTGATGCTACACGTTTCCATCGGCAAGAACATGGAAGCACCATAGTAAATACGTCGGAAATAGAAAAGACTGGCGCGGTGGCTCAGTAGTTAAGGCGCTCGTCTACTGAGTGGGAGCTCCATAGTTTGATTTGATTTGATCTTTATTCAACATCAGGTGATGTTGAATAAAGTTCGAACCCGAGCGCGTGAGTGCGTTTCAATAGAGGCGATACGCAAGAGGCGCCCGTGTGCTGTGCGATGTCAGAGTATGTTAAAGATCACGAGCTGGTCAAAATTATTCCGGATGCCTCCACTGCAGTACCACTTTCTTTTTTTCACTCCCACCTTCCTCCCTTCCCTTAAGGCTCGGTTTCGGTGTCACCGACATATGTGGGACAAATGCGCCATTTTCTTTCATCATAAACCAATTTTTCAGCAAATGCTATGCACCTTTCTCTAAAGCCAGGAGAGAAGTAAACGCTATTTGTGAGCGTCTTTCACCCGTACGGATTAGAAGAGCCGATTCGAAGAGGGGATGGCGATGGAAAGCGCGGCAGAGTAACATTATTGCTGTTTAATGTTTTCAGAACTGTTTATGGCCAAGAATTTTGGAAACAAGGTCCCATAATGTCCGGAGTAAGGATATTTTCGTTTTCGAATAATAAATAACTTTCCTCCATCTATGCGGTCGTCCATGCTAACCATAAAGGCTAAATCTTAGGAATTGAAAATTATTAATATAACTGATAGCGATATCTCCATAACAGGCTCTACAGGTGATCCTACTCTTTCCTGCCTTTGTGTCTTAACCATTAACTGTTGATTATTAAGAACTTTACAGCTAGTTTTGAGGTGCATTAGAGAGCTACACACTGTTGCAGCTATAAAACCATGCACCTCGCAGTGCTTGGTGCATATTTTGTAATTTAGTTTATTGTTAGCGTTATCCTTGTTGGTCTCAATTTTGGTTAGATTAGCCCCGTTTTTGTTGTGTCCTACATGTAGAATGTCTGCTGGAAAGATGTTGTGAAGTTTCAGAACTTAAAAAAAGCGCTCCTTAGAGCAGAATCAAGGACACTTCGCTTTGTCCTTCTCTGCGAGCCTGTAAACTTAAAGGCGGATTTCTCCTCCACTTCCGTCGTTTTTGTTGTAGTATGTGCTGCAGCCCCGGGAGAAATAATGCAAGTGTTCGTACTGAGCAGGCTTATCTATGCACTCGTAAACCTACGCACTCCTAAAGCTAGACAGCACTGAAAAAGCCAAATTAAAAGTTATAATTAGACATACAAGGTTGCATAAAGGCTACAGAACTATAGGCCACGCACAGTGCGAGGACTGAGCGCGACGCGAACACCGCGAGACAGCCTTCCATAATATGCGAGGGTTGAGCGCAGCTTACAGAATATGCAAGAACTGAGCGAGGATCGCAAAATGTGCGAGAGCTGATCTTGGCTCGGCAGAATGCGATACAGCTGAGCGGGACTCGAAGAGCACTCGGCAGCTTAAAACGGAGTTACTACCATTATACACATTATACTAATGTCCTGCCTTAAGGCCTTATAATCTGTCGGCCGTTTCCTCATTAGGCATGCACGTTGTGAGACAACAAGCGTTGCAGAAATGCTGCGTGGGATGGCCCTCAAGTGTGTAGCATGCTTGCAAAACGACAGATATATGGTCACCTTAACTGGCTTAGTTAATGCCATATCCTTCAGCATGGGTGCCACACAGTGGCCTAACTTCTCCAGCTTCTCCGAGTCCAGCAGGTTAGGGTTTGGATAGAGGTTCTCACTGTGCAGCATCTGAGAAAAATTAGCAGTATATGCCAAAAAAGTTAGCCTTTTTTGTGAAAAGTCCGGAATAGGGCACAAGTAGTTCTACTGTGAATTAACTGATTGTGATTTCGAAAAGCTTCAGTCTTGAAATGAAGAAATACGAAAAGCTGACTAAAGAACACAGGCTACTGAGCATAAAACCGGCAGAAAATGTACTAACCGGGCCACACGGGCATTTCGAAGGCTTTCATACAGTTCATCTATCAAATCAATCGCTTTGGAATGCTGCCATATGGGCAGCTCTGATAGGCACCAAGTCCTTGGAACAATGCGGAACTTTATCGCGATTTCGAAGGCTTTCCAGCGGTAAAAACTTGTACTCTCAGACATGGAGCACTCCCAGCTATACGCTAAGGAATAAAATCAAAGTGTTTATGGTGCTCGGCTGTTGACCTAAAAGACGCGGGTTCGATCCCGGCCGCGGCGGCTGAACTTCGATGAAGGAAAAATCCAAAAATCTCGCGTACTGTGCGATGTCCGTGCGCGTTAAAGAACCTCATGTGGTCAAAATTTTTGGTGCCCTTCATCTTTAATAGCCTTAGTAGCTTGGAGATGTTAAACACCCATAAACCGAATCAAACCGAACCAAACCAATATAATCGCTAAACGATTACGAAACCTGTGATGTACAACTCAATTAAATGAAAAAAAGACAAGCCGGCCACAACACTACAGCAAGCATAATATTGTTTATTCCAGTTACATAAAACCACCAATACAACCTTTTCAAAACTGCGTGAGGGCTACAGCAGCTTCCCAGCAAAACTATCGGCTATGAAAATGGCGCCACAACAGCTTGGTGCGAGATGTTGAAATATCTCTATGGCGATCGAGTATTGAGTGTAGCAGCGCCATTACTCACGAGTTTCGTTGCGAATCTCGAATGTCAATCTCCCAACTTAACTTATCTTTATATGCATATTAAAATTCATCCAATTTAACTAATGTAAGCAGCACTCTATGCCTCACAGGTACATGTGTCTGGCCTGCTAGAATCTATAAAACTGCCATTATAAGATAGGGATCTGGGTCGCAGAACTTCAGCACAACATTGGCTATGGAGACAGATAAGGCGCATCTGCCGGTAGTAGCTCTGCAAAGCACTTGTTAGTCAGAGCGAATGACACACTAGATTCATAAATGCCACGTCTCGTGTACATCAACAGACTATCACAAAAAAAAGGGCAACGAAATGGCAGGTTGGTGACCCCTGAGAGCTCAGCAGAGGAAGACTACCCAGAAGGAATAGCATGCAGAGAAGATTTTCAAAGGAAGTATACAACATGAGCAATGACTCGCAACAAAATTTACTGCCAGGGACACAAGCATTTGATATGCACTGGATTGAAAAAGAAAGCATAAAGCCTAGAAAGACAAGGAAGAAACTTAAAGTCTTCCTGTCTGCATGGAACGCTTGTCATTATATGTATGCTCATTGTACTCGTTTATGAATGTTGACGCTTGCCTTATGCATGATACTGTTTTTTGCTGTGCGGCCGTGACCTTGGCAGTTTCTTTTATCAGCTATACATGTTGCCGAAAACCAGACGCAGCACTTGAAAAACTTGCAAAACATTGGAGTCCAGATTAACATGCTAGAATGACCTGCAAAGTATGAGGATGAGGCCCCTCTGAGTGCAAGTTTTACTGTCTCAATATTGGGAATTGATGCAAAGGTCAGCATGGACAATGTACATGCGCCTTCAAAAGTAAGTGGAATGTGACTGTATCAAATGTTTTCCTGCTACTGCAAGCCGAAATGGGCAAGATTTATTGGTGCACTACATAATTTGCACAGTTTGTATTGGACTTTATGTATCTATTGAGGGCTGCATAAAGCAAGGACAATTAAATTAGATTTTCGCTAATATTTTCTTCCATTTACTTTGACTGCATATTTATCTTTCATCACGTGGCAAAGCAATGAAAAAAATTTTCACCAGCAGCACAATTTACGTTTGCTAAGCAGTGCTTGACATTGCATTTCTTTCACTGACTAATGCCTCTCTTCCATTTTTCATTGAGTGGGCAAAGGTGCTCAAGCTTTTTAGCAGCCGAAAAGCCCTGTCAACCTTGCACATCGCTACAGCATTCTTAAAACACTGAAATAATAGTGGCCACGTTTTTATTGCTATTTTTGGCAAGGCTTTTGCGTACAGGGGCTACTAGCCGCAAACCAAATATAAGCATTATGCAACAGAACTGCAGAGAGGCTGGACATGTTACCCTAGCAGTAGCAGCAGTACAAGCAGCACTACTGTCAAAAATGTAAAAGCGTTGTATTGCTATCCCTTGCCCATCTCTCTCACGGTTGCATTGACGAGTACAACTGGCAGGTCAAAATTTCAGCCGGTTAATTGCCACGCTTCAGTTTCTTGGCATGTGTTCTAACATTTGCGGAAAAAGGTTTGTAAAAATATTGTCAAAAGCAAGGAAATGTGGCGTTTCAATTGCGGCCACTTCATAATTGCACACTTCATACCATTGCTTAACGAACACTTGTGATATATATGAGCTTCAATGAACACCTTTGACTACTAGTTAATAAATGAAAGATGTGAGCATGTAAGCGAAACGAGCGCAATGTCAATCGGGCTACGAATTTTATAGTTGGTGCTCTGTATTGTATTAAATTACCTTGAGGTCAAACGCGTATAGCACGACCAGCTGCTGCATCAGCCGGAGTATAAGGATGCGCGAGTTTAGATCGAAGCATATTGTTCTCCTATCTTGCTGCTTATTTTAGAACATTCCTTTGAATTCCCACTTTTGCTAACACCAATATCATTTTTCGGCACCGTGACCGTATGATTCAAGAAGTTCTTGAGGTCTACTGCATACCTAATGGCAATATGTGTGTAAACCAAGCACCAGCCCTCCTATGCAACATTAAATAATAAATAAATAATAATAATAGCTTTATTTCCATCAAAACGATGGAGGGGCCGTGGGTAAAAGCTGCTGAACAGCTTGACTAGAGCCCACGGTCCCCTCTACAAGGCAGTACAGGAGCATACATGAAACATACAGGAATAAAAACATACAGAAACGCAAAATTGATTCGATTTAATGTATCACAAGGAAATCAATATTAGAATTGTCCAAAAACATGACATATCACGTGGCGCAGTTCACGAACTGTAGTGCGACCTAAATCAATTCCACATTTATTCAGATCATTAAGAAGTTTAGGCAAAATGTACGATAGTGTACCCCGGAAAATAAAACATTCCATGTAAATATAAGAAAGTGTAGCAGTTTTTTTTCTTCTGGTTCTATGACTGCTTGGTTGCTTTTCTCTTCAGCTAAAAGCATTCTTCCTTCACTTATCTGTACACACTATTCCTCTTCAAGATGACTGACCAACCCGGTTAACCCTTTCTACGCAAGGAGGGGACCTTCGACAGTGCTCACATGGGGCCTTTCTATTTTTTGCAGCAATCCAAACGTCCCTTCGTCACACTGACCCTCACTGCAACTCTATACTTTTCTGGCATGCCAAATACTCATGCAATTAATGTTTCGAAAGCACGCAGAAATGCATTACTGCCGTTACGAAAATAGCCGAATAATGTAACGATATGCCTACCTGGCCAGCATGATCAGCACGGAAAGGCAGGTAGCTTGGCTGCACTTCCTAAAATGAAAGAAAATCCACATGACTGATTGCTAAGTGCAGTAAGGCATTCTTCAAAAATCTTGTTTTTGTACCATTAATCAACATTTTTACATAAATTTAGATAGCTGTATAGGTTGGTGCACCAAAAGCACCATGCTCAAAGTATCAAACATTGTCAACCAAGCTAGGAGGCATGAAAGAAAACTGCCAAAACCTTTGGTACCTCCCTTTGCCGTCCTTTCATCATTACGTTCTGAATAACCAGGAAGTGTGCATATGCAGTGCGCAAAACCTTGCGAACTGCATCTAAAGTAACGCAACATCTAAATGTGCGAACAAAATATGAATCCTATTGAATGGCGTTTTGCGAGTGCCTGGTTTCCAATATGCAACTCCTGCAGCAATAATGCAAATGTGAACAAAGCTTGTGGTGAGCTGGTGGTGTCACGTTATGCGCCTGACATTACTTGCCTCAATCTATCTATGCGTGTTTTGTAATGATAATCTCACGAATTTCCCCTTGTTTAATGTGACACTATAGCCTGAACATGCCTACAAAGTAGAACTGTTAACTCGTTAAAGACAACCTTTTCTGTCTTGAACGAGAACAGAAAAAATTGAATTGCCTCATTACCTTCTCATCATTATTAAACAACACAGGACTCCAAGAATGTTTTAGCTTACACCTAAAGAAATGGGTTGCAGCAAATTCACTGACTATTGCAAGCGACATTGAAAATCCAAAACGGCTGCCGAAGAGAATATCAGGCAGTCACGCTAGCCTTTTGCGCTGCGCTACCTGATACCACATTAAAATTACAGAGCAATTTCCTCGTGCTCTAGCACTGGGATACATTATGTCCCAGACTGAGGCACATGAGATCAGAGTGCGCTGGCTTACTAAAGGCAGATATGCTCTCAATGCGGGTCATGTGTGCTCTGGTGTGAAGACATGCACAAAATTACATGGTACCATACAAGTCCTCTGTGTACGGAATCGGAGGTTAGATGCACAACCCACGTCACAGATTCAGTTAGTCTGGTTGGCAAGCCATTTGACTGCACTGAGCTTGAAGCAACACGTGCGGCACACACCATCACCATCAGCCTAACTACGCGCACTGCAGGGCGAAAGCATCTCCAATGCCCCTCCAATTAACCGTGTCCTTTGCAAGCTGCGGCCACCTCACACCCGCAGACTTTTTAATCTCCGCCCACCTAACTTTCAGCCGCCACTTCTATGCTTGCCTCCTCTAGGAATCCACTCCGTTACCGTTAAGGAGCAGCGGTTATCTTGCCTTTGCATCAGATGCCCTGCCCAAGCCTATTTCTTCCTCTGGATTCCGACAAGGCAGTCATTAACCCGTGTTTGTTCACTGACCCACTTCACCCCCTTTCGGTCTCTTTCTTTCTATAGCCCACTATGTTGTCCCTAAAGATTCACTAAAGAGTAATCTGAACTTCTTTTTTTACCGTAGGAACTAGAACTATATGTTCCGAGCATTTATAGAAACTTCGAATTATTGTCCTGTGCAGCAGATTTCCAAGATTTATGTGGGTTTAAAATTCCCGGCTTTTTTGTCCTCAATTATCAAGCTAGGGAGTCATTCAACGCATGGAGTGCCTTTCAGCCTGTCTCGTGGTGGCTTGCCGCTCTGCCATCGGCGGAGTGATATGTAAATAAAAGATTCCACGCGTATTTTTATTGTTGTGGGCCTAATTTGCGGCTATGTTGTCTGCGACTCAAACTGTTTATTCACAGAAGCCTAAAAACGAAAATAAAAGCGAAAGCGAAGCCACCACGCGAATGGCTGAACGCGCTGGTTGACTCCCGTTGCCTACAGCGTAGAGTTTAATAAAAGGCGGGATCCGGGACCTTGAGTTCGATTTAAATTAGGAATATTGGCCGCAGAGAACAATAATTTCAAGTGTCTAAGAATGCTCGAAACCTGTTCATGGAGTTCCCACAGTAAAAAGACCAGTTAAGATTCCTCTTTAACGCACCTTTAATTATTTAAACCAAAAAGTGCGACAAAGATACATTTCACTCTCCGAGCCTCAAGATAGCGTGCGACCAATCAGACCCACCCTTGGTCACCTCGAGCGGAAACTTGCAAACAACTATTGCCTTGCTAGGGTGGCCCACAGACGCACATTTTGACTGCAGGATTTCATACACACTTACAAGGCAGGGGTGATTAATACAAGAGGTGCTCCTTGATCGTTTCCTTCCAATCCCTTTAGCTTTAGTAGGATTGGAAAACTGCCAACAGTTCTCTCATGTCACCTCCTGTCCTGCTTTTCTCTTCCCATAGGACATGGTAGTTCAACTAGCTTTTTTAATCTGTCTTCCTAGTATTGGCAGTTAGAACAGTAGCGCTCATCATCGCGATAGATTTCAGCAAAATGGAAAGTGTCATCTGTAGCATTAGTCTTAATAGTTTTCGTTTGCTTTTACTGGATCTTTTAAGTCCTGTTATTCCATAAAATCTTATAACACTCAGAGACATCACACTTGGATCCATTGCATGAATACAAAAGTACTAGGTTGAAACTAGCCACCTAGCCAGCAAGAAATAAATGCCAAATAAGGTTGTCACCTCATTTCTGCTGCCGAAAGTTGTCGCTACATTTCTGCATGACCGGCTCAAACCGAGACTTTCTTGAGCGGATTAAATTATTAAGCGGTAATGTTTTAGTGATCTCTTTCAACGTTTAAGCATCACAGTGTCCTTTACTACCGATATAAGGAACAAAAAGCACACGCTTGATTGCACACTTCATAACGCTTAAATTTACAACATTATCTGTTAACACTGGCTTATGTGAACAAAAACAATTTTTAAACTCTGGAGTTTAACATCCTAAAGAAACGCATGGGTTATGAGGAACACTGTAATGGAATGACTCAGATTAATTTAGACTCTCTGAGGTACCTTCATGTATCGAAACAAGGCAACCTCGTTCGGGATCAAGCCCAGGTCAGGGTCAGTAGCCGAGCACCATAACCACTGATTTACGGCTGCAGAACATGAAAAAATATGCTTTTGCAACGTAACTGTTCAATTGAAGACCACCCAAATATTTCAAGAAGATAAACCTCGACAGAGCCACATCATTTGAGCCCGGCGCCAAGCGTGATGACTCTGCACACGGCGAGCACGCAGTGAAAAGCAGCAAGCTCATGCCCAGAAAAAGCATGCTGAACCCGGCATGGTGGGAACAGGAATCCAGTTGTGTACTAACATTCCCATGCTGAAACAGTTTACCACAGAAAAGAACATTTCCGTGAGTTTGCCTTTTTATAGCTGCTCTGCTGACGAACTCTTTACCCACAAAGTTATGAAGAGATTGTGCGATTATAGCTTTTTGTGCACTTCCATTTGAAGGTCACAATGCTGGCACAAAATGCCAAGTAGTTGACGTCTGCGTAAGTGCAATAGCACGCCCCTGGCGTGCCACGAAGGGTCCACGCTCTCACACTCCCGAACCTTTCTTTGCAGTAATACATGCTGGTTGAATCAACAGCGAGCTATAAAAAGGTGTGTATTCGAAAGTGGAGGCCTTACATGAAAAATCCGCGAAGCAGTAGGCCGCAGAATGGAATTCGACTGTTTAATCACACCTCGATGTGGCCGTGGCAAGCACAAATTCATAACCACGGCTGTCATTCATAAGCTAGCGTCAGACGTAACAGCACTTGCACATTGATATTCAGCGTAGCTTCTACAATATATGCCTCCACTGCAAAGAATAGACCACCAAACACCGGTATTTTAAGCAGAAGGCTGGTTTTCTACAAACTCTACGCGCGTCTCTGAATTTGAAATCTGTATGATTAGCACTTATTTCTCATTCGCATGTGTATGATGAACTGAAGGTAATGTACACATGTTTTCATTTGCCCTTAACATCAGGTAAGGTGCTGAAGAAGTCTTTCAGCATATTTAAGTCACAGTCAAATTTACTTGATGATCTGTTATAATCACATATAATCTAAGATTAATCTTCGTGCGTATTAAAAACTCGGATACTCTTAAATTTCACTGCCACATCGCTTTTGAGCAGCTGGAGCTAAGGCACCTGAGTGCATTTTGCAGTTCTTTGGATCACTTCAGAGCCATGAGCGACGTATGAAAAATAAAATGTCAAAACAATAGACACCCGCCGCAGTGCCTCAGTGGTTAGAGCGCTCGGCTACTGATCCGGAGTGCCCGGGTTCGAAACCAACCGCGGCGACCGCGTTTCGATGGAAGCGAAACGCTAAGGCGCCAGTGTGGTGTGCGATGTCAGTGCACATTAAAGATCCCCAGGTGGTCTAAATCATTCCGGAGCCCTCCGCTACGGCACATCTTCTTTCCTTTCTTCTCTCAGTCCCTCCTTTATTCCTTCCATTGCGGCGCGGTTCAGGCGTTCGGCGATATGTGAGACAGATACTGAGCCATTTCCTTTTCCGAAAAATTAATTTTTAAATTTTTCAAACAAGAGAGGGGAAAAATTCACAATTTTTTCTTCCCCTTCTGCTATTCAATGCTCGACTACACTTGCTCGGCTGTAAGTACGAACGCAGCTGGATCATGCAGCGTTTCATACCTTAAATAAGCAATTTCTAAAAGAACAACAGAAAGAGGAGGAAGCTGTATCTTAGCGCATAGACCTGATTCGCAGTCTACGTAGTTTAACTGCTAGAGCGCTGACACCTAGTTGCAACGTAACATGAGGCGAGTATGTAAAGCCCGTGCCGAAGCTATATTAGCGGGCACATGTTCCATTCTTGCCGAGAGGCCAATGGCAGTACGGCCTATACCGTGCACCCGGCGATCGGCTCAGGAGTGCACATTTGCATAGAATATTGCCCATAGTCGTTTGGTCACTTACACTGCACGCGCATTCAGGCCAGTGTGCGGCCAGCAAACGACCTTTCGACGATACGCGCAGCCGCAATTGCGCCTCCGTCTTCGCCTCTCCGTACTAGCTGTGTTGATATGGCCAATTCAGCACAATGATTTTTGGGACAATGTACAGGTCCAAAGAAAATTAACTTACCTTCACGATGCGAGATATCACACAGGTAGTGGTCTCCCTCCAACCTCTCGGCCATGGAGGAAATGAGCCCCGTCGTCAACGTAGTGCTTTTAGTGAAGGCGCGCAAAGGACGACGCGCTATCTGTGGAGGGAACTGATGCGCACTTTACACAGAGGTTTACTCAGCGACTTACCACGTTTTCGTACATTGCATAAGCGAATTTCATTGTTTTCGCAATTGACATCTTGGAAGAGCGACAAATTAATATGCATTCGACAGCACAAAGGAGCAGCGCGGAATATTGCGACCGCAGATGCTTTGTTGGCTGGCGCTTCGCCCAGCTTCGGCTTTCTTTGGCCTATGAGTTTCCAAATATCTTCGGCCCGTCTTGAAAGGCTACTGTCGAAACGCGTTGGCTCTTTTGAAAACATGCGATATCAAGGCACTAAACACTAAAACTCAGTGGAACTTCCGTTAAAGCAATAATTAGGTTTCCTCTGCATACATTTTCACTAATGACTCCACAAACTAGTGACGCGTGGTTGCATGAATATGCGTGTCGGTGCGTGCGTGCATGCGTGCGTTTATGCGCGTCGTCTATCGCGTCAAATCCAAAGCAAATCCGGCATGCTCACTGCTAGGGTTTCTAGGTCTTGCTGACGCTGCTGACGCTGGCATGCCACATATTTTGGGTACGTTTGCGGTGCCAGCCGATTGCTGCACTCAGCGATACTTCAATTAACGCCGTGAGCTTCGCTTGTTTTCTCATTCTGATGCTGGAAACTCTTGCGAGCTGCTGTTACTGTGCTGGAATCGCAAAAGAAGGATTACCGATGTGTGCCGCCTTTCGTGGGTGTCTGGCGGGGGGCGGCTAGTACGTGGTTATGTGCGTGCCTGTTCAATACGTGATAGCAGCTCCCGTATTACCGATCCGTCGGGGCGTATGTGTCATGGATGTCTGGTCGACAACCAGAGTGAAGTCAGAAATGCGGTGGCGTGGTTTCGCGACTCGGAGCCCTGGGCCAAATGCACTACTTTGTTACAAAAATGTCTGGTTCATAAGCAGCGACAGTGGCCATTGTTTCTTTGGTTTGTTTCGATTACAAAACTGCGCCATTCTTCAGTGTGACTTGTTTAGAAACGTAGTCGACGATGTGCTTATTATGCCTGCAACGTCTGTGGCCGTCAGCTCAAACTTACCACCTGCGAGCGATACCTTATTTTGTGATGTGAATGGCGACAGGAAACTGCTTGCCTGTGGCTGGGGCTTAACGCAAAAGCGACGTGAGTTTTGAGTGAATGTTTGCCCGAGTGCGGTTGTCACGCTGGACCCATAGCGACATACACAAATGGTCTACCAGTCGCTTCTGCAGAAAGGAGCGTGAACTTTTTGTACTATCAGCAAGAAATGAAACGAGAACAAGACACTTGAGCCCCGAACAATAAAAACAAACCCTCAGCCAGGAGAAGCTCAACACTAGCTCAGATCATTTTAACTTCGAAGGTGCGAATACTCTTAAGAAGGGCTAATCAACCTCGCTTGTATTTACACTCCAAAAGCTAATATGCCAGTGTTTTTTAGTTTCCAACTTGATCCTCGTGTTCGCGTTTCATTCGTTGCTGATAGTATGTTACTTCAATCAAACACGAATAGGACTGCCCATGCAAATATTTTAACTCGTCTCTCTGGCCGAAACAGCAAAGCAAAGAAGCTACAGCAATGAAACCGCTGTTTGTATGCTGTATATTTGATTCCGCACTAGTGCTAGAGGTGGGTAATATGCAGCAGTTATTGACGGAGTTACAGCCTACGAAGCATGTGCGGATTTCTCAATAACAGGTTAGGATGCGCCTTACAAGTTATCTGCTTTGTGACCAGGTATAGACATATTTCACCTAAAAGACATTTCCTTGCTATAGGATTCTGCATCATTATGTAAGCTTCTGGACACTGCATACTTTACGCGTCACCTCTCATGAAAGCACTCAAATTTGTCCATCAGTCTGCTTGAGAAGTGCAAATGAAATCAGCTTTTTTTCTTCATTTGGTAATGAGCTATGTGGCATTTTGCAAAAAGAATACTGGGAATACATTAATCGATCTATGATTTGTCACTAAAATTAAAAATTCCCACTACTTTCTGAACTTTTCACGGCTGCTGTGAATTCAAAACCGTTTTTTAAGAGGGGCTTACACGGCTTCTTTAAGTGTATATAAAACAACTATAATGTCTTTCAGTTTTGTAAATTGCCTCTAACATTCCTGCTAGAAGTCAAAATTCGCTTTCTGCGCGTCTTGTTTGATTGAACCCGAATATATCCCCAAGCATGTTTGTTGCACCCAGAAGACACTGTTACCCTTCAAAGTTATTAAAGTGTACTGACTCTCGTCGACTTGAGTGCAAGCAAGAAATGGCTATGCTGCTTCTGATTTCGAAATGTCTCTGTCATCTACAGGACGGGCAACAACATAAGTGCTTCGAACGGCTGTCATGAGGCGTCTATAACTGTAACTTTCAGAATTGGTTAAAGGAAGAAATAAAGGATGCCCTCCGAGTTGTTAGCAGCTCACTTTTTCATCATTTTACAATTCAACTTACAATGTCGACAAGTTCTTCTTCAGTGTGCATGTTGTAATGTACAGGTCCCTGCAGTATAAGAGCGAACAACCACTTTGTTCAAATTTTTTTGTTATTTATTTTCTATAGTCGAAAATTATAAATGGATATTATACGCTAAGCGGAAAATTATAAACCAGGAAAACATGTGCTTGTTGCACATGATTAAAAATAATCATCAACTGAATGCTCAAAATTTGTTTGCTTGCGTATTAAATGGGTCTGTATAGCCTCGACTAGTTCCTACTAATGAAGCAAACACGCGAATGGCCATGCACAACGTCTGTGAGCTTGCCCAGCACGCACAGCCTCGGCAAGCCCTCGCTCAGCGCGCAGGTTTCCATGCCGAGTCTCGGCATGGAGAGATGTCCACACAGAGTCCACGCTTGTGTCACGGATAGGTACAGACAGAGAGTGCGTGGATATCTATTCACGCAGAGTACACGCTCATGTCCACGCAGGCCACATGGAGCATGCACACAACACATCAACTCTTCGCGTTCTACAAAATTTACGTCATCGAACTCAAATTTCAGTTTTCGTACAAATTCACACAGTTTTACAGTAGGGTAGGAATACACAATACCCTATACAAGCCTAAGCAAGCAAACTTAACAATAGAACGAGGCCGGCTTTCCCGCACCAAGGCAGGGTGGACCATACTTGATCGCCTAGGACTGGACATCGATCTGACACCACTAGATACCAAGACACAGATACCTAAACACATCTCCCGGGCAATAGTAGTCGCGCAACTACCTAAGAATATGCATCCTGCTCACCACGATGGGAGAAGGAAAGCTAGGGCAAAAGCACTACACAACGTGCGGCCAACATGACCGATGGGTGTATGTACAAATATTGTTCATAAAGTTTGGAGGCTGCTTTATTTTCTTCTTTGAGAATAATTGCTTTATTTTCTTCTTTAGAAATGATTTCCCAAAACAAATGTTAGTGCCTATGTGTAGCGCCATCTTTTCGGGCAAACCAGAGCTATTTATGTTAATTGTAGTGGAGGCCACTAGATGCAAATACATGTAAAACATACGTTTCTCGTCGTTCGTGCATACTACTGTGAGTGAATGTAGAGATAGACGTCCACCTCCAGCAGAGTGTAAACATGAAATTTTGTGTAAAGCTTGGCAACACAGCCGAACAGGCGTATGAACTCCTTCGTGACACTAACGGCAAAGAGACATTATCGCGGGTGCGAGTTTTCGAGTGGCACAAGAGGGTCATTTCGCGGAGGACGTTGGTGAAAGATGACACAAGGCAGGGGCGCTCTTCAGCCTCACGGAATGAAACAACGTGGCTCTGATCAGGGAGACCGTACATCAAGACCGCTACATTACAGTCTGCACGCTATCAGATGCTCTCGACATTAGCAACACAGCATGCCACCAAATGTTTAGAGAGAACTTGGGAAAACGAAAGCTGAATGCCAGACTTGTGCCGCACTCGCCCACACAGGACCAGAAAGACACGCGGGCATCAGTGAGCGCTTATTTGCTCTCCGAGGCAGAAAAGGATGCTGCATTCGTCGAGAGCATCATTGCTAAAAACGAAACATGGTGTTTTCAATACAATCCTCAAACAAAGAGGCAGAGCGCCGAATGACGGCCCACAAGCTCTCCGGCGTCGAGACAAATGCATGCGGCGACAGAAGACCAAAACAAAGACGATGCTGATTGTTTTTTTCGATGTCAGAGGTTTGATACACCACGAGTTCGTCCCACAAGGTAAGACGGTGATAAAGGAGTTTTATATCCGCGTGCTCCAACACATGCGTGATACTCTGCGACGCTGTCGCCCTGAGTTATGGGCATCTCACCAATGGAGCCTTCTCCACGAAAACGCTAGGCCGCACACTGCTGTCAGCGTGACGAAATTTCTTGCCAAGCACAACATTACTGCACTTTCCCATCCGCCATACTCGCCTGACCTCTCTCCATGCGATTTTTTCCGGTTTCCTCGTCTCGAAAAGAGCCCTAAAAGGTCGCTGAATGGAAGGCGTGGAGCGCACTCAAGACGCCACGACAAAGGAGCTGACAGCTCTGCCAAAAGAAGCATTTTACAACTGTTTCCAAGACCTCAGAAGCGTTGAAATTTGTGTATAGACTGCAAGGAAGACTATTTAGGAGGGGTGCTACACAAATGATTTCAATGTTAAATGCATATTTTAATGGGCTCGTCGGAACTTCACGGACAAAGGCTGGAGATAACGCTGAACACCCGCAGAAACAAGTGTTCGCACTAGTGGCGGTGGAAAAACTCACGCTCCCAGACTGAGAGTCTCCGGAACTACTAAAACGATATCCTCAGAAGCGGCGAAAGCGGTGGCTATCGCTCTTGCCATGTTTACCACCAACGCTGATTTTATGTTAATCGACTCTAAATTCGCCCCACGCAATAATGAAAGGGGCACAATTTCTCAAGCACACAGAAGTTATTAGGTCAAGCAAAAAGCTTACACAGAATAATTAGGTAATCTGCGGCCCGCCTCACTCGGGGAATCCTGGTAACGCAGCGGCACACAGCAAAGCTCAAGTATTTGTCAGCCGAGCAGGGGACGCGGGAGCTACTGAAAGTTTCTCGGGGAATGGTCTAGCATAATTCACGACATTTCTTAGCATTTTAAACTAGAAAAGGAAGACCTGCCCCTCCAGAAAAACCTGAGATAAGGACCAGGATGCCACGTGGACGCGACTCTAGACGCGATCCTTCATGGCTCCTTACTATTAAAATTCTATCCCTGTGATAACGAACCGCAATGCGCACTATGGGGTGAAAGAACCACTTACCATCACATAATGTGGCACTGTAATCAGGATCCGCCACCTGGATTCCTAATACAAGTTGATACTCTCAAGCGATGGGAGGCCGCATTGGTAAGCTCAGGACTGCGCGTTCAAACTTGGGCCATTGAAATGGCTACTCAGGCCGCTGTCAGCCGTGAACTGAGAGTCACGCAGCATGAGTGGAAGTCACTCTTGAAAAAGATTGGTCCTCCGATCGAAACGTCGTTTTTTTTATTGGAAAACGCTTATTGTCGGCTTGAGTTATAAATGGGTTTATTGATCTTGTTAGGTGGCTGTCAGTGGAGACTGGCGCCGACCTCTTCGGCTCTCGTCACCACCTGCATTTGGGTTTCCAGGTCGGAGCTGAGCAACAAGGTCTGCCGCGGGCTCGGGAGCGCGAGCGTCTTGAGCGATATTGGTGGGCGATCCCTCGGACAGACCCAGAAGTTGTGGTCGACGGTGGCTTTGCCGCCGCATTTTCTGCACTCCGGCTTAAATCTATCCGGGTGCACATGGCTTAGGACAGCTGGATTAGGGAGAGTTTTTGTTTGAAGTTGCCTCCACAGTACCTCCTGTTCTTTGTTTAGGCTTTTGTGCGGAGCAGGGAAGGTTAGCCTTTCTAGCCTGTAATGCTGAGTAATCTCATGGTAGGTATTAAGGCCATCTCTCGTCATTTCGACATCCAAGTTAGCGTCCACAGCTCGGCCGATAGATCCTCGAGCTTTAACGTGGGCTGCCTCGTTCGCCGGGTTTGACGTGTGAACCGGCACCCAAACCAATTCCACGTCTGTCCTGTCTTTTGGGTAATTCTTGAGAATTCCCAAAGAGAGTGGGAGATATTCTGCCCTTGGCAAAATTGCCAATGGCTGCTTATAAATCGCTGACAATCACTTCTGCTCGCGGGTTTGTCAACGCCAAGGCGATTGCCGCTTCTTCGGCTATTTCTGAAGAGTTGGTGCGTACTGTCGCGTTTGCTATGGGTTGGCCTTCCTCGGTCACCGTGGCTATCATGAATGCTTTCTCGGGTGTTGAGTAAGCTACGTAGACTACGTCCTGTCGGCCCTCAAGTTTCTTAGCTAGGGCTTTTGCTCTGGCCTTGAGTATTCCTTCGTGATGGACGGGGTGCATATTTTTCGATAATGGTTTTACCGTGATTGTCTTTCGGAGGTTGGACAGGATTTTTCGAGTGCCTGCGTTGAGCGGTTCCGCGTATATAACGTGCCTTTCTAGAATTGCTCTACCCGCATTGGTTCTAGTAAACCTGAGCTCTTGCATTCTACGATGGGCCTCAGTCAATTCTTCTAGCGTGTTGTGTAGGCCGAGTAGCAGTAACTTCTCAGTGGAGGTGGTGACTGGTAGGCCTAGGGCTCCCTTGTGGGCCTGCCTGATGAGTCCTTCAAAATTGAGTTTCTCAGCGTTGTGTAACTGTAGATAGGGGAGGGCGTAATTCATCCGGCTGAAGACAAAGGCTTGCACCAATCGACATAGATTTTTTTCCTTAACTCCTGTTCTCCTGTTCGCTATGCGTCGGATCAGTCTAATGGTTTTGTGAACTCAGGCGTTTAATTTTTCGATTATTTCGGTATTTCGGCGGTCCTCTTGGATTATCATTCCAAAGATTCGGCTCGAACTCACTTGTTTAATTACTTTTCCTTGCACTTGTATGCTTATGTTGGCTGGCGGGAGCCTGGATTTCTCTCCTCTCGGAATGTCTCTTCTAATTAGGAGCTCCGATTTGAGAGGAGAACATCCTAGTCCTACTGTTTTAACGTATGCTTCTATTGTATCGACGGCCCTTTGTAGGGTCTCTTCTATCTCTCCATCATTTCCCTTCGTAATCCAGAGGGTAATATCGTCGGCATAGAAAGTGTGTCTGATATTAGGGATGGCCTCGAGGTGTTTCGGTAGTTCTACGAGGGCAGGTTAAATAAGAACGGCGAGAGTACCGAGCCCTGCGGGGTCCCCCGACAGCCCATGCGTCACCCCACTGAGCGATATCTCTGCGGTTTCTGGACCAAAGGACGGCTGAGATATCGCTCGGTGGGGTGATCTCGAAACTTCGAGTAAAATAAATATGTTAGGGACCAGAAATCGCGTATAAGGCTATCCGTAATAGCTTCCTCGCGACATCTGCGATGAAGCAGTCCTACCTGCCGAGTGGCTTTCGGATCCTCCCTCTCGCCGACACTGGATGACAGCACCCTCCTTTTAATAAGAAAGGAACACCTCCGGCGCCGCACATGTGCTCTAATCCCTCCGTGTGCGGTAACCCTCCCCCGTGGTCTTACCCGTGCAGACGAGGTTGCGCTTCTGAGGATACGGGTCGGGGTTGCCCTAACTCCAGATGTGACACGCAAGTTGCCGCATTTCAAAGATTTATATCCCCGCCACGGGTGTCCAGTCTGCAAGAACAGAGGCTGTGAGTCGGATATCCACCACCTGTTGGGGGACTGCCCGGAGCTGAAGCCGACGAGAATTCGGCACCTGGCGTAACTGGGACTCTCACCGGACAATCCGGATTCATATATTGCATGGTCACAGGGTCCATATCATCGTTCACTTCTTGATTTCATCAGATCATCTCAACCTTTTTTCAATTATTTGAGCACCTTACGCATCTTTCACTTCATAGTTTTTATGCCCTGAGGCAATGAACATCGCTTCAAAAAAAATTGTTTCCTTACGCGAAGCTTATGCTTCGCACTATATTATTTTAAGCATTCAAATACGCTATATTTTCGCAACTATATATATATATATATATATATATATATATATATATATATATATACGGGAGAAGTGTGTCCCTGCTAAAGTGGCTGCACATCGCTCTTCAGAAAAACCTCGCCATCCACGTAAATACGTGCCCTATATGAAGAGAACTGCATCCTCACGTTCTGAAGGAGCTCCGGACGTCCTCCAACCTGGAAACCATGCATGAGTGCAGCGGAGCTGGGAACTGACGCTAGGTTTAGTGCCTCCGCTGCCACGCTGCCGGCGTCTTTCGTGGCAGCAGCACCTGCCACGCAGTCGACACCTGATCCGCGGCGCCAGGTCCAGCTTTGTGCTCCCGGTTCATCGGCAGATGCACCCCTTCTGCCTTCCCGGAATGCCTGACTGCTCATATGTGATCTGCTACCAGGGCACATGCCATCAACTCTACACCACAGGATGGGTCTCAAACCGCAAGGCATGATGAACCGGGCATTCCAATGAACTTATCGGAACCTCTACCCTTTCAAAAGTGTCCTCGTGCAACCCACAAGCGTCCCTCAAACGACAGCAAACCGATTCCACCTTCGGCAAGTGATGGCTCCCAAGGTAAGCGCATTTGTCCTACGATCGAGAACTCGGCGGAGCCTACACCCGGATCGTCTTCCTACAAAGTGATCAGTAAATCACTGGCCAACAAATGCCTCACAGATATACCAAACAAGATTTTACAATCTAACTTGGACGCGTGTCTTGGAACAAAACGTTTTCGGGGCTTCACAGCCAGAACAAAGCCTAACTCCATTGCAGTGTGGCTTCCGACTCTGACTGCCGTAGAACGGCTGCAAACGCTCAGCAGTATTTCACTAACAATCGAAATCTCAGTGCCAGTATAAGTGTATTTAGTCGAAGGCTCCGACTTGCAGCGCTGCGTCATCTACGTCGATATCACTGAGGATCAAGCTGCACTCCAGCGTCGTGAGCTGTACTGTCACACGCACCGTGTCATCCATGCCCGACGCATGGGAAAGGGGCGCGCTTGTATAGGCACCTTGCAAGGCCCTCTGATACTACCAGCCCGTCTGTACTAGTAAGGCTGTATTTTACGGCCTTGGCCATATAAACTGTGTGCGGTATACTGCTATAACTGCTTACGTACAGAGCATATGCGCAAATCTTGCCCCTTCACTGCTGCCGGTGAAAGTGCATCGGAAGGGAAAGTGGCTTATCGATGCGGCCTTTGTAAATCCGGCGACCACGAGATAACATCTCCAAGCTGTCCGACAAAACAAAAAGCAGCACAAAAGGCTCGTCGCCGAATGACTAAGCATTGACCAATACATGAGAATATAACTTAAGTGCAGAAATGCAATCGGTTCGCAGCTCTCCAGTGGGACGAACACGAGTGGCCGGAGCTCTTAGAACACACCTCGCATTATCCTTCAGCTCAGCAGTCATCTAACGATACTGTGCGAAAAAAAAACGCCTCCGAAAACAGCCAACAAAGCAGCGCGGTGTGCCTGAACTACCGCAGGACAATATGGCCGCAGCTGACGAAGAAATCGCTTGTCTGTTAGCGGAGGCCACCAAGCTCGGGTAACACCCTGAACTGCTCGTTCGACATAGACGGGCAGCGGAATCATCCTCCACGTCTGTAAATTGCGCAGCAACATCGCCATCCGGCCGCCCGCCAGTGTCATTTCCTGCCCCCTCTTCCCAGATTACCGCAATGCCACTGGACAACTCTGCAACTTCATTGCTCCAGGTTATGGTCAGCCAGTTGTCCAACCTGACTTCCGTGATTCTACAGCGCTTGGGCTAGTAACTAAAAATGGCAAGTTTCAGTCGTGCTGCTGTGCTGCAGTGGAACTGCAGAGGCATTTCCACAAAGGTCTGAGAGCTCAAGACCTGACTACAAGTTCACAAGCTCCAGGTATGGGCCATGCTCCTACAGGAAACAAACGCCTCGCCAATGATTCCAGGCTTCAGTGCCTACATGTCTCCTTCAATGATAGACCGACGTGTACAAACTGCTGCTCCCCCGGGAAAGGCGGCGGTGTATATGGACTCACGTTTTCCGCATGTATGCCTTGCTCTCGAAAATTGGTGCACGTCGTATCAAGAGGTAGCGCCAGTGGCTGCGAAATTTAAGAATGGAAAAGTTGTGGTCGTGTCATTTTAAGTTAGACCAGCCGGTGGTGCTTCCTCCCGTATTAATCTTGGCTGGTTAACAAATGTCCGTCGGCAGTATCTGGGGTGTCCGATTTTACTCGGAGGCGACTTTAACGGCACTCACCAGGAATGGGGGTACCCCACTTCGAGCCCTTATGGCAGGCGTGTGCGGGACGCCTTCACAGATGCCCACTTTATGCTGCTCAACCATCCTGTGACAGCAACATGGCCAGTGCGTCAAACTCGCAGTGCTTGCTATGCTCCAGACTTGACGTGGTGGTTGGGTCCAGGAGCTCCCTCCTGGCACTGGAGGCAGACTGTTGGGGAAGTGATCATCACCCTTTCATCTTCGACCTTCACACCTCACATTTCCGACCTTTACGCTAAAAATGTTCTGTGATCAACTGCGAGAGTTTTCGCTCCTCTATGGACAATCTCTCCTCAGACTCTTCGCCAATCCTTGTTGAGCGCATACAAACAGCGCTCAATAGTGCTACAACTACCACCTCGACTGATGTTGGTCGACCGGCACCAGACCCCTGCCTTCTTAACTTGTGGGCGGCACGTCGTCAAGCCGAGCTGGCTGCTACGCGAGAACCTTCTTCGTCGCAGGTACGTAGGCGATTGCACTAACTTACAGCTAAGGCACGCAAATATGAACGCGACCCCTCTCGACGGCAGTGGCATGCGTGGTGCGAACAGTTTTCTGCAAAATCATCGAATGCCTCTCTCTGTCAAACATTCCGTACAATGGAACGCGGTCGCCGTTCGACTGACGCAGCAGCAACCGCATGCTTCGCGGCTAACTTGTCGCCAGATGATTTCGCCAAAGAAGCAGCGCGAAAGTTTTTCCCAAAATACGATGCTGTGCCTTCTTCAGCAGCTAGTTTAAATATGGCAGGCATCCCAGCGCATGTATATCAAAAGCCGTCTGACGTAGGCGTAGATGGAATTGCGTGTCCATTCTCTATTTCTTAGTTGCTGGCTTCAATAGATGATGCGAAACGGAAAACAGCACACAGCCCGGACAATATTCAGTACGAGGTATACAAGAACCTGAGTAGCGCTGCGCTCCCTCAAATACTAGACACCATAAACAAAGTATGGTTGGATGGCGTAGTGCCCGAGAGCTGGAGAGAGAGAGAGTAAACTTTATTGTTCCAATTGAGAGGTTTGGTTCCGTGCCCGGAGACTGCCGATGTCTTCCAGACTGAGCGTGGTTGGCGCCCCTAGTCCAAGGCACCACTGTCCCTGGCCATCCGGCATGCGTGGCTCATTAGGTCCCTTTGTACCTTAAGCTGGCTGCTGGTTAGCCGGTCCTCCCACTGCTCCGCATTTGGGTCTTTATTATTTCGGAACGCTACATTGTGTGTACATTCCCATGTGATATGATAAAACGTGGGGGTTGCCCCGCACCACGGACATGTATCCCTATACTGCTCTGGATACATCTTATGTAGGACATGAAGGTTGTAGAAGGTCCCTGTTTGGAGTCTTCTCCAGTATGTCGCCTCGTATTGTGTTAGCTGAGGGTGAGGGCGGGGGGGGGGGTATTTGCGCCTTCTGCCCTTAATGAGGTTGAGGATAGCTGCGTACGTGAGCTCCACCGTCATCCCCAGGCCGTCCGAGGCATTTGACGCACCAGCTCGGGTAGTGAGCTCGCGAGCTAGCTTGTCTGCCTTCAGATTGCCTTTGATTCCGGCGTGTCCTGGTACCCAGTAGATCCAATGAAAATATCCAACATAGGATCTACTGGGTACCGAGAGCTGGAAATCCGCTGTCGTGATTCCTATACCGAATCCAGAAAAGCCTCTGACGGACCTTGCCAGCTTGCGACCTATCTCCTTAACTCCTACGCTGTTCAAGCTGGTGGAGAAAATGCTAGCCACACGATTGTCATGGTGGCTAGAGCAGCACGGTTTTTATCACCCACCGCAATCGGCTTTCGTCCATATATTGGTACAAAGGACGGGTTAGCTGTGTGGGCATCTGCAGTTTTGTCATCTACCCGCAACCGCAATGTGCGTACTGTTTTAGCAATGGACGTTGAAAAGGCATATGAAAACATCAGTCATGCAGCCATTCTGAACTCTATTGACATGCTTCATCTCCGTCTGAGAGTGCGTAGTATTGTCAGATCATTTTTGAGAGGCAGAAAATTTGCAATACGCCTCAGCGGCGAAGCGGTCGGATCATTTTTTCCTCTCTGCGGCGTGCCGCAGGGATCAGTATTGTCGCCGACGTTATTTAATATTGCTTTCATCCCGCTGGCTTGGCGCTTACATGACATCTGTGACATAAAATTTCTTCAGTATGCTGACGACATCACGGTGTGGAGTACTCACCAAGATCTCCGTACTCAGGAGGCTGCCCTTCAATCTGCCTTGGATGTTACCTGTAATTACGCATCATCCATCGGACTTCAGTTATCAGTGCATAAAACAACATACACGTCAGTCGACAACAGCTGGAGACGCCGTAAACTTCCTACAAGTCCAATCTGTCTTTGTCTATCAGGCACCCTACTACAGGAAAGTCCGAGTGTAAAACTCCTTGGCTCAATGATCCACCAATCAGGATCAGCGACTGCATGGCTTTCTTAGGCAAAAAGGCAAGCTATTCAGACTTGGGTTTGACTAGAAGAATTGCTATTAAAACTGGTGGCGCAGGCTCGTTCGTTGCACGGCAATTGGTGAGGGAAGTTCTGCAGCCAGGTATTGTTTATCAAACCCAGTTTCAACATCTTACAAGAGCCCAATTGGATCGCCTTGAAGCCGTGAACCGAGAGGCTATGGGGACCATTACGTGCCTTCCACGCATCACATCGGTCTTAGCTTTACAAGAGAATGCGCGGCTTAATGCCATTGATGAGCTGGTGCAGCAGCGCCATGAAGCGCGCAGCCTTAGGCCAGTCTATCGCACTCCGCGCATGGACTGAGGACTGAGAGCGCGTATTCGGTGGCGCAGAACTTCGGAATCGGAAACATGGGACAGGAACGGATCTGGGGGAAGAGGGGAAGGTGGCGGATCGTCTAATGTATGAAGATGAGTCATAGCATCCGCTTGAATGTTATGTGGATCCTGGGCATAGCCGCGAATCCAGTGTATGCGCACAGGACATGGATAATTTGCGCAGAGGACATGAATTGATAGTGAAATCTGGAACGTTCGTCGAACAGCCTTAAGCTGTTTAAGGGCGGCGCGGGAGTCGGTGTTAATATGAACTGTATCGAATGTTGGAACGAGCGGAAGGGAAGCAATGGCATTATAAATGGCTTGAAGTTCCAGTGCCAGGGGAGTGCACGTATCCGCAGTATACGTCGCGCGAGAGTTGAGATGCGGATGAGATGGACTATACACAGCAGTAACTCCCCTCTCTGCAATATGTGATGCATCCGTGTATAATATGCACCCTTCGCTGATACCGACGGGGAAACAGTGGGGCGATTGTCAGTGAGCTGGCAATAGGACCACAGTGGAACTGTCTTTAAACGATGAAGTTTGAGAGACTGTTTTCAAGCTCGATTTGCCACCCATTGGTAGATGATTTCACTGAGTGTATTAAGTTGGGCGAACTCCTGTAACACAGGTATAGGTGTTAAACGAGGCAGATATGTTATGACGCGCATAGCCTCACGATTGATAGCTTCAAGAGAGCCCCACTGTGTGCGGGTGAGACGTTGAAATTGTGCCTGATATACTATCCGTGGCTGAAGGATAGAGCGCACAAGCTGACGGGCCGTATTAGCACGTGCGCCACCAGAGCGCATAGCTATCTGACGAATCAGACGTAGAGTAGCGTGAGCCGATTTACGGGTGGCTGTCAGCCACGGGGTGCCAGTCCCAGATGTATGGAGGAGAAGACTAAGAATACGAGCAGTTTCTACATGAGGAATCAGAGAATTATGTGCCGTAAAATTTAAAGGGGGAGCTTTCCGTAAGCCGGCTTTATTTCCAATTCGAATGAAACATGATTTAGTAGGAGAGAGTGTTAGACCCAGAGGTGGGAGGCGAGATGTCAATACATCCAGCGCGTGTTGAAGGACCGACTGATGAATAGACGCATCTGGATGACAGCACCACAAGGTTATATCATCGGCATACGGAAGCACGCGGATAGAAGGGATGGACTCTAGGGCTCGAACAAGAGGAATTAAAGCCACATTAAATAATGTGGGGGCGAGAACGGAGCCCTGCTGCACTCCTCTATTGGAACTGAAGTTACCAAAGGGCTTTCCGTGGACACGCACGCTGAAGGTTCGATTTGCTAAAAAGGCGTGGTACTAAGTTATATGCAACGCTGGAACTACACCGTGCCCCAAACCGCCGGCGACGGTCTAGTAACTGGCGATTAGTTGATAAATTCAATCGCCGGGCTGAGAGGTTCGACTGCCAGCTTGCTGAAATTTGTCGACGAGAAACCAATGCGTTTTTCTTCAACCATTCGGTGCAGACCTATCCATCATCCAGTATCCTCGCAGCGGATGGAGTTAATCCAAGTTTTGTTGGAGTTTCAATCTTGTCATGGCATATTTATATCCTAATCCTTGACTACCAGCGACATTTCCTGACAGAATGGAGAGACCGCATCTGCCGACAAGAGAGGATTACAGCCGGTTCCCCGTGCAGTGTCACACCCGAGTAGCTTGTACCTACTCAGAGGCTCTCAAGAGCCACCAGGAAGAATACATACAAGCCGGAGACCCACGGTTCCCGACCATCGCGGAGATGCAGTGACAGGAAGAGGAGGGTGAAACACTGGGCCTACAAGGGTGCCAACACAAAAAGCGCACGAAAACCAAGGGCTCTTCTCCGAGATGGCCGGTGCAAGATGAACCGTGACCCAACGCAGAGCTTTACTACCGACACCAACGCGGCCACCAACTCTTCGCAGATGGGAGAGTGAAGTTGTTCCCACTATCCCGAAGTCGCACAAGGACACCACACGATACAGCACCGCCGAGAGACCTACCTCAGCAACACGCTTATCCGCTGGAACCCACCGACAGCAACCCCCATATAAGGTCAACCATGTGTATACCCCTACCACCCTCAGCACAACACCGAAATCTGGAGCGAGCGGCGAAAGCACTCCAGCAAACCCAGGCTGAGCATCAGGTCCTTCTAGTGCAGCGCAGCGTCAGCTGCTTTCCACGGTGGAGGGCCAGGTTGATACGATATCCAGCCGGAAAAAAGAACTTCCCAGCACCCCTCTATCACGCTACGATCTTCAAAAGCGCTGCGGTTCGGCACAACGGGTTCGTCAACATTGACATTCAGGCCGCGTGAATACGCCGACTTTCTATCACTCATCCTACCGACAGCCTTCCTCAAATAACTCCAAATTTTTAAAATTAAGAAAAATTGTGGATAAACGAATTAAGCATAAACTACATATTCATAGCCTAAATGCATCATTTGTATCAAACATCGCACCAAAAGGTTTACAAGTGTCGTTAACACCATCAATGGGTGACCTGTGTGAAGAGAAGTATAATTGGAATCGTATACTACAATTTGCCTCTTTAAATTGGCTTGTAGTTACCATTGCCCACTTTCAGAAGGTGTTGGTGGCTCTGAGAATAGAAGAGCGTCGTGCTCATAAACAAATTACCCTTACTACGCCGGAGTCCACACAGCTTATATCCTTTGAGGAAAAGAGAGCGACTGAGGTACGCGACACCAAACGCAGAAAATTCATTCGAGGCGGGGTTCCACACCACGCGTGGTCAAATTCAATAACAAGCAAAAAAGAATCAATAATGGAGACAGATACAAATATTAACCCCACTATTATTATAAGCTCCAACAATAAAACCAATAGAACGACACAAACATCAACTGTTCAAAAAACACGAGTAGACGATCTGAAATGACAACATCAACTAATAATAATCCGGCGGTTCTAAGCGCCGACTTTGCTTTTCTACATATATTAATAATCTAGCAACTAGGGCCTTAACGACAGAGGAAATAACCGTCCTTTCTCGAGGCCTTACATTTTGCCCTGCCACCGGTAAATACAACGAATTCTCGGTGTTAAAATATTTGGACAACTTTGCACGAATGTTGCGTCTCCGGGAATACTTCTTTGATCGGGCGCGGGTTACCACGGATTGCAAAGAATTCGTCGTAACTAACCAGCATCGGACTCCTAATCTAGGAAGGGACAAACACTTGGACATGTACATTTACGGCGTCCAAAAAGACATTATTTACGCCTACAAGAACCACACTCCAAGGAGGAAGAACTTCTCTAAAAACGAACTGGATGCATTGAAGGCTCTGAGCAGAAGGACAGATGTAATCATGAAGCCAGCGGATAATGAACCGGTGGTACAGCTGTCATGGACAGCGAAAAATACATTGAAGAATGGCTTGAGACAAATCTCTAACATTGGTTTCTGTCAAGGTCTTGAAGCAGACCCAACTGCCCAATACCAAAATTTTGTAGCGGAGACTCTGGATGAACTTGCAATGAATGGGGTCATATCCCTACGGATATCTAAAGCCCTCACCGCACCACACACGTCGCCAGGCCGATTTTACATGTTACCGAAAATCCACAAAGAGAATAATCCCGGCCGGCCTATAGTATCCGGCATCGGCACGATTACAGAACGAATTTTCATTTACATTTACACAATAATTAGACATATTCCAACAACACACGCATAATACATACGCGACCCAAACCATTTCTTTCGCGCAATAGCAGGTCTCAAACTCCCAGAAGGAGCCTTCCTGGCAACACCAGATGTAGTCTCTCTTTACACAAACATTCCTCATTCCGATGGCATCAAATCTCTGATCGAAGCGTATGAACAAAACAGAAAGGAGGAATCCCCTACCCCACCTCTTTTAGAAATACTGGCGAAAATCATACTCGAATATAACGACTTTGAATTTAACAATGAACACTATTTGAAAATTAACGGCACAGCCATGGGTACAAGGATGGCACCCACCTACGCCAATATTTTCATTCATAGTATTGAATCCAAATATCTGAAAGATTGCCCCATTAAACCCACCTTATAGAAACGCTACTTGGATGACATATTTTTAATATGGACTGACACAGAGCAAGAACTTATACGTTTTATTGAAAACTTCAACATCGATCACACCAAGATATCTTTCATTTACACGTACAAAAAACAAAGTAATTAACTTTCTAGATGTTGAGATTTTGGTAAACGAAGGCTCACTTACCACCGCTGCATATAGAAAACCGACGGACCACCAACAATACCTACACTTCCAAAGCTGCCATCCTCGTCACTCTAAAACAAGCATCCCATACACTCAGGCACATCGATTTAAAAGGATATGTTCCCAAGACGAGTACTTCGTAAAAATTCTAAACGCATCCGAGATGTCCTCATTAAGCAACGATACCCCCGCCATTGTCGACGATGCCATTGAAAAGGCATCTAAACTCAACCGGGAGCAAATACTGGACGGACGTCGCTACAGCGAGGAAACAGACCACCGGGCAAATCTCGTACTTACCTTCGCCAGTAACCCGCCTAACGTAAACAAAATCCCCAGAAAACATTTCAACATTCTCGAACAAAGCGAGCGCCTCACCAAAATTTTCACTGCTTCCCCTCACGCGTTCTATAGACGACCAAAAAACATTCAAGATATTCTAGTACACTCATAAACAAATAACCAGCTTGGTTTTGTGGTGCCGGGCCTGTGGAAAAAGTAGATGCCAGGTGTGCACACACATACAAACATCAAGCTGTGCAGTAAGCACTGGTTCAGCCTTCAAATCGGAAATTACTGGCTACTTTGGTTTTGATTCCTGCAACGTAATATGCATCCTAGAATGCAGTCTGTGCAGTATTCAGTACATTCGACAGACCGTAAACCCTCTACGAATTCGCTTTCGTAATCACCGCGCGCATATCTTATCACTACCCAACATTCCTTTGTCAAAACACATTAATGAGAGAAACCACCCATTTCATGCAATTAGGTTAACAGTCCTACAGGGTGGGTTCCATAACACCCGGGAAAGATAACAACGCGAGTCGTACTTCATTTACAAATTTGGAACAATTCCTCACGACATTATTGAAAGTCCAAGTGTATTGTCCTCCATACGCCCCTTGCAGGGCCGCTGCTGACATTACGAGAGCCAGCTTGACATACCTCGGTCGTTTCGTGCCAGCGACATCTTTTTTCAAGCTCACAAATTTCTTCATCCCCACCCCGTCCCACCCCTATTTTCCCTGTTGGATTGCCTTTCCGAGCGGGGTGCAATTGAAGAACCCTTGCCTAAGTGCTCCCGCCATTCACACTTACTTCCCACACGACACCTGCCCGAATTCGGATGTTTTGCCATTTTTTCTTTTTTTGTGTGTCTGGGTGTTTTCAGGCACAGTGCACGTGATCTAGTTAAGCTCACAGCGCCGCTGATTCTGCCTTGACTCGGGCTGCCGAAATGGCTCCGGATGACGGAAGTCTCCCGTCCGGTCTGCATTTTATTCTGTTTATTTGTTTACTCTTTCTGGCCGGGGCACGCTAGTGCACGCATCTCTAATTTTTATATGTTGGACAATTCCGTCACTGTCTGTTTCTGTACACCTTACTCGATTAAATGCTCCCGCCATTGTCATTTAGCCCCCACAGGACATTGGCCCGAGCTCGGATGTTTTACCATTGTGTGTCTGGGTGTTTCCATGCACAGTGCACGTGTGTCTAGTTAAGCTCACGGCGCTGCTGACTCGGGCTGGCTCTGGCTGCCGAAGAGGTTCCAGAAGACGGAAGTCTCCCGCCCTGCCTGGATTTCATTCTGTTGACTTGTTTACTCTTTATGACCAAGGCGCGCGAGTGCACTCGTCTCTCATTTTTGTCTGTTGGGCGATCCCGCCACCGTCTGTTTCTGTGCACCTTACTCGCCGCCGCTTTGTTGCTTTGAGGGTTGCCCATTAGCCCCTCCCGCTCCTCGTTT
This sequence comes from Amblyomma americanum, assembly GCA_030143305.2. Taxonomy (NCBI): domain Eukaryota; kingdom Metazoa; phylum Arthropoda; class Arachnida; order Ixodida; family Ixodidae; genus Amblyomma; species Amblyomma americanum. The sequence goes on from JARKHS020027593.1 coordinate 117,861, forward strand.
TTATTTCTTTTTTCTCGTCCCGTGTCGGCTCCCCGCGGCTGCGGGGTGGGCGGCGGGGGACAGCTTGTTTTTCGTTTTCATTTTTTCCCCTTTTTCTCCTCTCTCTATCTCATTTCTAGTATTCTTTCCTTTGTGCTCATCTTTCCAGCCTCCGTTTGTTTCTTTTGTTCATGTGTCGTACATGTGTGCCAATGCCAACTCCTGAAGAAGAGCAAGAAGAAACCTGTAACCGCATTCTTTAGAAAGGAGAGGTTCTGCCCGAAACGTTGACTCAAAATAATCTATGCCTAAATATATATATATATATATATATATATATATATATATATGTGTGTGTGTGTGTGTGTGTGTGTGTGTGTGTGTGTGTGTGTGTGTGTGTGTGTGTGTGTGTGTGTGTGTGTGTGTGTGTGTGTGTGTGTGTGTGTGTGTGTGTGTGTGTGTGTGTGTGTGTGTGTGTGTGTGTGTGTGTGTGTGTGTGTGTGTGTGTGTGTGTGTGTGTGTGTGTGTGTGTGTGTGTGTGTGTGTGTGTGTGTGAGAGAGAGAGAGACAGAGAGAGGCATGCTTGTTTTGGAGTGACTAGGATGCCATCTTTGAAGGTGTAGCTATTGTCTTTGGTCCGTTGTTTTTCTTTATAAACTGATGGTATAGTTAAGCGCGCTGTTGAGGGGCGCGCGGATAAACAAAAAAACCTTGAAATGAATGCATTTCGATAACGAGCTCAGGAGGACAACATGTACGTGTCCTCTCAGTTGTACCACCAATTCATGCAGTTCCAGCGATTAAAATGCGATGTAGCGTTCTTATAGAATTTGTCGAGAGATGAAATACATTAATAATGACGGCATTGCAATTACATATACCAGTGCGTATTATATGCTGCAAATGAATTCTAGAACGCTGCGCACTGTCAAGACGAGCAAAGTATGTATTTTATCATAAAAAATATATATTTCTATGTACCAAACAGAGTGGCAGAAATCTGATATGAATTTTAAACCCGAACCGTATACCTGGTTGTTGTACAAGATTTGCGATACAGGAATACCGGAGTATCCTTTATGAAACAGGATAGTCTACTATTATACAGGGCAACCTCTATTGTACAGGATAGCCCTGTGTCATGCAGGCTAGCCTTGTATAATAAAGGAGGACTCTGTATCCGAGGACAAAGGCAGATATAAAATGCTTCAAGTATATCCCACTCGTACTAAATCTGCCCAAAACCTGGGGAATTTCTCCAAAAAGTGCCATATGTGTACATGCCAAATGCTGTATAGCACAGAGCCTCAAAAACTGGTAATTTTCGATTATCTGTGACTGCATTGCAGTCGATGTGGATTTGTTTTATTTGCTCCCAGGTTTCACAAAGTATTGGTAAATTGATCAGTAATGCGTAAAAAACTCCAAAGCGTGTTTATTTCTTGCACACATCTTCGACCAGCTCACTCAAACAGTAGTATAGGCTCTTGCGAACATCTGTAGGTGCAAGCTGCTGTAGAGGGTGCTCGCTAATTAAGTAATCAAAAGCGCCTGCAGAAGAAAAAATAAGAGTTCTATTACCTAATCCCCCCAGCTGATCAATGGATTAGGCACTGACACACAGCACAATGCATAGAGCATTGTGACATGCCGCTTACGGCCAATGGCTTGTAGTTTTTCCTCTGTGATTGCCTTTCTAATCACTGCGGAGCATTCTGTTTTGAGGTACCGATGGCAACTTTGGCCTGTCACGCTCCTTTCCACGAGCTGTGGGCTCATCCACAGGCTGCGGGCCACATCCTACAAAAATGTGTGACCTTTGGTGCCACCATAAGTACTGCCCACTTTGATGAAGGTACAAATATGCCCTTCCTAAGGTGGACCTGTATGTAGCCAGAATGCATATATTTGAACGAGGAGTAACAGAGCAATATAGATAGCTTGCACCGACGTCACATCCGGTGGCCGTGCGATGCCAGTCGGCCATGCTACCGAACCCCCGCCATGCCGCCTCGAGCTTACCGCCGCCTATGTTAGCTCAAATCGTGTTGGTTCTCGTCCATCTGTAGATTCAATATAGTTGTGTGGGCCATCCTTGGGTGCTCCAACTGTAGCGACAGCTCCAGGCGAGAGAAGCCGATTAACACCAACTTCTTCCGCATTCGTTAGATAATTGTAGGCATGCAAATGCGAGCGCTTCAACGCTCCCAGTACAAATTGGCGCTGGCTGTGACTGGCTCGCATTAAGCGCGACGATTTGGACCCACGAAACCCCAGTTTACTTATGTGCGGAGCGCAATTTGAGATATGTAAGAGGCTTGTACCGTTAACTAAATGTTTGTGAGAATATGGGAAGCAAGGACTACGCCCTCAAATGAATGTTGCGGTTTCGATTGACGCCATCCGATTTGTTTGACAACAAAAACCTAAACTGGGTCCCGCGTCGCTACATCTAAGCTACAGCACAAGGCAAGCCGGTTCGGATCGCAGCGAGCGACGACAGCAGAGAAAGCGGCGTGCCGAGGCCGAGCTTTTCGTCACCTCATAGGCGCATCGCAGACAGGCTTCTCACCCTCCTGCTGGAGAAATCCTTGCGTGCCTCGAATGATTTCAAGGCTTTAATTTCTTCCAGCGTTACAAAGCTGGAAGAGTACGGAATATCCCCGTAGGTCACTTCAGGGAACACATCAACGCCCATTATCGTGTTGACTCCCGGTCACAGCGTGTACGAACCCATATAGTCGCAAATTTTCAGTTCGTCAGCGCAGCGTACGCTCGCTGATTGAATAATTTCACAGTAGTAACCTGCACTGAATGGCTCAATCCACCGTGGAGTAGGCATCGCGTTTGAAAGGATAAGAAAGGAAAGTAATCGAAAGCGTCCCAGAAGCTGTCTGGCTACACAGAGAGGACAGGCGGGGGTGGCCGAATGGTTCGGCAGCATGGCCGGCTGCGCCTAATGGCGGCGGAAGTGACATCTTTTGCCTGCTATGTATACAGGGTGCCCCAGCCAACTTAAGCCACGGTCCAAAAATATGCCCCGGCACTCTAAGACAACGGCACTCTAAGACAACTCTAAGACAATTGCATAGAGCAACTCACACTATTTTTTTCTATTCAACTTAATTGTGTAATATTCGACAGTAATTAACCAACTTCGTAAGAAACGAAGATATAAGCAAAAGAATCCAATGAAAAAGTCGCAGAACGGCCCGCGAAACGCCCCATTGAACAGTTTCTAACGATGCATCTATTACGTATCGTTTTTTTCGCTGTCTGCAGCTTTAGCTCCGCACACTTCCGGTATCTTCCAATTGCGCCCACTTTTTGGATACTTTTGGCTCTAATTAACTAATTACCTCACATGCACCTCACGATTCCCCCTGCGATATGTTTTGATGCTTTATATTGTTATGAAGACGAAGAAGAGTTCAGTGGCGTGGGACGGAGTGCTCGCGCTAGGCCATTGAGCCATTAAATCATATCTTCATTCTGTCATCATGTCGTGCTTTACTTGGTTTGCCACCACGTAACATTTGGTGTTAGGTGCTGGGTTCTCATCGTCATCCTAGTCCCCGGAGCATCGCCGACTTCTGCTCGCCTTCGTCGTCGGCCGAGGGGACCTGGGCTCCGCCGCCCGGCTCAACCCCAGCTCGAACTTACCAGAACCGACCAGCCGCTTTCCCCCGCCCCGTCCCCAGCCCCGAACACAAGACACGACGACCAGGACCTGACGTACGATGACCCGACTACGACCCGAACCAAGACGGCACCCCCGCCCAGGCTGTGCGGCGATCCCTCAACCCTTGACCTTCGGCAGTGGGTGACCGTCCGCTGGACCTGAAGCTCCGGGGGCAACCGTCCACCAGATCCTCTCCTTCATATTTGTGGCAAGCCTTTCATCTTCTTCTATCCTTCCTGATCATCCTCATCGTCACCTCACCATTCGTAATTCAAGCAATTGATCGGGACGATCGCTCTGAGGACCGGGGTCATGTTATGAAGACGAAGAAGAGTGCAGTGGCGCGGGACGGAGTGCTCGCGCTACGCCCTTGAGCCATTAAATCATATCTCCATACTGTCATCATGTCGTGCTTTCCTTGGCTTGCCACCACGTAACAATATAATGCAACCATTCTTTTTCTATGACTCGATTCGTTCGAACGTTATCCTGATGACACGAAGCCACAAACAGAAATACAATGCTTACGCATTATTAAAACCTCAGTAATCAGTCCTCAGTTCATTGAGCCTTTCCATAATAGACAGGCACGAAAGAGGCAGAATGCACAAACATACTGATCGCTTACCTGGCCATTTATGTCTACAAATGCAGGCGGCCGCTGCTGGGCCTCAGTTTGGGATGCGTCCACCTTCATGGACAAATATAACACACTGGAAACATTGTGTTCGCAACAAACATTATTTGAATACATGCGTCTTGTGCCGCGCATGCCAGAAAACTGAACGGGAGATTACAAACAAACCGAAAAAGGCCAGAGCCGTCCTAACACCTGTCTAGAGCACTCCAAAGACAGAAAGGAATTCTAAACCACAACATCACCGCGCGATTTTGAATTGGATATGCTTCAATGCCAAATGGTCGAGAAACGTAAAATTGCAGCTGCGGCATGTGTCAGCAAATGTTACGAACAAAATTATATCACACGTAAGGTACACAAAGTTAATCGGCATGTATACGCATGCAGACTTATGACATAATGTAAAAGGATTCGTACTCAACTCCTAGCTCCAGCATATCCGCATTTTAAGAGCATTCTTCACCGGGTCGAATATCTGACCTCCGATACGTGCTCCGTTCTTCCTAGTATCCGTCAGGCTCTCTGGCTTTTAATAACTGATGAGCAAAAAACTTACCATTGCCTTACCGCGTCATCGTACCGCTCATGCGCGTAAGATGGAAAAGGCATTTTTTTTTTGTTAGAATTTGAGGCACCACGTAGAGTGTTTCAAATAAAAATGGCTAGCTTAAAAAGACCGAAGTCGCTGAGACACAAAATTCTTGCTACAAACTTCGTTTCCCGCGCACCGACGCCACAGACCGCTTTGCCGATATGCCGACAAGCAAGGCGCAAAGCGTAGTCCCGCATGCCTCCTAGTGATGCAAGAGATAGAGAGAGAGAGCAGTGACACAAGAAAGGCAGGGAGTTTTAACCAGCAAAATGTTCCGGTTGGCTACCCTGCCCTGGTGGAGAGGGATGAGGGGGCGTAAAAGAATAAGAAAAAGTAGACAAATGCGGTCCGTAGCAAGCACGACCGGCAATGACACAAGCACTGCAATTCACAGGCCCCGCAGATTAGCCTGCACACCTTGAGGTCTGCCGACTGCTGCGACTTGAGTGGAACAGATCGAGCGCCCTCCATCACCGGCCAGCGCAGACGTTTCAGTGACAAGAAAGGCTGATTACCGTTGAGTTTGATAATGTTGATGACAACGTAAGCATCGGACTTCTCGGAAGGATGAGGCAGAAGGATGCATTGTGCCAGCGATTCATCATCATCATCATCATCATCATCATCATCATCATCACCATCATCATCATCATCATCATCATCAGCCTTACTACACCCACTGCAGAAAAAAGGTCTCTCCCATGTCTCTCCGATTAACCCTATGCTTTGCCAGCTGCATCCACCCGTTGCCTGCAAACTTCTTAATCTCATCCGCTCACCGAACCTTCTGCCCCCCCTGCTACGCTTACTTTCTCTTGTATTCCACTCCGTTACCTCTAGGGACCAGCGGTTATCTTGCCTCCGCATTACATGCCCAGCCCAAGCCCATTTCTTTCTCTTTATTTCGACTAGGATGCCATTAACCCGTGTTTGTTCCCTCACCCACTCTGCCCGCTTCCGGTCACTTAACGTTACACCTATCATTTTTCTTTCCATGGCGCGCTGCGTTGTCCTTAACTTAAGCTGAACGCTTTTCGTTAGTCTCCACGTTTCTGCCCCGTAGGTGAGTACCGGTAAGATTAAGCTGTTGTACACTTTCCTCTTGAGGGAATTTGGTAAACTGCCACTCATGATCTGCGAGAATTTGCCATATGCGCTCCACACCATTCTTATCCTTCTAGTTATCTCCCTCACATGATCCGGATCAGCTGTCACTACCTGCCCCAAGTAGACGTATTCCGTCACATCTTCTAGGCTCTCGCTGCCAATTGTGAACTGAGCATTACCTTGGATTTCTGCATGTTAATTTTTAGACCCATCGTTCTGCTCTGCCTGTCTAAATCATTGATCATGATTTGCAGTTCACCTCCTGAGTGACTGAGCAAGGCAATGTCATCAGCGGATCGCAGATTATTTAGGTATTCTCCATTTATTCTTATTCCCTACTGTTCCCAATTCCGGCCTCGGAATACCTCCTGTAAACATGCGCTGAACAGCATTGGCCAGATCATGTCTCCTTACCTGGCGCCCTTCTTTATTGGAATTTTATTGCTGACTTTATGGAGGACTATAGTAGCTGTGCAGTTGCTATATATATATATCTTCCAGTATTTTGACATAAGGCTCTTCTACCCCCCGATTACGCAATGCCTCTATGACTGCTGTGGTTTCCACTGAGTCGAATGCTTTCTCGTAATCAATGAAATCTATATTTAGAGGTTGGTTATATTCTGCGCATTTCTCTATCACCTGATTGATAGTGTGAATATGATCGATTGTGGAATATCTTTTACGAATGCCTGCCTGACCATATTGGTTGATGAAAGTCTAACGTTGCCCTGACTCTATTAGCGATTACCTTAGTGAATACTTTGTAGGCAACGGATAGTAAGCTGACCGGCCTCTAAATTTTCAAGTCCTTGGCGTCTCCCTTCTTATGAATTAAGATAATGTTTGCATTCTTCCAAGCTTCTGGTACATTCGAGGTCAGAAGACATTGCGTATACAGGGTGGCTAGTTTTTCTAGCACGATTTCCCCTCCATCCTTCAACACATCTGCTGTTACCTGATCCTCCCCAGCGCTTTTCCCCTTTTCATTGCTTCAAAGGCTTTCTTTACTTCATCTTTCGTTACTGGCGGGATGACGCATTGCTGTGCACTGCTGTCTTTCTCATTAACGCTCTGATTACATTGGCTATTGTACAGGTCTGTGTAGAACTCTTCGGCTACGTTAACTATCTTATCCATATTGCTAATGACATTGCCCTGTTTGTCTCTTAATGCATACATCTGGTTTCCTCTTGACTGCTTTTAGGCTACCTCCGTTCTTTAGAGCATGCTCGATTCTCTCCATATTAAACTTCCTTATGTCGGCTACCTTGCGCTTACTAACTTTGATAGCTCTGTTAGCTTATTTTGTCGATAGGGTTAGACGCCCTCATGCTTTGGCGCTTCTTAATCAGATCTGTCGTCACCTGAGATAGCTTCCCGGTATCCTTTCGAACTGTCCTACCGCCTACTTCTACTGCGCGCTCCGTAATTATTGATGTCAGATTATCGTGCATTGAATGGACATCAAGATCGTCTTCCTCAGTTATAGCCGAAGATCTATTTTGCAGCGCTATCCTAAACTCCTGTACTTTCCCTCTTACGGCTAACTCGTTAATGGTCTTCTTCTTCACTAGCTTCTTCCGTTCGCTCTTCAAGTCTAAGCTAATTCTAGACCTTACCATTCTGTGGTCGCTGCAACGCACCTTTCCGAGGACGGCCACATCCTGCATGATGCCAGGTTTAGCGCATAATATGAAGCCGATTTCATTTTTAGTTTCACCATTGGGGCTCTTCCAGGTCCACTTCCTGTTTCCTCGTTCGTGGAAGAAGGTATTCATGATCCGTAAATTATTTCTATCCGCGAATTCGACTAATAACTCTCCCCTGCTATTTCTAGAGCCTATCCCATAGTCAGCTACCGCGTGGTCGTCAGCCTGCTTCTTGCCCACCTTTCGCATTGATGTCGCCCATCAGTACAGTGTACTGCGATTTTGCTTTTTTCATTGCCGATTCTACGTCCTCATAGAAGCTTTCAACGGTCTGGTCATCATGGCTGGATGTGGGTGCGTAGGCCTGCACCACTTTCAGCTTGTACCTCCTATTCAGCCTAATTACTATAGCTACTAACCTCTCGTTAATACTATAGAACTCCTCTATGTTGCCAGCTATATCCTTAGTTAAGAGGAATCCCACACCTAGTTCTCGTCTATCCTCTAATCTGCAATAGCACAGTATGTGTCCGTCCTTTAGTACTGTATACGCCTCACCTGTCCTCCTAACTTCGCTAAGCCCTATCACATCCCGTCTAATTCCCACTAGTTCCTCGAACAGCACTGCTAGGCTAACCTCACTAGATAAAGTTCTAGCGTTAAACGTTGCCGGGTTCAGATTCCAATGGCGGCCTGTCCGGACTGTGCCAGCTATTAGACAGCTGCAAGCACTGGATTCAACAAATCCAGCATCTGCAGTGCGTTTCGAGCAGCTGGCATGTGCATGCCGGAAAGCAGCACACGCATGGCATTCACGATTTGCTTCAGCATTGCAATCACTCGCTAGTGTGTGACCGGTCCGGTTTCGGACCTTCTACCCGACCAGTAGTAGGCTCAACAAACTGGGTGCGCGGTACTGGGGTGGGTGCTGGGTGCTCATGAAGCGATGGCCAAGTCACATGCCGGTCCCTGTCTTAGACCGGAGTTGTGACGTGCTTGATTAGCAATGGGTTCAGGACTCTGAGTACGCAATACCTGCTTGGTCACTGCGCGTGTGTGTAGCTCAGGCAGGGATGGCCAAGGCCCGTCTGCGACAACCGTCTGTGCCTTACCAGTCATATTGCTCCCAATCCTTAAAGTAGCTTGCGGAGGGGCAGGACAAGTTACAGAAATTCTTTGACGATCCTTTCCAATGCTCGCTACAATTTTAGGAGGTCTGTGACGAGGGCAACGATGTAGTCACACCTTAGCGGCAGCTTTTCTGTGTGTGGAATTGTCTCTTGTCATTTGTTTGAGTATCGCACTTTCCATTTTCAGGCGAGGACAATATTTTGAGGCAGCGTCTCGAGGGCCACGGCCCGGCAAGAATCGCCTTTGTGTAGCTGAGTACACCGTGGGCACACGATGGGGAAATTGCACACACTACTCACGTGTCCTATCTTCATGCATTTCCGGCACTGGAGAGGCTTCGGGACGAAAGGCCTGACTACATGCCGAAAGTGCCCAACCTTCACGTACGTTTGAATGCAGACGCCTTGGAAGGTCAACTTGATGCACTTTGTCCTTCCAAGCCGCTGAGCTTGCAGTGTGGCTACACCGTCGGTAGCTGGTGGAAACAAATGGGCGGATCAGAGTCGCGGATGGCTACGTCGACGTCGTAAATGACGCCTTCCTTAGTGCTACTGCCGAGAAGGACATGGGAACGAACGCTGATGCCGCCGAGCGCTCTGATGTTGTTCAAACTCTCAAGCGCGTTCCGGTCCATGACGTCAATGTCGTCAACATTTTTAAGACAATTCACCCTCACATATTTAATTACTCCCGGGAAGCGGGTCTCTAGCAACGCCAACGTGGCTTGCCTATTGATGTGGTTGAGTTAGTCGGTGGGAGTCTCTGGCAGAAAAGGACAATATGTGCCGATGATCCTCGCTCCGTAGTGATCGAGGGCGTACTCGACGACGACGAGTCCTCACCTTTGCGCAGTCTTCGTTTGGCCTTCTTGCTTAAGACTCTGATAAAGCCGTCATTAGCCGAAGAGTCATCACTGGTGGCCGAGTACACCACGGTGGCCTGGCAGCTTGCGTCATTCGGAGGCCAAGACGTTTCCTCTAGGCGGCAGCGGCTGGCCGACCGGACTGAGGTTCTACAGCGTCCACTTCCACCACAGTCACCAAAAAAGAAACAGTGGTTTCATTATAATGTCGTAAATCAGGAAAAAACTAAAGAGGCGAAGGGATGGCGTTCTGGTCTAGAGCCACTTCATCGTCTTCCCCTTCCAAGTGATGCAAAAATATCGATAGTGCTATCGACACTATAGATAGTTGTTTCACTATCGAACTATCGATGGTAAAAAAACTACTATTTACAGTGGTATCGAGTAGTACTTGATAGTAGTATTCAATAGCATTGATAGTACTATCGATAGTAATATCGATAGCACTATTGATAAAACTCTCAAACCGTCCCAGGTACCTTTTAAACTGACTTGTAACGCTTTTGCACGTTAATATAAAGTGGTAGTCATCTTACTTACCTCCAGCAAGCTTTCACAATCCCGACAGTCTTTAAAATTGATTAACTTATTCACAGCTCGGCGTGTAGAAGAAAAATGCACTAGGCTTGCACAGCGGAAGTGCCGTGCTATCATGGGGCGCAGCAATTATCCTTCGTTCTTCTTCTTGCTTCGTCTTTTTGCATTCTTAGTCATGCCCTCCAGTGTCTTTGTTACGACGCGATTCATAAATAAATATAATTATCTAGAACTCCTTCCTGTGACCTGTGGTTTTTGCTTACATTTACATTTTTGTCTAGCTGGTATTACAAGATGTCCGTCTTATTTGTTGTTCTATTGGAAATACTTCAGAGGTTTGAGCAATAAACAACTGCGGCGCTTACAACCTCACCACCGACGAAATGCTTGATAAGCATCGCCATACATTTGCACGAGGTAGATATGACCGCGCATCTTCTAGACAAGTATGCTGCAGTGAGGGTGCGACAGTTCAATAAACAAAGATAGCCCAGCTCAAAATCGTGCAACTGTATTTTTTTTCGTTATGCATGAAGCCATGCATGTATACTTGTAAAGAACAGTTTCCGTGCCATTCACGTGCCGCATCCTCCAACTCTGCACTTAGCGAGCCAAAAATTCACCCCGAGACCCTTAGTCTTTAATGCCACGACCTATGGGTAAATTCAGTTTCCTTTTACGTGTTTTCTATCACATTCTTGTTAAATCTTTTCCCAAACAGCGATGTGAATGAATGACACCCTGCTGAAATAAATTCTTTGTAAAGATGATACAATATTCTTCCTTCTTCTCCCCTCACTTCCATCGAGGTGCTCGCTTATTTGGCATTGGACGAGTAGCCGACAGCCAGTCTATGGACGAGCGATGACAGACCGATGAACGAAGAAACTGGATTTTTATAAGACTTGAAAATCAAAACTCTACACAAAAAAATGTACACAGAAACAACAGGGGCTAAACACTCAGCTACCAAAGCTGACACAAATTAACGCTCGTTCTCGGCGCTTTTATCTCAGCGACCAGTGTATAATCACTTCGGACTGTCTCAGAGGACCCGCTCCTTTCCTTGGTTGCTATCGCCGCCCTGTGTATTCGCGCGCTCCTTCCGGTGGCGTTGTCCTTCTTGGTTTTGCCGGTCTGCCCGGAGAGCGGACAATCTCCAGCGATGTGATCCACTCCGTGGCATTTTAAGCAGCCGCTCCGTTTTCTCTTGTTGTTCACATCGCGCTCCTTTTTGCGCTCGAGTGCTGTGACTGGTTGTCGCACAGCTGCAACTCTACATTTCGCTTCTTAAAATGTGTCGAGCTCGCCGGCTAGCTCCTTTGGTGTGAACCAGTTCTTACCCTCACGCAGCCGGATGTACTCTAGTCCTTCGGCGCTGAGGCCAGCTTTCATGCGGTCTGCTACTACTAAAGAAGCAATTTCTTCTTTTTTTCCACCATTCCAGACTGGAGTTAATAGTCAAAGTATGCGCGCGTACGGGAGGCGAACTGCATCCACGTCTCGTCTTTCCTCTTCAGCGCCTTTTCAAAGCGCTCCAGGTACTGTGCCGGGGTCAACTTCAACTCGTTCAGTACTGCGGCCTTCACCACGTCACAGCTATTGCGTTCCTCGGCTCCTAGTCCCTGCAGGAGGTATCTTACCCGTTAGGTTAGCGCTGGCATGATGACGTGCACGCGAATGTCGTCTGGCACATTGTACGAAACGAACATGCTTTCTACATCGGCGAACCATAACGGTACGTCCACATCATCGGGCAAGGTGAGACCCTTTAAAATTTTACCGCACTGAGTGACCGGGTCTAAGCCTGATCGCATATACCCATCGGCATCTTGACCAGCGGTGTTCTGTCTACCATTCGCCGATCTCGACTGGAAATTTTGCAGGGCGATGCGCTCATCGGCCTCAACCTGTCTTCTCCGGGTTTCGTGTGCCTTACTGTCGACAGTCTTACTGTCGGCTGTCTAACTATCGACAGTCTCACTGTCCACAGTCTCAGTATCAATAGCCTACTATCGACAGTACTATCGATAGTCTATCGATAGTAGCATTATCGATAGTTTTTTTACACTTTCGATAGTACTATAGATATTCTGTCGTTAGTAGCCCTATCGATAGTTTTTTTACGCTATTGATAGCTTCAAAAACACTATCGATACTATCGATAGCAAATTTTTCGATAGTTTTGCATCACTAATGCCTCCCCGTCAGGCCTACAGAAGTGGCGCTACTGTTCTCTGAGCTGAGGACGGCCCAGCCCAGCGCGGACGCGCGGGTCGTCTGGGGGTAGCAGCAAAAAGTTATTGTGCAAGATAATTCGAGGAACGCAGACAGGCACGTAGCCAGAAATTTTTTTTCTGGAGGGCGCACCTAAAGTTTCCCCCACTGCACCAGCGCCACCTCTCTCTTGGCAGTCATTTCCGAACTTGTCCGGGCACGTCGCCGGCGGAGCGCATTGAGTCAGCAACGTCTCGACTGGTGCACGTGCTGCTCGCACCGCTGGCACTCCCTCTTTCATTGTGTGCATGCGCAGTCCTACTCGCTCAAAACAGGGGCTGCCGCTCGCTGTGAGTCGCGGAGATAAGAGAGTGGAGAAAGTTATTGTTGCGGCGGGGGCTGTCACAATAGCTCTCTGAGCACCAAGGGCCAAGAGCTGCCTGTGGAATTCTACAGATTGCCTGGACATTTCTACATACCTGGGAGAAAATTTTAATTAGTTGAATTCTAAGGTACTTTAGTGGAAATATTTAACTTAATGACCCATCATTTCAATGTGTAACAAAATCTTTTTAAATTTTTCCACAGCTTGCATCTAGCACTCTATGGTAGCAAAAACGTCAATAGCAAAAAAAAAATGAAATTGACTGTAGATATGAATTGTTGCAGTCAGATCTTCCAATATATGAAAAAAAAATGCGTTTATACATACATTTCCGATAAAAAAACGCTTTTGTCCCGAAATGTTGAGTAAGAAATGGCTGTGAACGAGAGAAGGCAAACGCGGATAACTGATGCGCAGGGTTGAGTAAGCATTTTTCTCTTTCTGAACATGTTTGATATGTTGCATAAGCAAGATTATTTCTGACCAGTTTCCGTTGTAATTCATTAAGCATGCACTGTTTAGTAGAACAGATCGCACTAAAGATACTCATTTCTATTCATTTTTTCGAAATTAAAGCGCTCCGCCGGTCAGCTAATGCAAAAAAAAATATTTTGGAGACTGACAACAGCTCCAGATGCCTTTGAGGCAATGTCAGTGACCGCCTCATTGTTTCGACGTGTGACGCCAGAATCAATTTCCGCGGTTATTTTACTACATGTAAAGTATTTGTAAACATGAAAGCACTAAAAGTATCATACCCGCAAAGGTGGAGATTCTGTTCCCCAAAATTTTTTGGACCGCAGCCAAGACCGCTGAAGGGCGGGACTCAGCGGAGGTGGTTGTGAGGTGGTGTTGGTGCTCGAACCTGGCTAACGTCGCGCTGAAGCTTGGGTGCGTCACTTTTGAGTTTTCAGGGGATATACCCTTGATCCTTCTATTTTTTGCGCGTGTGAAATTTGAGAAAATAATATACGCAAAAAAACGGTACCTATTGTGGTTCTAAAATAAACACTCATTGAATTCTCCTGAAATGTCCAGAAAGAATAGCATCTGAAAAGCCCAAAGTGTATAGATGAATGGTTCATGGCACCATTCTAGGATATCTTACCCACCCCTACTTAGCTCACGGAAATTAAGTCTGCGACTCCAGTTGGTGAAGGGGTGCTAATCGGGCTGCGGGTCCGGCAGACAACGTGTATCTATGCAATCAGAAACTAAGCCATTTGCTTAGTTTGTGCTACTTGCAAACTGAAGACTGATCAGTATTATGTGCTGAAACAGGTTGCGGACTTTTGCACGCTGATCGACTGCAGTTGGAGTAAAACTCCACGAGTCGATGGCTAGGTGGCTTAATTGAGCAGCTAGGGTTCAGCCTAGTCAGTCCGTCCGTCCGCGCGTCCAGAGTCAGCCGGCGAACATGGCGTCCGCATCACGGAGCGCTCCACGAAAACGAAATCCGACAGCGAGCGAGCACATGGTGTTGATAAGGCAGCGCGGCATTGCACGCACTGCTTGATAACGCGCCTGTGCAGGCTACGCGCCAGGTTTTTATGCTTGTCTTTCTCCCTGGGGCAGTTCCTTGCTCGATAAACGCGCCTCTTCAAACAGGAAGTGTTCCGGGTGTTTTCTGAACAAAAAAAATTCAGCAAAACCGTTCATGTGTTATCGCGCTTATGCGCGCGCTGCCCCCCCCCCCCCCCCTCGTTCCAATTCCCCCTCAAAGGTGTACAACAGTCCATCTGCAGACTAAGTGCCAAAACCACGCGGCACATCTCTCTGAATACAGATCTGGTATGTCCGATTTGCACATGAACCATCTCTCTGATTTGCACTCTGAACCAGCCTTGTCTGTCCAGTCTGAGCTCCAGACCGGTCTGGTCTTTCCGGTATGAGCTGCGTACCGGCTTGGTCTGTCCGGTTTGAGCTCCTTACCGGACCGATCTGTCCGGTACGAGCTTGGAACCGGGCATGGTCTGTCCGGTTTGGGTTCCATACCGGGCTGGTCTCTCCGGTTTGGGATCTATAGCGGACCGATATAAACCCGATAAGTTCCGGTACAATGCGGTTTTCCGCGATGCAGGATTTTTCCATAATGTTTCCACATAACTGCAGCGTAAAAAATTACGAGCACAAAAAAGGGGAGAAACACATATGACACGGCTCGTAATTTTTTACGCTGCAGTTATGTGGAAGCAAAGTAACCAACTTGCCCAAAAGCTCGTTTTACTATTCCATAATGTTGCACGTTTTTGTATATTTAAAAAGTAAAAAAAAATCACGCAAACTTTAGAACCGTATCAGTTCGAAACCAGCAATGCACTGCATGCCGTTGATATGGAAAACGCAAAGGCTATAAAATTAACAAGTTGAGGATCAATATTTTAATAAATTTTGTCATTCAAGAACTCTGTTTACATATTTGTACATATATAACGGCCAAAGAAAAATCTTAATGACGCTGTTATTGGTTCTAATGTATTGCGCAGGAGAAGCTGTCACTGGTCGTGTATTGTAAATAATTGCACTTAAATTATAGTAGCAATAGAGAGCACATACAAAAAGCAGGAGTCCTGCAAAATATACTATAGAAATGCGAAGATACAACGGAATAGTACAGAAAGAGATACAGCTTGATAATAATGAAAGTGTCACTGAAAACGAAGTTCACTGCATGTATACACAAAACCTTGCAACAAGATATTTAAATTGATGTACAAGTCTGCAATACATGGACCTAAACAAACGTCACTGTATATAATGCGTCGAACAAAACAAATAAATATATTACGCAATCGTAGACACTAAACTTGACGCATAGAAAAACAAACGGTCCAGGCAAGAACTAAACTATGGTCAAAGAAATTGTGATACGTACTTGGCCCATGCCGCGGTCGTGACAGCACCATATTGGTAGAATAATAGAGGAAGAATGCGAAAGTATGTACAAAAATGTGTATTTTTAAATGCCCGTACAGCGACAACTAATATGCACGAAAAATTAAAGAATTCTAATGATTTGGCTCAAAAAAGAAGCAAAAGACGGTAGATAAAAAGAAAACAAAAGGCCAAGCGAAAGCCACAAAAGCTCCACGCTTAACTACCCAATATCCGAGTGTTAGCTGGGAACGGCCACGTGGGCGGCGCTTTCAATGAGCAAGGTCAGCCAAATTAGTTATTGATGTCCTCGTAACTTTCGTATTCGTACGATAACTTTGAACATGATTTTAAATGTTACAATAACTGGCAAAATTTTCTTTGGTCTTAAAAGGTAATGAATATCTATACATTTTCATAATTGCGTGTTTATGAACCTGAAGGAACTAAGCTTTTTATTTTCATTTATTTTTGCTACTCTCTTACGTAAATGACCAACTTCGCTCGGCGGGGGAGCTTAGCGAAGCGATCAGTAACTTTGGGCCCGTTGATGTCGACGTTTCTTTGGGCGTAAAGAAGCGCTAGTCCAGTCGTGCGCTCATCAGACCTTGTAGAGCGCAAGTATATTTTAGTGATCTCATGCTTCAAAATGTTCTTTCCGCCCTGACAGTGGTCACTACTGCAAGGGTGATTAGAATCTGCAGCAGTTTGTTCACATTTGTATACAACCAGTAGTTGCAATAAGAGAGAGAGTCTTTTCCTGTCCTGGGGCGCTGGCTTGCTGCTTCTTTCGCCCACTTTGTCCACCATAGTCGCACTTTTCCCAAAGCAGCCCTCGCATCCACGTCCTGCGCAGAAACAGCCAGAAGATGTTGTGCTCCTTTCTCTCCATCAACTCGCATTGGTGGTATGGCGAATGGTACAGTTACAGAAAAGTCCCTCAGGTTTGTCCTGTGATTTTAGAAGTGTTAGTGTAACTATGCTAATACGTGGTCTCTAAATGGAATGAACTCCGTTCTCCGAAAATATTCACCATCTTGCGATGCTACGCACCCTTGATCCAACGTCGGAGATCGACTCGTTGGCTGGTGATTTCGACATCCAGATTTATGCCGTTTCCTGCTCTTCTGCAAAGTTTTTTTGAGAATCAAGCTGTCACATTCTTGCGGACATTTTCGATCGCCTGCTGTGAAACATCTATGTCTTCAATGGCGGCGCTAATGTCGATGTTCCTGGTCTGAGGGTTGTTTGACTGAAGCAGAGTTTCAGCTAACACATGCTCCACCACATGCAGGCTCACAAGAAATGCCGGTGACAAATGTGCCAGCGTTAATCTATTTGCCTGGACTGGAATTTAGCCATTGACGTTTAATTTTTATCTCCTCTAGTGCCGCGATCACCGAGTCAAACAGATTCAGAAATGAAACCGCTCATCATGCCCACCCATTGCGCTTCACATAATCGCAAAGGTCGCTGCGTTGTGGACCCAGCACACATTACACATCATTTCTAGTAAAACATTTGAGTGGTTAGAAGAGTTCTGGAAAACGTTCGACGTTGTTTTTAGCGTTCCGAAACTGTTTCGGATATCAGTGATGAAGCATGCCGCAGAAAGAACTAGTTTTAGGGAGTGGCTGGCGCAGTATGTGTATTGTGGGCTGAATATTTCTCGCTAACGGCAGCTTGCCCACCATTCGTTTTAGCAGCCATCCAGCTGGCTCTATCATAACCGCGGCCACGAAGATGATACTTGTTAATACTATAATTTTATATTGGTTTTGGTGTGGGCCTTACCGGGTTGGTACTCAGTATGGCCACTTTGGTACTGCACGTTTCGCGTCAGAAGTCAGTTTTTAAATTAAAATTGATTCACTGCGTAGATTCGGCGCCGTCGTGAAGTGCCGCGACTAGCACGGTCGCCATTGAAGCGCTCTTGAAACTTTTGTGCTCAGGTCGGGCTCCTTACGTTATATGACACCAGGTGCATGGGCATTGCTGTGAAACCTGGCCCGAGTTCGCAATCTTTCCGCCGAAATACCTTTCGAGCATTATGAAGACATTATAGGCAAAAACCAAAATGGTTTCCAGTACCGGTGCTTTTTTTGATCAGCGGTGCAAGTCACATATAATAGGACGTTTGGAATAGAAACAAACTAAAGCAGTTTGGAGAAGGCGACGCGGATGACGATAAGCATGACGGGTAATAACGCAAGAATAAAGAAGACGAACAAGTATTCCGTAAGGTGGGAAGAGTTGATTGGTGGAGAAAAAAAGAAGACGACGATGAAAGGGATGACGTGAACTAACGCCAAGGTTATAAAAGCGCGAGGGAGAGCGTGGAACGGGGGGGGGGGGGAGGAGAACAGAGGAGGCGAGGTTCCGGCGGGTCAGGAACACGTCGGCTGGAAAAGAGGAACGCCGGCTACTGCTCCCGTGATCTCGAGTTCTACGGCGTCGCATCGTGGATTTCCTCCGTTTTTGAACCCTTTCTGGGGAGTCAGCGGATGACAAAACCACCTGCTACGGTCAGGGGTGCCTCCAGCACTGTTCGCACGTATTCCCAGTGGTGCCCACAACGCCAACATCGCCAGCATCACCTCCACAGGCACATAGACAGGAAGCTCGTACGACGTCGCCAACGTACGACGCCGCCTTCGAGCATTATAAAGACATTATAGGCAAAATACAGAATGATTTCCAACACCGGTGCTTTTTTTGATCGGCGGTGCAAGTCACATATAATAGGACGTTAGAAATAGAAACATAAATTAAAGCAGTTTGGAGAAGACGACGAGGATGACGATAAGCATGACGTGTAATAACGCAAGAATAAAGATGAAGAAGTATTGCGTAAGGTGGGTAAAGTTGATTGGTGGAGAAAAAAAGAAGACGACGATAAAAGGGATGGCGTGTACCAGCGCGAGTGAGAGCGTGGAACGGGGGGGGGGGGGGGGGGAGAGAACCGAGGAGCGGAGGCTCCGGCGGGTCAGAAACACCTCGCCTTGAAAAGAGCAACGCCGGCTACTGCTCCCGTGATCTCGAGTTCTACGGCGTCGCATCGTGAATTTCCTCCGTTCCTGAGCCCGTTCTGGGGAGTCAGCGGATGACAAAACCACCTGCTACGGCCAGGGGTGTCTCCAGTACTGTTGCCATGTATTCCGGGTGGTGCCCATAACGCCAGGCATCGCCAGCATCACCTCCACAGGCACATAAACCGGAAGCTCTTATGACGCCGCCAACGACGCCGGCCTGAGCACTTCGAATGCCACCTTGACGCCGGCTACTGGACCCATGCAGCGCTTCATCTCCACCGAACAGTGAGCATGAACACTGAACGCTATTAGACTGGGTGGCCCCAGGTAGTGTGTACTGGTAGCCTTTGTGTTTTGAGTAAGGTTTGTTAGGTCTGTGTGCTAGTGTTTCTGTCACGTAGGGTGTATTAAATGTGCGTCTTTTTGGATACACCTGTCGCCTAATCCATTCTTTCGGCCCGAGTGTTCTCCGGGGATCCGTGACAGTGCATGAGAGTAGGAAAGAATGTCTTAGGGTTGAAGCCCCGTAAGCCCCTCCCTGTTATATCACTCTGGTAGCCGGCAGGATGAGGTCTTGTATAGGCCTCAGACACTCTAAAGCTACCTGTCAACAGCTTTCTTGTTTTGAGGACCCCCAACGATGTTACAAATACGTTGATAATTGATTGAAAATGCAGACATGCTGTGATTCTTATTAGCAGCTTAACCATCTTTTGCGCATTACAGAATGGTGGCCCCCCTGTCGGTATTTCGTGACAGCCTTCACAAGTACCTGAGTACAGGCCTTCAGGCAGACGGATGGAAAAGAAGTGATTTTGACGGCCTCGGAATTGTACATACGATACCACCGAGCGACGTCCATAAATCAATATTGGAAGATGTAAGTAGAAGAGACCAACTTTTGAAGCGAAAGAACGTTTGTTTAAATGGCTAGTGCTCAAACGAGCGAACACCAGTCACATCAATATGCGAAAATATGTTGAAATACTTGCATACTTCACCACATATGTGCCCGGATTGATAAGTAATGCCTACAGGAGAAGCTCTACACGCAAGAGTTAAATGTCACGAGCTACCTTTCCAAGGTTTGCGCCAGTGGTATTATCTACGTCAGGCTGAGCGGCAGTAGGGCATGTCTTTTGTCTCCGTCGCATCGGCCGCTGGGGCGTGGCAGTTAACTATTTCGGGTACCTGGGTTAGTTACCTTCAATTCTGACCCGGTGTCACGGGCTTTGGAACGCGCTAATTGGCACAGGAGCGGACACACACACACACACGCCACACACACACACACATATACTGTGGGATACACTAGTATCCCCTCCTCGTTCCCCACGCCAGCGGCGACCGTGATTCATGTTGAATTCAAATGGCAGATCCGGATCAAGTTTTTCTGCTCTGTTCGGAGCAATCGTATTCCAATGGCAAAATGGGAGTGCGAGTTGTCTGTTTCAATAGCAGATCGGGATCAGACGTCGATCCCGGATCACTCCGTGGAGCAGCGATACTTGCTCCGCCGAAATCGGTAGATTTGACCGGAACCCCGCGCGACGTTTTACTTTCCCGCGTCCGCTTCCGGTCATAACCGGCTGCATCCGTTCTGTCGCATACGCGAACTTCCTGTCGTCGCTACGCGGTGATCCGGGCAACGTACAAGCAATATTTTTGACTTTTTTTTAAATTGAATTCTCCCAAATGTAATTATTTTTCGTTTTATTCGAGTCCGCACAAGTTAAAACAAGTAATTTTCTTAACAGGATGTCAATTCCATCGCGGTAAATTCTTTGCGACCGCTTTTTTTTTTAGACCAAAAGCGCTGACTTGTTTGAACCTCCGCGCTTTCTGACGTCAGACGACGCGTACTCTCTAAGCCTAGCAGCTCTGTAAATAAGGAAGCAATCTGTAAATTTGGCGCGTTTTATCACAATCATTTTGTGGTGCGGGCATCATCACACAAAGCGAAAGCTTCGTGCGCCTTTTGTTTGCCGTGAACGCGAGAGACAGAGTGGCGGCAAGGACGAATCGCTGGTGAAGCGAGAGTCCGCGCATCGAATGGCGCCGCCATGTTGCCTGAACTTGGAGCTATTCTTGCGCTGAAGTGCTCCCGCTGGAGCGCATGCATTCCATTGGCAAAATGGGAGGGAGTGATCTCCGCCTGAACTACGCACTCCGTTTGTGATCCGGCGGAGCGCTCTCGATCTGCCATTGGAATTCAACATTACACGGGCGCGCTGGCCACCAGGAATGTGGAGAGAAGGCACCCCGTGACTCGCTCATTTCCGCCAAAGCACTGACGTGACGTCACGTCAGCGCGCTGCCATCTGCGGAGAGGATAGCATGCCTAAGCTTGACGGCAACGATTTGTTGCTAGGGAGGCAATGACCGGGGGAATAAAAGGGGGTAATGCGCGGCGGGAAGGGACTCTCGCTGCCGGATCTTGACTTAAGTGCCCCAAGAACCCTTTTCGCTGCCCGCCAGCCCCCGAACACCAACGCCAGATGACGTCAACGACCTAGTGAGCTGCTGAACATCTATTTTACGGATAGAACATTCTTCCGCATTGTGCTTTATCTCGCGTTAGGATAATAAACTATTTCCTAGCGTGCCTGCCGTTGCCTATTTCGTCCGGACCTGCCGTGGCTGCGACTCTGCGCCACGGGTTGGGGAAACGTGTTGCGTACTTGAATAACGCCTGCGTGTAGCTGGCACGGGAGCTCGCCTTCCCGGCCGGCTGGACGCAGAGTGACCCCATAACACACACACACACGCACACACGCACACACGCGCGCACACACACACACACACACACACACACACACACACACACACACACACACACACACACACACACACACACACACACACACACACACACACACACACACACACACACACACACACACACACACACACACACACACACACACACAGGACGAATAACGTCACCGTATTTGTGTCTCTTCTTTCTTGTGCCATTAGAGCTTTTCAAAACAACATAATGAAATACGAACCAGTCCCAGTACTAGCTCTTCTATCTTAAGAAAATTGAAGGCACTAATTCCTGGACTTTCACTGCGCTCTTCCAGCACTGAGTGCATCAAGGCTGTAGGAGTGTGTGGAGCTGTCATCTTTGGGCACTTGTCTGCGCCGCCACACACCCTTAGAGCATGTGAGGTTAGCTGTTCTGGTCACAAAGGAGACGCTCTCGACTCAGCGTGGCACGCTTAACCCGGAACAAGCTACCAAGTGACAACGGGGGTGGTCGTTTGGTACCCAGCTTTCGCCGGTCCCAAGCCAGATAATGGGTCGGAGCCAAAGATCTACAAACAAAACAAACTTTATACAGCACAGAGACGATACAGAGGAAATTCGATACAGAGGAAATTCCAATCACTTATTAAAATACATACCAAGCAATCTAGAAAAAAATGCAACAAATGCGAAGTTACAATTAGAGGGTAAGTGCAATAACACAAGAAAAGGACAAAATAGAACATAATTTGGTCACCGGGCACTGCGACAGTCCGACAACCGGAGGATCGCGACTGGGCCAGTAATGTCGACCTTGTAATCGTGCTGGTGCACTTCTGCGAAGCTTAAACGACGGTAAAGGCTGACTGAGGGCGCTGAATATCCTTCATAAATGGCGCTTCGCGTCTGTTCGTTTCTTCGCGCCAAAGCAGGCGCACGTACACAGAGCGTCGGCAGTACAGCGCTCTCACCCTAACGCCGAGGCTCGAGTCACCATTGGTCAGGAGTTGAGAGTGGCGTCAAGAAAACTCGAGTCGTTTCTTTCCAGCCTCGCGCCGCCGCGCAAAAGATAAGTAGAGAGGGCACTAATCGGCATGCTCGAGGTTACGCTTCTCCGTCGGCAATGAAGAAAAATTTCTCTAAGCTTCTCGAAGCGTCGACGGCGCTCGGGCCTGATTCTATACGTGCCGCGGTCTCTTTCAAAACGTGCGCCTATATTTGTGACACTCCCATAGCCTATAATAACACTGTGCACCAATATTCAGGTCACAAAAAAATCGTGGCCAAAAGCATGCGCTCGTAAAGTCCAATGTTAGAGTGTGTACATAGATTACTGCTATGAAGCTCCTATACAACACAATTGTCGAAATACAGTTCACAACATGCCGCCACTCGGCAACACAATAAAATCTTTAAATAGAAAGTACGAGAGTTGAAGTAGTTCTTTCGCCTATACTTCCACCCTCGACTTAAGCACGCAGTCGGTTTCGGGACATTCTCGGCGAGCTCGAGATTTTGTTAGTACTTATGACTCACTCCTTTAAGCGACTGCGTCTGGTTTTCCTAGAGCGGATTCTGCGGTTCTTTCTTTTTCTAGAGAGACTTCTCTTCATTACATGGTTCTCAATCCTTTTTCTGTCAGAACATTGGTCGGGTTTTCTGCCCTGACTTCGACTTACATGGCTAGTGCGTCCCATCTGAACAGTGCTAACCCAAGCGCACTCATGAGGTCTCCTATACTGGGGCCTTCTTTCTTCACGACGCAGGTTGATCTCTGGGCGATTTTTCCTCCACTTCTACGGTACGCCCTCGATTCTGGAAGCCTACTGGTTTTTAGGCGATTTTCACTGAAGCGCTGCGATCAAGCGCCAGTGTGACTATAGCATTCATTTTTCCAACGCGCATTCACTACTTCAATTCTTCAGTTTAGAATTCTTTTCTGTTCATTTTTTTGTCATTACAATTTTTTCTCCACCTTGATGCGATGCTGCATCGTCTGCTGCATCAGAATCGTCAGCTGCCAAGAAGATGCAGCAGACGACGTAGAGGGCAGAGGGGTTGCTTTGTCGTGTCATCTTTCACGACTGTTGCCAGACCTGCCAGCTCTGCACGAAAAAAAAGAGAAGAGATGTTAATATCATCTCATACACAGATAAATCTATAATTTTGAGAATTTGTGGCTGGCAAAATAAAAAAATTAGGCGCAATAAAGAATTTTATCTAAATGTGGAAGTAGTGCCCGTTTAGAAAAAAAAACACGTAAATTTGAAGACAAGGGGAGAGAAAAAAATGGCTGTGGTTTAGCTCTGGTAAACCTGGCAAGTAGCGAGAGATTCCCTCAGAGTTGCCGAACTCGACGCATTGCCCTCGACCGTCGTATTTCGCTATCGGAAGGTAAGCGTGCCCGTCTAGCTGCGTCGTCATTAGGACGCTTGTAGAGACGTTCAGCATACTCCTCTTCGGTCTCTTTGTCTTGCTGCCTCTTCCTTGTTTCATTACGTGTCCTATGTCTGGCTTCCTTCAGAGACTCGACGCATCGTCCCCAACCCTCATGGATTCGCTGCCGAAAGTTAAGCGGCCCCGTCTAACCGCGTCGTCGTTACGACGTTTCTCCAGATGTTCAGCACGTTCCTCTTCGATTTCTTCGGCTCGCCACCTCCTCTTTGATTCATTACGTCTCCTAAGTCTGGTTTCCTTCAGAGACACAGAACTCGAAGCACCGTCCCCGTCCCTCATAGATTCGCGGTAGGAAGTTAAGCGGCCGCGTCTAGCCGCGAGACGTTCAGCACGTTTCTCTTCGATTTCTTCGGCTCGCTGCCTCCTCCTTGTTTTATTCCGGCAGCGAAACCTAGTTTCACAGCTCTGCCATGACGTCATGCGCATGCGCAAAGCTGGTGAGGCGTGGGGCGCGGCGCCGAGCAGCAGCGTCTGGCAGTTGCTAGGCAACGGCTCATGCGCGGCCACAGCGGAAAGTTCGATCACGCGAAGAGGCGAAGCGGCTGTAGTATTGTAGCTCTCGCTACAAGAAGAATCTTCTATCACTAATAGTATCTCCTTATTGAGTTTAGGGCCGCATGCGTTGCGTTGTCCTGGTCAACGCTGCACCTCATGAGCCACTTTTCATATATCTTCAACAAAATATTTCACGTTGATCCCGGACGCAGCCCAACCATTGAGATGTTCTAGCAGGGATGTAATCAGGGACTTAGTAAAACACGTTGCGGGGCTAGTTGGTTATGCATATTCTTTCGTTAAAATTTAAGCAGCGCTAACTTTTAGGACGAATACACAGAAGACATGACAGGACGGGCGCTGACTCCAACTATGTTTATTGAACACGTTTTTTCGTAGAACATATAAGACAAAACGAACCGTGAGCGCATGCGCATCTGCGACAGACCACAAAAAGAGAAGGCCAAGATGACAACGATGACAGCTAAGGTAGATTAATGAGGGCGGCACGCATTTCGTCCCATATTTTTAAGCAATCTGAATTCGCTGGCATGCAGGGAGACAGAAGTGGTGCTGACACACGTGTCGCCTTTTGCCTTGATGAAAAATGCTTCGGATAATTCCCGAGCTAATCTATCTTTGCTCCTGGTTAGAATTTTGATTTTGTCAAGCCGTGGCTCACAGTTCTCATCGTTTTGGTCCTTGCAAGAAAGGCAATGAGCGGGTAGATTCAGGCATGAGTCTGATGCGTTTCCCAAACTTCGTTCATGTTCCCTGGCACGGTCGATTTTAGAACAATTTGTACAACATGGAAAAGGGCTCTCTTTTACCTACGAGTTACCTGTACTTAACCGCCTCCAGTTTTTGGACTTGAACATCATGCTCGGAGAAAAGTGTGTATGCTGGTGCTACCGCCCTAGAGCCAAGAAAGATTTTTTGCCTTTTGATTCGGCCCAGTCAAAAACTGTTAAGAGGGCTATTGCGACCCTTTCTCTAGAATCCGCACTTGCTAAGTCGTGCCCTCACATGATGCAAGAGAGCTTTCGGGGCGAGGTAGAAAGACTGCGAAAAGCAGGGTTCCCTGATCACGTGTTGACAGCTGTGACCGAAGCACTCCTACAGAAATTCAAGGGAAGGCAGAAAAAGACACGTAGAAAAGAAAGACCCGGGAATGCCAAACCAGTGGTTATGCCATACATCCACAAGGTGTCCCATAACCTAAAAAGGGTGGGCAACAAGTACGGCGTCCCGATGGTGTTCTCTGCGCCTTGTAAACTGGCTAAGATGTGCCCTAAGGTCAGCAGCAGTGGCCCTGCAACATCCGGCTGTGGAACAAAACACGCCAAGCCCTTTGTCCGGTGTGCCACGGGTGTGGTCTATGAGATCCCCCTTTCTTGTGGCAAAGTGTACGTTGGCCAGACAGGGCGTTGTGTTAACGACCGTGCCAGGGAACATGAACGAAGTTTGGGAAACGCATCAGACTCATGCCTGAATCTACCCGCTCATTGCCTTTCTTGCAAGGACCAAAACGATGAGAACTGTGAGCCACGGCTTGACAAAATCAAAATTCTAACCAGGAGCAAAGATAGATTAGCTCGGGAATTATCCGAAGCATTTTTCATCAAGGCAAAAGGCGACACGTGTGTCAGCACCACTTCTGTCTCCCTGCATGCCAGCGAATTCAGATTGCTTAAAAATATGGGACGAAATGCGTGCCGCCCTCATTAATCTACCTTAGCTGTCATCGTTGTCATCTTGGCCTTCTCTTTTTGTGGTCTGTCGCAGATGCGCATGCGCTCACGGTTCGTTTTGTCTTATATGTTCTACGAAAAAACGTGTTCAATAAACATAGTTGGAGTCAGCGCCCGTCCTGTCATGTCTTCTGTGTATTCGTCCTAAAAGTTAGCGCTGCTTAAATTTTAACGAAAGAATATGTAATCAGGGAGCGGGCAGGGCTGTCAGGCGCGTCTGTATCCGTGATCGAAGCGGTGACCTTGTGGTCGAGCACCCGCCTCGCATTCGGGAGGTGCTGGATTCCATTCCCTGCCGCTGTGTGCTCACCGCTTTTCTAGTGGGTACAACATTTCCATGACTGGTGCTTGGCTCTTCAGCGTTCAAATGTTTTGGAAAAGGGTCTTGAACCAAACCTTGACCGCTGTACTAACCATTTTTTGCCAGTTATCACCTCGTCGATATCAGTTTTTCGTTGCTAGGTTTCATACATCTTCCTCATAGTACCCGGCGCGTCATTTGGGCCCCGCGAATCTCTTTTCGCGGTTTCTAACTGTTTCTTTCCCTGACTGTTTTATGGCAACAGCTTTTAATGGCTCATACTCGCGGTGACAGTCCGTCTGTTACATCGCCATCTAGGTCACGTGGCACCACGCTCGCGCCAATTGCACTCCTCTTCTCTCGTGAAATGAATTCAAGGGCGGCGAATTCAAATGAGTGCGATGAGTCGCAAACAGCTTTCACCTTCGCGCAGTTCAGAGATATCTAAGTGCCTCCAACCAATTTTTTTTTGGTGGGCTTTCACTCTCGCCGCTTCCTTCTTATTACATTATTTATCCTACTGTTTCTCCAGGACGTGCTCTTTGTGCAGTGCAAACCTTGGCTGCCTGTGTTTTTGGAGCCCTTACCATGTATGCATGACTTGTTATTTTGGGCTTCATTTCTCGTCTACTTTCAGGCAACGCACCTAGAGAGAAAGAACGGGAGCAGCGCTGAAAAAAAAAACTACAGCGTGTACTGGAACAACGAAACTGAGAGCGCGATCTTGTCGGTCAGGCTGCCGCACCGTGTAGCTAGTTCGACATGTAGCCTAGAGGTGCCAGATCCGAATCAGGAATGCTTCGCAATTGGGTTCTTGTTGTTCGGAGGAAAGTTCGAAGCTTCTATATCACAGCAATAACATATCGCGCCTTAAGTAAAAGTGTGAACGGATCAAAGACAAGATGATGGATGTCACTACTGGTTTCTCGGTAGTAGTTATGTTTTTCGCAACAATAAGTTCTATGATTTGGCCCGAAAGAGAGATTACCTGTTAGGGTAACATCTTGTTTATGTTATTATTTAGTTTCAGTGTAACTTAAACGGACGCTGAGGACGCCTAAATTATGTTGTTGGTAAAAAAAATAACTGTATAACTTTTTCTTCATATGTTATAGTGTGTCCAGCATCAAATGACACATTTCTTGCAGAGAAAGGCTATATAAAACTTTTCTGTGTATTTGTTTGCATTTCTTAACGTAATTCATAAAAAGGACTGGTTGGTAGCGGTTTGAAGTGAGTGACAGTGTTGTGTAACCCATGAGATGTGCGTGGGAAAATAAGAGTTGGCAGATGAATCTTATATACGAAATCGGACGTTCATGGCGACACCTGTAATTCATATTACAGTGTTATCTAGCTTGTAAAAGTTCGCTTTTAAGTGCGTGCGATGTTGTAATTTAAATGCGTAACGCTATGCATACAGACTGACTCATACTCGTCCTTAGCTTCCAATTAAAAGGCACATCAACAGATACTTCTGCAAATGGCCTAAATACAAACTTCCAACATATACCTAATTAAACTCGGCATCCCTGCACCCCCAGTACGGCATCTTTAGCATCGAAGTAATATATTGCTAACAATAACTCTCTGACGTCGCTTACTGAGCCAAAAGTTTATCCAGGTTATAGCTTCAAACTCAGGTTGAGAGCAATGCTAGAACTCGACGAAAAACTTTATTTTTCTCTAGGAAAGGGTTAGAATTGTTAAGAATTTTGCAAGCCCGCCTATAATTGGCGTCCAGAGTGATATTCAAGCAACGTATAGAAAACATGACCATTCGTGCTGAAATTATACTGTTTGCGGACGGCTTACATGCGAAATGTGCATTTCTATAGGACACTCCACCATGGACTGGGAATTTAAAAGCGGACATTGTGCCTCCAAACTGGAAATTTCTTCATACCATTGCACCAACTTGGGATGACCCTTTGTCTTGGAGAACCTATATGCACCACAACCTTTTGTGAGTACTCTTAATTTCAGTATATACTAATGTGTGGTGCTCTGGATTAAACTGTAAGTTGGCACATTCGTTTCGAATACAAAAGTCGAGAGCACCTCTGCAAAAAAAAATGGTACAAGTAGGGCACTTTATTAGGTACAGACCTATAATTTATTCTTGCATTCGCGTCACTTCAATCGCCGCTGCGCAAGAATGGTTAACAAATAAATGTCCGTACAATATATAGGAAAAGTTCCAGGCACATTGTACTGCGATGCAAGCAGTAGTACCGTTTTACAAATATTCTGACGTGTGTCCACTCTCCTCCACTTTCCAGAAGCAGCACACAGCGGCCACACCTCAACCACTCTCTTCTAGCTAGATGATACCGCCCACAAACTTTTTTGACCTACCCACTCACCCCTATTCCCCATTCAGAAGCGCCATGCACTACCCACCTACGGCCTACCTCTGTCCACTGCCAGATGTCCCCGCCACAGTGGAAGGAAAAAGGCATGGCAAAATTCAATCAGCAGGCACGGGAAGGCAGGCTGCCCTAAAAAGGTAGCACCTAAAAGCCCTCTTACACACCATCTCCACTTAGCTTGTAAAAAAATTCAGTAGAGTAAAAGCATCAACATTATGATCGAGGGTAATCCGAACTACTATTGCAGCTTTCTCGTACCAGGTTACATAATCGTCCTATCAATATGGCTTGCAATATCAGTTGAAGACCATTTTTTTAAGGATCTTCCCCAGAGAAAGGCAAGAAAATAGCAGGAGAACGGGGTTCTACCCCTTAGTAAATTGGTGGGTACCTGGAAGCACTGGGCATCAAATCCAGCATGTGTAGACTTTACACACTTTTGTATTTACATTGCAGCATCGAAAGTTGGCACCTATTTTCGTCTGCGTGCTCTTAAAACTCCAGACAAAAATCATCAAGCGGCAGATCTTAAATTATTGCACATAGAAAATATATTTTCATAACGGTCAGGGTGGTAAGGGATGCTATCATGTCAGCTGAGTATGGGGCAGAGTTCACGGGTGGTTCCGGGAAGTCTAGGACGACAAGAGGAAAAAGCAGATGTCTGAATGCTCCAGTTCTTTTTAGTCGGGATAAACCTGGGAACCTACATATTCTAAGAATTGAGCCGCAATCAAAAGTCATGGTAACAAATTCGACAGAGACACAAAGACTTCTTATGAGTGAGAATGCGAAAGCATTAAACTATTGAGTCATGCTGTTTCAGAATCACTGAATCATGAGTGACTACGCTG
The DNA here is from genome assembly GCA_030143305.2 of Amblyomma americanum. Taxonomy (NCBI): domain Eukaryota; kingdom Metazoa; phylum Arthropoda; class Arachnida; order Ixodida; family Ixodidae; genus Amblyomma; species Amblyomma americanum. The sequence goes on from JARKHS020027593.1 coordinate 147,532, forward strand.
CATGACCATGCATACTCTGTACAAATTATATACGCTTATATTACGCTACCTAAAATGTGCAAGTCTTGCCATGTTGCCTAATGATTATGAATCTTGAGTCATGGCTATAGATACGCGCATGACTATGCATATTTTTTTACAAACCCTAAACACCTTGCGTTACGTTGCCTGTAATGCGCTGAGAATGACGGAGTCATGAGTCACCACTGTGACTACGAGTCATGAGTTTTATAAGTCAGAATACTGTGCATTTCATTAATTTTGACTATAAATGTTCGCTTACATGTAGTTACATCACACAGCCTCGTTCTGACGTCATTCGAATTTCATTCCATGGACGGCGACAAACGGCGGAGGCGGCTTTTATGCTAGTATGTCATGCTATGTTATGCTATGTATGTTATGTTAGTTTCCTCCCCTACACTTGGTAGTAGCTGCCGCTACACTTTTTTTCAGCTCTCGCGAAGCTGGTTTTCCTCCTGTCCACTTGAGCACGGGGTTGCCCACAGACAGCGTGGCTTTTTCCGTAGCGAGGCATCTAGTGCTACAGCACTAAAAGATTGTCTCAGTCCGTGTAGCTAGCGCACATCCTTTACTCAGGGCCCTCTCAAGACCTGCAGTGTCTTTCTTTCCCAGTGTTGAAAAAATTATTGCTTCCGCTTATAGGGTGTGTTTCTGGGAACCGAGCGAGAGATTTTTGAGAAATGGCGACTTCAGGTCTAAAGACAACTTGTCCGGCATTAAAATTCCAGTGTTCGCTGACATCTGCAGTCAGGTCAGTAGTGTCAGCTAGAGAGTGGACTAATTGGAGATAGCTACCTTTTCAACACTGAAGAAATCTGGTTTGGTTGCAAAGATTATAGCTGGTTAATGGCAAGACAATTGAACGCAAGAGCGCAAAGGCTCCGTCCCGTTCTTGAGAAAATCCGGTTCCACCGGCACTTTGAGCGAAAACCTTCACGGGAGGAATCTAAGTGGACGATTTAAGTCACGTGACCTTGCGGTGTCATTACAACCTGCCCACCGGATTGTGAGCAAACTGTTCACAGTAGCAGGTGGCAATTATATAACTGATGGGTCGCTAGAGGTCGCTCGAGAAGAGAAACCTGGGACGCACAAGCCCCACCGGTGGCATCACCTGCAATTGCAGGCCAGGGGCGCATCGGTTAGCCGCTGCACTACGGCGCCAGGTTCGCCTCGCACTGCTCATGGCTAGTTCCTGTAAACCGTACGCTTTACCTCCACATGGTTTCGAACTGGCACGACCAAGGTAAAGCGTAGTATTTACGGGCACTTAGCCATGAGCAGTGCGAGGCGAACCTGGCTCCCACAGACTCCCCCTTCAGCGCCAGCTAATAGCTCAGGTTTGGAGGGCCGTATTCGCCAATGGTTTCCCAGACCTGGGTAAACCACTTGCGTAATAACTTTATATTAACAAAGTGTATTCTCTCTCTCTCACTGCGCTAGGAGTGGTATACGACGACTCCCAGTGATTCAGGACTGAAAATTCAAGAATGACCATTTGCATATATACCGGCATCAGCTCGCCAAAACTATTGAGTCATTCACTCAATGTGGAGCTTAAGTGTCCCTTCCAAATTAATGAGATGTCGAAAGCCATGGTTTCCATCTGTGCTATGGCTGAGGAGGTTGAGGCCCTCTCGTGCCCCGTTTCAAACGCCAGGCACTTAGGCGGAGCAAAAATGATCTCACCACATCACGTTAGTCCCAGAATGTTTTGCTCCATGACCTTTTCCGTGTCTCCAGCTCTGCAGTCAACGCCGCTGCTCGCTTCCGGACAACGCAGCGGTAGGCAAAAGTCGCTTGACATGTACTCTGCATAGCATCATAAGAGGAGGGCGGCGGCATGCGAGCAACAAAAGCGCGTCAGAAGTCCGAAACTGTTGAGCAGTAGTGCCTAGGCGTATTACATTTTAGCAATTCTAGTTATAGATATTGTTGTCGCGAAAGGCGACCTCCAACCATTTATTGCAACCAGGCACCTATGTGTTTTTGTTGTAATATGAATAGTTAGCGTTTAGTTAAGGGGCTTACAAGTTGCATATTTCATTTATTTTACGGTACCAGAACCCAACTGAACACTTGCGGAGAACTATTTTTAAAAGTGGGGTAAAAGTAAATGATGTACTAGGCGTGAAAGGTACGGTACATCACTTGTGTTTTCGGCTGCCTGCGTACGTTGCAGCTCTCGTGTGGTCGTGTCTTCCTATTCATTATTAAAACTTTGTCTCTGGGGAGAGATATTAAACAACGCATGTAGCATTCTGTCTCAACAGTTGCGTCTTAGAACTGCAGGTTTCTCTTCATGAATATGTGTTCATTGCTTCTTCGTGATAAGAAACCGCGTACCTCTTTAGAAAGGAAGCGCATCCTCCGCTTATTGAAGAGCATTTTTGGCAGCTAAAAACACACGTACACAAAACAAAGTAACACAGGAAAAGGGATGGAATAACAACTGAAGTTTTAATTAAACACAGGCCACTCAGAACAGCCCCGCAGGCAATCTACTCAAAGTCATCCAAAAATCATTTTTGTTAGATGTGAGTGCTATAGATAGGCAATTGATGCAGGGATCACCATGTTTCGCTCTCTGAAAGGCCAAAAAGATGTAGTTTACCTTTAATGTTTTTTCATGACCTGAATTGGAACTTCTGCAAAACGCGGGCAACATTTCATGCGACATCTGCTACAATACCATGCAAGATTGCTGTCAGGGATCTCTCCGGAGAACTCTCGGACTGAAAGAATGGATTAGGCGACGGGTGTACCCACACAAACGCACATTTAATACATCCTACGTGACATACACACTACAACACAAAACTAACAAAACTAACACAACACACAAAGGTTATAAATACTCACGACCAAGGCACACTACTACCAGCGTCTACTACTAGCATTCTAATATTCGTGGTCGGTGTTCGTGCTCACAGTTGGTTCGGTGCGGCTGCGGCGTTGTATGGACACCATAGCCGGCGTCGAGGCGGCGTTCGACGTGCTTGGGCTGGCGTTGCTGGCGGCGTTCAACGTGCTCGGGCTGGCGTCGCTGGCGGCGTTGCTGGCTGCGTAATACAAGCTCCCGGTCCAAGCGCCCGTGGAGGTGATGCCGGTGTTGTTGGCGTGGGGGCACCACCCGGATGGGTGGCAACAGCGCTGGAGGCCCCCCTGGCCGCAGCAGGTGGTAGCGTCCTCTGTTGACTCCCCGGAACGGGCTCAGGCACGGCAGGAAGTCCACGATGCGATGTCGTAGAACGCGAGCTCACCGGAGCAGTAGTTGGCGTCGCTCTCTTCCAGCCAGTGTCCCTGACCCGCCGGAGCCTCTGCTTCTCTGCTGTTCCCAAGGGCCTCACTCTCACTCGCCCTTTTATAGCCTCGGTGTTAGCCCACGTATGCCTTGTCGTCGTCTTCTTCTCTTCTCCACCAATCATCTCTCTCCACCTACCCAATGCTTCTCCACCAATCATCTCCCTCCACCTCACCGAATGCTTCTTCCTCTTCTTTATTCTTCGGTTAATTCGCGTCGTCTTCAACACACCTTTTTCCTTTAAAATTTAATTTACGCTCGTTAATATATGTGACAAGGGCCCCCTCTCTCAAAAGTTTTTCCATGAAAAACTGCTCACGTCATCCTCAACTTCAGGCCATCCAGCCAGCCGACTATCTTCTGTGGCGATTCTGGACTCAGCACACATCACACCGAAGATGTCCAGCACACACCAAACGCACACCACTGCCGCCGTTGGTACAGTCCTTAATAAACATGTTCGTGTCTACAACACACTCCCTTGTATAATCACATAATACCAACAATAGCAACAACAACTTGGTAAATCCCAGAGATACATTAACACGGCAACAACAACATATATCCCAGAGACACTCAGAGCTGACCAGTTAGCTCTCTCTCTCTATACAAGTCCAATTTGTAACATATGACCTCAGTTTGGCTTGGCCCATCCCAAAACGTCTCCCCCTTGATTTGGAGTAGAGCTGTAATCCTCTCTCAGCATTCAAATTGGGCCTCTTCAGTACCTCATCCCCTCCTGCGTTTTTCTTCCCACTGAACGTGGACACCTCGGCAGCATCACCTGTCTCCTCGGCCACTACCGAACACGCTGCCCTGTGGGCGTACCGCCGTACGGGACCTCTTCCTTCATATTTCTGCAACATATTTACATGGAAAACCCTCTTAATGCCATCTATCAATACCTCATAATCGATATCCTTTTTCTTCCGCGTCACAAGGAACGGGCCCTTCCATTGCATCATTAACTTATCATGATCCATGGGTAGCAACACAGGAACCCTGTCGCCCAGATTCAGATTGCTGTGAAAGGCTTTCTTTTCATAACATTCCTTGTGGCGTTCACGCGCCTTTTCCAGGCTTTGATGTGCAAGCCTGCATGTTTCCTTCAACCTATCCCGCAACTCAAACACGTATGTGTATGTTGTCTTAAGATCTGATGCAATCTCTTTATTAGCCCACAGCTCATTGAGTATTGCAAGTGGACTTCTAACGGTTCTCCCATATAACATCTCGAAAGGCGAGAAACCAAGACTCGTTTTGGTACTTCGCTGTAAGCGAACAAAAGAGCTGGGAGATATCTATCCCAATCAGTAGGTCTCTCCTGGCACATTTTCTTGACCATATTTTTGAGGGTGCCGTTGAACCGCTCTACAAGCCCATTACACATGGGATGGTAAGGCATCGTCAGTAACTGTCTTACTGACAAAAGGCGGTTAACCTCCTTCATTAGCTCCGATGTGAAGTTCGAGCCCCGGTCACTCAAAATTTCCCTCGGGAACCCATAACGCGAAAACATTTCCACAAGACCCTCCGCCACTTGGATACTGTCAGTAGTTCTCAGTGGAATGGCGTCAGGATAACGAGTGGCCACGTCAACTAGAGTAAGCACATATCTATTGCCTTTGGAGGATACTGGAGAGATTGGCCCCACAATGTCAATAGCCACTCGCTAAAACGGTAGGTCGATGGCTGGCATCTTTCCCAGAGGTACGGGACCAACTATTGCCTTCGGAACTGTGCGCTGGCACACATCACATGAGCGAACAAAGCGCTTAACGTCACTCTGAACACCCGGCCAGAAGAACTCCTCGGTGATCCTAGACACCATTTTTTGAACACCTTGGTAACCGGCCATAATGGCGTCAAGTCCTAAGCGCAGCACGGCCTCTCGCATATCTCCCGGTAACAACAGCTGTTGGACCCGCCTTCCTGAACTAAATATGCACTCCCTGTGCAGAAGACCATTTACCAATTGATATTCGAAGGACGTGCGACTCTTCTTTCTTTTCACTTTTTCCCCGACTCTTTCGAAGCAGGTCTTCAGGCTCGGGTCTACCTTTTGCCTAATTGCAATTTCGCCCGGTGTTATGCTCTGGCACATCGTAACAGGAGCAGAGAGCGGACGCTGCGTTGCTCGGGCTGTCGCTTGAGCTCTTGTCTCCACTGCCGACGAGACGCTGACTGCACCCGTCTGAGCTATCGCGGGCCTTTCCTCCTTTGGATTTTCTTCAACGTCGAGCATCCTCCACTCAGGATCGGGGTCTTCGCCACTTCTTGAGCCCGTAATGTTTCCCAGGATGAGATCGTAGATGGGTTGTTCTACGCATTTTGCCACTACCTGCCCAGTATAATATGGCGTGGACACTAGGATCTTGGTTCACGAAGGTACCTCACTGTGCTATCTACAAGAGTGACGAGCGACGCTTCCCCTGTAAGATCGTTGTCCTTCACCAGGCTTCTACGAACCAAGACTGTGTTAGCTCCGCTGTCTCTAAGCACCAATATAGGATGGTCTCCTATTTGTCCAACCACCACTGGCATTGCTGCTTTCGACTTGGGTGTTCCACTCACTGCCTCATTTTCCAGCGGCGTTTGCTCTCCTTTCAGCTGCGGAACTTCGGATGGCGTGACAAGTTCTACCCTTGAGTCGACAACGCATGCAGCTCGGTCGTGCGTTCTGTATCGGCACTCCTCCAGAGTATGACCCCTCCTCTTACAACCTTGACACACAATCTGTGTTCTTTGGCCAGCGCTACTAGTCCGACAGTCAGCTGCACGGTGTCCCACCTTGCCGCACAGAAAACACCTTACTGGCGCCTTAGATGCACTGCCATATGCTCTTGGTTTTGCCGCATCTGTCTCTAGGCTCTTTTGGGTTTCCTCCTTTGCTTTACTCAAGTCTTTTAACCCTTGAGCATCGAGGAATTGGTCAGCAGTGTCGGCGAACTCTTCCAACGAACACAACTTTCTTTTATTCAGGAATAGCGCCAGGTTTAGGCTGCAACACGCTACAAAGTGCTCTGTCACCAGCTTGTCAAGCACATCTTCAAAACTCTTTTCTGTGTTTGACACATCAAGCCAACTATCAAAATAGTTTGTCAGCCTGTAGGAAAACTGCTTAGCGGTTTCCGAAATCTCAGCGTTCGCGGTGCGAAATCTCACGAAAACCCTCTGCTGTCAGCCTGAATCTTTCGAGGAGCGCCTTTTTGACTTTCTCGTAGTCCATAGAATCAGCAGCAGGCATCCTTCCAAAAACATTCAGCGCCTCTCCGACTAAACACATGCTCAATGCCGTATCCCATTCACTACGCTCCCAGCCTTGCCCCAAAGCTATCCACTCCAATCGTTGCAGATATGCATCCAAATCATCTCTCTTGTCATCAAAAGGAGCCATCAGCTTCCTTGGGCAAACTCTGGCTGGTCTAGGAGGTTCTGTACCCGCTAAGGAACGCTGATCATTGTCCGTGATCTCCTCATATCCTCCCGCGACATGCGCCTGTTTCCACAAAATAAACTCCTTCTCCCGTTCTATCCTTCTTTTCTCCTGTTCTTCTGCCTCGCGAGCTCTTCTAGCTTCTCGCTGTTCTGCCTCGCGAGCTCTTTTCGCTTCGCGCTCTTCTGCATCACGAGCTCTTTTCTCTTCTCGCTCTTCCGCCTCGCGAGCTCTTTTCGCCTCGCGCTCTTCTGCTTCGCGAGCGTCTGCGCGTGCTTGCGCGCTTTCCTCTCTCTGTCTCTTTGCCTCCTCGTCATAGAGACGCATCGCCTCTTCTCTGCTTAACCCTACCTTGAGCGCCAGTTCTAACGTTTTTGCCAAATCCATACTTTCTGCCGTCGAGAGATCGGAAAAATCCGAGACAAAGCAAAAAGAAAAAAAGGAAATGAATCCTGGCAGAGGCTCGCCACTTATCTTTGTCAGGGATCTCTCCGGAGAACACTCGGACTGAAAGAATGGACTAGGCGACGGGTGTACCCACACAAATGCACATTTAATACATCCTACGTGACACACACACTAGAACACAAAACTGACAAAACTAACACAACGCACAAAGGCTATAAATACACACGGCCCGGGCACACTACTACCAGCGTCTACTACTAGCGTTCTAATATTCATGGTCGGTGTTCGTGCTCACAGTTGGTTCGGTGCGGCTGCGGCGTTGTATGGATCCCGTAGCCGGCGTCGAGGCGGCGTTCGACGTGCTTGGGCTGGCGTTGCTGGTGGCGTTCAACGTGCTCGGGCTGGCGTCGCTGGCGGCGTTGCTGGCTGCGTAATACAAGCTCCCGGTCCAAGCGCCCGTGGAGGTGATGCTGGTGTTGTTGGCGTGGGGGCACCACCCGGATGGGTGGCAACAGCGCTGGAGACCCCCCTGGCCGTAGCAGATGGTAGCGTCCTCTGTGGACTCCCCGGAACGGGCTCAGGCACGGCAGGTAGTCCACGATGCGGAGTCGTAAAACGCGAGCTCACCGGAGCAGTAGCCGGCGTCGCTCTCTTCCAGCCAAAGTGTCCCTGACCCGCCAGAGCCTCCGCTTCTCTGCTGTTCTCCCCAGGGCCTCGCTCTCAGTCGCCCTTTTATAGCCTCGGTGTTAGTCCACGTATGCCTTGTCGTCGTATTCTTCTCTTCTCCACCAATAATCTCCCTCCACCTCACCGAAAGCTTCTTCCTCTTCTTTATTCTTCGTTTAAGTCGCGTCGTCTTCTTCACACCTTTTTCCTTTAAAATTTAATTTAGGCTCCTTAATATATGTGACAATTGCCGCCCTCTTCAGCACCAATATGTCGTCGGTGCTCGCGCAAGCGTTCATTTAGAGTCAACCGTCTGTCCTCTGCGAACTTTTCCGCTGGTTGTTGGAAGGTTATAGATTACTCTGCTTTTGCATACAAACGTGACGGTATTAAATGCCCCGCAACCCAGAAAATCAGGTGTCGGTATTGACAGCTTCGCCGTTGTGAGCGATAAATAGGGCGACTTAAGGTGGCCCAGGCGCACACACCCGGAGAAGCAACTCAGGTTGGAAAACTAGGGCCCGTATTCCGAGTTTGCGTCTTAATAAAAAGCGTCATAATCTGACGCAGCCGCCTCACTTGATAGGTCGAAACGTAGGAAGCAGATGTGATGGCGCGGATGCAGCGAAAAGAGCAAAAGAAACCGGACTAGTGACGTCATACACATAGCGGACCAAGCGCTGCGGCACCTGCAACGCAGTCACATTCTGCCGCCGCTCACAGTTGCAACAGATCTGGCATCCGCTTCCGACGTTTCGACCAATCAGGTGTGGCCACTGTGGCGGATTATGACGCTTTTTATTATGACACAAACTCAGAATACGGCCCTAGGTCAGGTGACCTTGTGGATTCATTACAGCATATTCATCGGATTGTGAGGAAAATAGCCATCATGGCAGGTGACAGTTCAATTAATGCTTGATCGGCAAGAACAACTTGGGTCGCGCAAGACCCACTGGTGGCTGCACTTGCCATAGCAGGTGTTGCACCATGCAAGGATTGGCAGTGGGTCTCCTAAGGGCATGTGTATTTAAAGTTAAGAATTACCAGCTCCGCATATGCGGGCATTAACTCGTTGTTTAACGCTACGGCGTCGTATCTTTACAGTGGAGCGTAATTGTCGTCTCCAATTTCGCAAACATATTTTTATATGCATGTTTGTTCCTCCCGCCAGGGGTAGCTTGTGCACAAGAACCGGCAAGTTTTGCTGGCGCAGAAAAAAACTACGTCAACGACTTGGCACTTGTCGACTTCGTTTACGTTATGTAGCAATTTGCGGAAATACGGAAAACTTGAATTTTCTTACTCTAAGCTCTGATGCCTTCCTTTTATTTCTTAACACCGCCATACATCTCCGTAATTACTGACTCCGCTACCGTTCTCGTCATTCCTGATGGCAAGCCCGCGTCAGATAATGGCTTCACCTGGGTTGTAACCGTGACGTAGTGCGGTAACAACACTTCTCGCAGCATTTTGAAAACAATCCAATCCATAGCAACGCTTGTCTGATTGTCGCGGATCGGAAGCGCGTCCCGACTTTACGAAGGGGAACGCTATCCCGTGCAGGTTCGAACGAAACAACAAAGAGAGCAAAGAGATCAAACAAACAAAACGAGGCTGCATTTAAAATTTAAAGAAAAAGCCGATACGAAACGTAAACGAGAAAAACACACACTCAACACGCGTACAACACTACAGAATAAAGGAAAGAGTTATTCCGGTACTGAGCGCCCCTAGTGAAGCGGGGATGCCTCGCAGACTGGACGGACGCGGGTGGATGTAGTGCGTCGCGTCACTGGCGATGCGTCGAAGGAAGCGGCGGAAGGGAGCCTGGTGGTAGCAGGAGTGGAGAGGAACAAATGGAGACGCCGGTGTACTCCCTTCAGCAGCTCGAAGAACTTGGCAGCAGCAGAAAGAACAAGCGTATCCAGGTCCCTTCGACGGCGTCCCGAAATGCCGGAGGCTTACAGCAGGCTATCCAAGGGTGCCTTTTGGCAGCACGGACCCTCAGTCTCTCTGCTGCCGCTTCCACGCTTGAATGACCCTCGGTTTTCGGAAGGTGTTGAATGCACCTCGATTTTCTTACACGTGAGTCCTCCGCTCCTCGTGCTCGCCACGCTGCCTGCCGCCTCGCCTCGCACACACCATTCGCACGTGCACACGCACAACGCTGGGCTCGCACGCACAGCGCTCCGCTGTCTGACGCATCATTGCCGACACACCGCGTTGGAAAATCCTCCGAAGATATGTTGTGCACCTCACACTGAATCGGGCTTTCTATCAGAAATTACCAAAACCGTAGCGGAGTCAGAATTAAAAGAGATGAATGGCGGTGTAAATAAAGAAAAGCAAGACACTCGTGACTACAGGAGGAAAAGCCAATTTGTGCCATATTTGTAGAAAGTGTCGCACAATATAAAGAAAGTCGCCAAGAGCCTACGAGTTAACGTGGTTTCTGCCTTAGGAAAACTCTCAGCTGTTTCGGCATGAACTACACCTGAAGGACGGAAAAAAACTCACCACCAAATATTGAAATATATTTGCAAAATGCGAAATTGAAGTAATCTGATAGATGCAGTTAACCTTTGAAAATTTTACACAGGACAGACGGGTGACGGTGTGAATGATCGGTTCCGCAAGCACCGAACAAAAATTGGCTTCGGCGAGGACGGCAATTCTGCACGCATTGTAGCACGTGTGCCATAACGTTTTCCCCGCGTTTTGAAGATGTTCATATTGTAGGTCTTATTATAGGTGTTCATATTATAGGTGTTTATCTTATAGGTGCAAAATACTTGAAGCCTTCAAGGCAGAGAATTATGGTGATGTCTGTATGAGCTCCCCGACTCTAGGGCTCACGTGAATCTAAGGAATATGATTTCTTCATTACTTTGTGTAGATTGTCTGTTCTGGTTTGGCGCATGCACGGCTGTTCCTTAGCTGTTTAAGTTCAATAAACATATCATTTATTAGCCCAGCTCTTGACCTCTGTGTTTCTGCATTCTGTGCACGTGTTTTTTTTTTGCCTCACAAAATCCTCTCTAACTTGCCATACCAACAGGTTCACCATTAAGCCTTGCTTCAGCCTCGGTATGCCAGCATTTGGTGGAAAACGTAATGGCATCGGATGCTATTATTGAGAAGAATATCGGTGACATACAAGGTTCAGCTGGTCCAGATCTCTGTTATTTTAGCGCACAGCAGGTGTAATCATGCACTACAGTAATTTATTTATTGACCAAGCTTCCGTTTCTTTCAATGAGGATCTTGATTTCACACATAACTTTGGCTCAGCGAAAATGGAAAGAATAGTAGGAACTTTTTTCATATACACTTTGAATGCGGCGCAGAAAAGTACGTTATTCAGATAGCAGAGAAGACGTAGATTTTAAGCACCGTAGGAGCGAGTGCGTTATACACTCGAACTGGCAGGGGCGTTGCGAAGGACAAAGGCGAGACATCACCACCTTTCCTCTCATCGTAATACTGAAAAATTAAAAACGATAATCAGGACCAATAGCCACGGGCAGTCATAGAGACAGCAAAAAAGTAGAATACAGGCAATAAAAGGCAAAGTGCATGACAAAATTCAGAATTAAAAGAAAACAATTAGTAGTTTTTTTATAAACAAAAGTTTAGGCAACTGTACAGCAGCATGAAGGAAACTCGATTAAATTGTTGTGTAGCAGCCATGCTCGCCCACTGTAGTGAACTATGAGTGTGCAAGACAACCACGATCCAAAAGTGTGAAACTCGCTCGCAGCCCAAACGCATGGCCTTGCAAAGCGTTGCAGCGTTGCAAAGCGGCCTAAGTTGTGGCTGAATAAATGTCTCTAGTTTTCTTTTTTAAATAAAGCACACAAAAAATCAACGTCACAGTAAATTTTCTTCGGCGACTGTAAAGAATATATGGATTGCGGTGTAATGCAGTGCACAGAAACCGAAAGGAGTAATTCATACAAATCGTTATTCACAATGGCACTTAGCCACAAGCTATATTCTGCGCAGTGTTAGGAACAACTTGCATGTGTGACGTTGCTACGAAGTAAACGAAATTTTAAAGTTTGGTATATGCAATGCGTCAATGAAGAATTTTATGTTCTGAGTGAATGTGTGGCGGCCTTCATTCTATATGGTCGGCAGCGGTGACGCAGACGGTTTTATCACGTTCCCGCTCACCGAGAAAAATTCTTCCGTACCCTGATCGAAGACCTAGAGAGGAATTAGAGAGTACCATTCATACGGTCGAGCACGTCGCCATGTGTCGAAAGAAGGTAGACACAGATTACTTTGTTATATAATATTAGGGCCAGGGCTTTATTCAGACCGTGACAAGCGGGTGAAGTCAGCAGGGTCCACTTTCCGAGCACGCGACGCATCTACCTTTTTCTCTCCATCTTATGCGTAGCCGGCGATGCCGACTACGAAAATGAGGCATCGCCTCTTCATGAGCGTCACGAATGCTCCACTCGAAATAAAACTAGAGGGCCAGAACATCCCGGAACAAAAGATGATCATAATCCTCGGCATGTGGCTGCAAGGAAGCCGGAAGTGCAGTCATACATTCAGCCTGCTAAGCAAAGCGGCAGGACAAGTAGGCCGGATGATCAGCAGAGTAGCGCACAAGAGGTATGGCATGAAGGAGGAGGACACACTCAGGCTAGTCAAAAGCCTAGTGGTCAGCCGGGTAACATATTCATTACCGTACCATGTGACTATCAAAGCAGAGAAGGAGCAAGCGGGGACAATACTCCGGAAGGCATACAAAACAGCTCTTCATCTACCTAGAAATACATCCAACGACAAGCTCATGCAACACGGAATCAGCAACACCTTCGAAGAATTAAGAGAATGCCAGCTCAAGGCAAAAATACGAAGACTTAGCAACACAACGACTGGAAGGGCGCTCCTGAGAAAGCTAGGTCAGGAAATAGAAAAGCCACAAAATAGCAGGGCCGCAATATCAGACCCGCTAAGAAAGAAGCTATGCATACAACCTATCACCCGAAACATAGATCCAAACCTCCATGTTAACAGGAGACAGGTTAGGGCAGAATTTTATGAGAGGAACATGGGTCATCGGGACAACACAGTCTACACTGATGCCTCCCTATACCCCCAAACACACAAAAAGAGCGTGGTAGCAGTAGTTCTAAATTACCACGGAGAACACATCACAAGCCTCAGAGCCGAAGTATCTAACATAAAGGAGGCAGAGGAGATTGCTGTCGCCCTGGCAGCGAATCAATGATAATAGGACTGGGAGATCCCTTCACATCTTAACGGATTCACAAGAGGCGTGCCGGAACTATACTAGAGGCAGAATTAGCAGCCCGGCACTCAAGATCCTCAGTAGAGCTCTGCTCCCTGAGGGACGACCAATACACAACATAATCTGGATACCGAGTCACGCAGGGATCAGGGGCAACGAAGGGGCAGACAACCTAGCTCGAGGAATGACCAGCCGAGCAGGAACGTCATTAACCCCGGAGGGGCCCCAGACTAATTGCGGGATAGCTATTCGGAATTATTAAACCTATATAAGGGGCTAAGATTCCAATACCCCCCCCCCCACATAAAGAATTATCCAAGGAGGAAGCCACAGGATGGCGAAGACTGCAAACAGGCTCCTTCCCAAACTTATACATAATAAACAAGATGTTCCCCACACAGTATAGCGCCAACTGTCCGTGGTGCGGAGCAAAAGGAACACTATATCATGTCACATGGGAGTGCGGAAGAAATCAAGCATTCCACAAACACAAAACACCGAGTGCGGAGCAATGGGAGAGCCGGCTCACCAGATGCGAGCTAGGGGTCCAAAGGGCCCTCATAGCACAGGCAAGCGAGGTGACCCGACTCAGTGGAGCCCTGAACTAGGGGCCCACCCACGGCCAAGGAGGACCCAAGCTTCAAGAAGAAGACTTCGTCCTGTACCGCTACTACTTCCTAAAGGAACCAATAAAGTTTTTCATTCATTCATTCCCCCTACGTAACCGCGGCCCGCAGGTCGAGTTGCAAAGCGCCGCTCGAATATCAGGGCTTCAGACGGGCAATGTGAGTCACGGCAGTTCGCGCACAACGGTGGTGGCCTGGCGTGAGACGCGCTTTGCGATAATTGAGCTGGCTAGTTTGTTCAATAATGTCATAAGGGCCATCGTAGTGGCGCAGCAGCTTCTGGAACAATCCCCGCTTTCTGATCGGCCACAACAAGGCCAACTCACTAGCGATCTAAGTGACGTGATGGTGGCGGGCACCGTAACGTGCTTTAGATCGGTCTTCGGAGCCGAGACCAGGAAGGCGGGCCAGGCGCCAGGCTTCTTCGGCGACACACAGTGTCTTGAGTATAGAGGGATTGTCATGACGCTTAGCAGAAAATGGTAATATGATATGATGTCCAGGGTGTCGCGTTGGGGGGGGAGGGAGCATATAGAGCAAGAAATGGCTCGAGCCAGTATTCTCAAGGCGCGTGCTATTGAACGCATAAATGATAAACGGCAGGAAGCTGTCGCAGATGTTGTGCTTTGAACAAACGTACAGGGATGGTGAAAAGCTCCAGGACACAGGGTCTGCTTTTCATACGAGCATCCTGCCACTATGATAGCAATAAAGCTATCAAAGTCCTCATAAATGAGAATGATCCTTCTCCTATCCTTTATATAGATTTTAGGTTTTGGGTGTGTCGGAACTGCCGGACTATAGCACTCAAAAGAGTGAGGGATATGAACAGAAACGCTGCGTTGCGAAGACGACAGCGAGGCATTCCTGCTCGGCGACCATAGAATTGCGCTCCGGGTTGCTCGGATAGCGACTCGTGTGTAAAACAATGTCCTCTTTGTTTTCGCAGCGCTGGACGGTAACAGCTCCTAGTTCAATACCGCTTGTGTCGGTATGAACATATGTACGGATTGATGAATTGATGTGGTGAAGAACAGGATACAAAGTGAGAAGTATTTTTTTGTTGGCGGGAGGCAGAGTCCCACTCAGGCGTTCACTTGAATGTAACATCTTTCAGATGGAGGCCGATCAGATGGTATGAAATGTCCGCAAAGCAACGGCGAAAATATGAATTATAGCTCAAGAAACATACCAAACTTATACTTTTTAGAGTTAAGAATAAGGTCAGCTTTGCGCATGCAGCCCACGACGAGAGCTAAATAGTCGTTGTGCTCACTTTTGACGTCTTTTCGATAATAACAATATTGTCTAGAAAGCAGATGCATAATTCCCATTTCAAACCGCGGAGTAGAGACCATAAATCTCTCGAAGGTGACGGGCGCATTTCAAAAGCCTAACGGCATCTCATTAAATTCATAAAGGCCGTCAGATGTAATCAACGCAGTTTTATATTTGTCCGCGGGATGCATAGGGACTGTTGTGAAAAGTCAAACACCCAGAAGTTTCGCACGAGGATGGCCAACAGAGCATGGCGCTGATGCGTGGAGAGCAAGATGTCGATTATGCGAAGTAACTGCGACGCGTAAAACACTGACCCTGTCGCGTCCAAGACGTCGGTAACCGAGGCAACTGATACTGGCGACTCGGGGCTGCAAGACATAAGTCTCAAGCCTACAGGCAGAACTACATAATCTGTCGAACAGTTCGCTCTCTACAGTTTAGTGCGACCTCTGGTTCCAGAGGTTCCTCTGGTTTCTTATTCGATGCTCCATTCGGCTGCACTGAATGAAGCACCGGAATGAAAAATAGAATGTGCCGCTTTTCTGTCTCGCTTTATGACAAATTCTTCGAATTCTTGGTGCAAGATGGCTTGAAGAAGCGTAATATTATCGCTGGGAGTGGAGCTGTGTAGGTAAGAGATTCCAGATCTTCCATATCTAGGCGAACGCTGCAAATCAGTTTCGCCATATGAAATGGCTGGCACAGCGTCGGCAGGTGCATGCACGAGGCAGTAGCGGCAATTTTCGAAATTCAGGTCAAGCGATGGCCCGCATAGTGGTGTCAGGATTGCTTAAAGCGGACTCGCATGGCTGCTTTAGGTGTTTGTTTTCTATATTTTTTATTTTATTCCTGAGAGGAAGGGCGCTGCGATCGCCGAGGTGAGCGGACGCGTTCAAATCGGCTCTGTCTTCCACAAATGATTTCGCAGCAATTTCAACTGCATTTCATCGCCAGCCTTTCACCAACGGATCCGTGAAGTCGAGAGGCATCGACGGATAGCCAGTTTGGAGGTGGGCCACCATTATTCGCATAGATTTTGCACTTTCTGCGCTCCGACCCCGCCATAGTCTCGCTAGGTCTAGGCGTGTACGCCACACGGTAGGCCTAGCCGGCGCAACCGCTGCGCGCCGCTGACAGACGCGGCGCCACGTATACGGACTCTTTCCAACGAAGCGGCACAAGCCAACGAACGTGGCTCAAGAATGAACGTGCAAGTGATGGGGGAAGGCATTTCCGCCGACGAAATTACAGAAGAAGCCGGATGGAAGACCGCCGGAGCGCGGCGTTCGAGACCCCGAGACCACGGTGCGAATTAGACGCACGACGCGCCTTGCACCAGCCAGCAAGGTACGAAACCCAAGCATGTCAAAGGAAAGGTTACCAAAGCGGGACGCATGCCGAGACTACTCAAGGAGGAAATTCGTGGTTGGACCAAAAGGCGGCCTCGACATCGTTAAGGTCGGCGCCCCGACGGTCACCGCCGGAATCTTCGCGGCCGCCGACATAACGGGAGACGAAAGTACGGAAGAGACGGTTTGTCCGAACTCTCACCAGAACATCTCAACAGAACGCATATGCAGTTTTCCTGAAGATCGGGCAGTCGACTTTGGTACTATACGGCAAGAACTCGCGCGAAACGAGTACCCAGCTGCTTTTGTGGCATCCGCTGAAAAGCAGTTATCTTGCCCGACACGTGAAACTCCCGTGTTGTCCCCTCTGAAACGTGCCGCTGTTCCCTACACACCTGGAATAAGCGAAGCCTTGGCGCGTATTCTGCGCACATTCCAAGTTCACGTTGCCCATGTCCCCACAAGAAAACTTCGGCATGCGCTGGTTAACGTCAAAGACGTTCTCCCCAAAGAAAAGTACCCTGGCGTTGTTTACAGCGTCCCCTGCTCTGATTGTGACAGCGTCTACATCGGCGAGAGTGGTGATTTTAATAGACACCTAAAAGAACATTGTAATGACGTTAAAAACACAAAAGTGAACTCTAATGCTATCGCCGAACACTCCGTATCAACTGGCCACGATATTGACTGGGGTAGGGCACACGTGCTGGCAACTGAAAAGAATCTGTACCGTCGCCTTCACCTCGAATCATTATTCATTCAAACGACTAATCGCACCCTCAATCGCAACACTGGAAATCTAACTCCTGTATACGCACGCTCCCTGCGCCCTCATTTCAAACGTATTTAATCCTGATGCACTTTCTAATCCTTCTCATTGTGAACAAGGCTCCCGTACGGGAGCCGAAACGTCATTTTTTTTTACTTTTGGTCGGCGTCCTCCTTTTAAGTTTTATTATCGTCGTCGTCAGCACACCGAAACGAGCGAACGAGCGAAACGCTATGCCAAACTGCGGGAAATTCACATCCAAGGGAAACCGCACGAAGTCAACGCGTACGAAACGGCATCCGATAATACACCCAAGGGAGTGATTCGTGGCATCCCCATTGAGGACGGACCCCGAGCACTGGACGAGAACATCGTAAACCCGAGAAACCCGCTGGCACTGGCGGCCAAACGCATAGGCACTACGACCACGGTTGTAATTGCCTTCGACGGACTCAAAGTGCCCAACCTCGTCAGGTACGGCGCAACACTCGTTCGTTGCACGTTGTATCGCAAGCAAATTGACATCTGTTACAAGTGCGGACGCTCGGCCACCGCATGGACGTTTGCCCAAACCCCGCCAACCGCATTTGCAGGGATTGCGGAGGCCGCAACCCAGACCAGGGGCACCAATGCTCGCCCAAGTGCAACCTTTGCGGCGGCGACGACCCACCTGACACAGCAAGACTTCCCGCCCATCCAGCCGCACAGACCCAGATCCACGTCGCGATCGCGTGGCCGGTCCCGGTCCCGCAGTCGTCAAAGGCACAACCGCGCTCCGACAAGATCGAGATCCACGACGCCAACTCCCGGATACAAGGTGAGCTGGGCGGAAACTGTCCGGGGCATCGCGCGGGAGGGGGTCGTAACAGCACCTGCAGTCCCAGAGCAGAATCAAAAAGCCGATAATGACATTTTAGAGGCGCTAAGGAAAGAGAACGCGGTAATGCGCGAACAAGTCCAAACGCTAATTCAAGAGATGCGAGAACTCAGACGCGAGCGCGCCGGAATGGAACAAAACAGAGCGCACAACAGCAGGTACTGGCGAGCGTTCCTGACACGAACGTGCCCGCCCCGAAGAAAAGGGCAATACAACACCACGAGGGCGGTTTTGAGAGCCACGTGCGAGTGGAAATTAGAGACATCAAGAAAATTCTATGCACCATGCAAAGTACCATTGAGACTCTACACACCGCCTTCCTCGGCCTCGCAAACAGGACCACTAACCTTGAAGGAAACATGCAGATAATACTGAATCACTCCGTATTCACGCAACACGGACACGCACCGGGGAGCAGTGATGCGGGACCGAGCCACCATCAAGGGCAGCCGGGTAACTTGCATCAGCATCAACATGGCCAACGATAACCAAGGGATAGTAATATGGCAGTGGAACTGCCGCGGCTTCGCCGGCAAAAAGGACGTTCTACAGCAACACATCAGGCACGCAACACGTAAACCGGACGTAATATTACTCCAAGAAACGCTCACCAACGCGGCTACCTTAACAGGCTACAAAACGCAATGCAGCAAAATCGCGGGGAGGGGTGTATGCACGCTTGTTAGGAAGCGTCTCGCATTCGTTGACCACGAACTAAGCGGCGTCCAGATGGAACACGCTCTCATCGAACTGATACCCACCAAGCAGAGGAAAAAAAGTATATTCATACTGAACGTATACAGAAGCCCATCGAAACGCCGGCAACGCTTCCGAGCGCTGTTTCAGACGACGCTCAAGATTGCCGGGTCCCGGACGCTGATTGCAGGAGGAGATTTCAACGCGGCAGACACGGCATGGGGTTACGACTACAGCACGACCAAGGGAAGACCACTCAGGAAAGATGCGCACGAACTCGACTCCACGTTACTTACGGATCCGGCGCACCCGACGAGAATCGGAGCCTCCACTACCAGAGACAGGACCCCGGACCTGACGTTCGTACGAAATGCCGGGACGACGGCTATCACGTGGAAAAACACTTCGACCGACCTGGAGAGTGACCACATGATCGTCGAAATACACGTACAGACTCCGGACAAGGCGCACGGCAGTAAGCAAAATTTCAGTTGGGCCGATTAGGAAGATTTCAGAAATAAACGAGACAAACAAGAGTCATCAGGAGATACGATCACGGACACCGAAGCCTGGACCCGCTCGCTGGTGGCGGACGCCAAAGCGCCCACCAAGACCGTGGAAACCGAGGTTGAAACTGACAAGATTGACAGCCGCCTGGCGCATCTCATCGAGGCGAAGAACTCTGTCCTGGCCAGGTGGAAGGGACAGAGACTCAATCGGAGACTCAGAAAGAAAATAGCGGAGACCAACCGGAACACCGAGGAGCACTGCCAAACGCTCAACCTCCAGCAATGGGAGGAGTTATGCAATGCAGTTGATGGCCAACTACACAACGGAAAATCGTGGAACCTGCTCAGGCATCTGTTGGACGAAACGAAGACCAAGTACCACCAGAGGAACTGCCTCGCACGTCTATTACACAAGGAGCCCGAGAAGCAAGGTGAAGATGCAGTGACCGTAAGGTTACGAGCGAAGTACTTGCCGCACACTTCGACCGCACAACAGGACCCATAAGAGGGGGAACCGAACGCAGAATTGGATAAGGATTTTAACGTAGAAGAGATCAGGACGGCGCTGCACATCCTCCACAGCAGATCGGCGCCGGGCCCCGATGGTGTGTCGAATCGCGCCCTAAAGAATCTCGACGACCGATCCGTGGAACATTTAACGGCTTTCATGAATGAGTGCTGGCACCGCGGCAGCCTCCCGCAACAGTGGAAAACTGCAAGAATGATACTAATCCCAAAACCCGGAAAACCACCGAGCCTCGACAACCTTCGCCCCATATCCCTAACGTCGTGCGTCGGCAAGACCATGAAGCACGCACTGCTTAACCACTGGCAAGCCCACTTAGGGCAAAAAGGGGCATACCCACCATCCCTAATAGGATTCCGCCCCCAATTATCCACGCAAGACGCGATGTTACAACTGAAGCACCAGGTGCTTGACGGCAAGATGAGAGGCATCAGAGCAATTCTCGGCCTCGAATTTGAAAGCGCGTTCGATAGCATCGCGCACTCGGCGATCTTACACCAGATATCGTGGCAAAACCTAGGTGTACGCTCGTACAACTACGTTAGATTTTTTGACAGACAGGCGAGATTTTTTAGTGGCATGGGATATCCAGCTAGAAGAGCAAACGCTGGGATGCACCAGCACCCCGCAGGGCTCCGTACTCTCGCCCATGCTCTTCAACCTCGTCATGATCGGGCTAGAAGAAAAGCTACAAGAACTCGAAGACGGCCGTCACACCATATACGCCGACGACATAACACTCTGGGTGCACGAAGGCAGCGACGGTCACATCGAAACGGCTCTGCAACTAGCAATCGAGACAATAGAGGAATACCTTGTGGGTACGGGATTGCGATGTTCGCCTACAAAGTCGGAACTCCTACTCTACCGCCCTACGCAGAGGGGCAGACCACCCGGGTGTGGTCGGAATGTGGCAACGACCAGACGAGAATACGAAGAGATCAGACTACGCACGAGCAACGGAGCAACCATCCCGATAGTGCACAGAATTAGGGTCCTTGGCATTATAATCGAAGCCAATGGCGTCAACGGCGAAACGATCAATAAATTGCAGCACAAGACGGCTAACGCCATGCGAATCCTCAAGAGGGCCACCAGCAGAAGAAACGGAATGAGGGAGGCGAGTCTCACACGACTCATACACTCCTTCGCCATGAGCCATATTGCGTAAGTCGCGGCATTCCACAACTGGTACAAGGGAGAAGAAGCCAAGATCAACGTCCTCATCCGCAGGGTGTAGTACAAGATAGCACTGAGTCTACCCGAGTTCACCAGCACGCAACGCTTGCTCCAGCTCGGGCTTCACAACACGCTTACCGAAATCGCGGAGGCGCAGCGCACTTCACAACTAGAAAGATTAGCGGGCACGTGAGCAGACGCCAGACCATGGAAAGTGTCGGCATCCGTTACCATGCACAACAAGGCCAGAAAGTCGCTGTTTCGGACGCGATCAGACAAACCCTAAGAGTCGACACGATTCCACGGAACGTCCACCCAGATCACAATTGGGGAAGATAATAATAATAATAATAATAATAATAATAATAATAATAATAATAATAATAATAATAATAATATATAATAATAATAATAATAATAATAATAATAATAATAATAATAATAATAATAATAATAATAATAATAATAATAATAATAATTGGTTTTGGGGGAAAGAAATGGCGCAGTATCTGTCTCATGTATTGTTGGACACCTGAACCGCGCCGTAAGGGAAGGAATAAAGGAAGGAGTGAAAGAAGAAAGGAAGAATAGGTGCCGTAGTGGGGGGCTATGGAATAATTTCGACCACCTGGGCATCTTTAACGTGCTCTGACATCGCACAGCCCACGGGCGCCTTAGCGTTTTTCCTCCATAAAAACGCAGCCGCCGCGGGAGAAGAGTGGTTTTTCAGCAGCGCAGGGGACAAAGGACGTGACAAGTGCACAGACACGGCGCTCAACTTACAACTGGTTTATTGAGGTGATTTTCACTACTTAAATACAGTGGCAACCAATCTCAAATGAAAAGACAGATTGACGAAAATGACAATTCCTGAGCACAGGTCTACAGTGGCACAAGACCAGCTGCGCACGTTTTTCTATTCTCATCAAGGAAACGTAGTTCTTTATCAGACAGAGCTATTGAGGCAACGCTTACGCATTCATCTTCGAATTTATGGATTTCATGAGCTTCAATAATTTTACGAGTGATTTTTGTTCTATTATCTAACAGCACCCGACACTGAGTGAGAACAGAATAACACGGTGGTTTTTGTTCTTTATGCTTTCTTCTCTGCAGTCTCTGCAATGAATGCCAAGGTGACGGGAAGCGGTGCCGCTCACGTTGTTGTGTTCGCGCAGCCGGTCGTTGAAGAAACGACCAGTTTGCCCCGTGTAGTGCTTGCCACATGTAAGCGGAAACCTGTACACAACATTGCTGCTACATGGTACAAAACCTTTTTGGTGTTTCCTATCGCAGCCAACCACCCTTTCATTGCTGCTGTTTACAATATGGCAGAGTTTGGAGAGTTTATCGAGCGCGGAAAAACAACGTTTACATCGGCACGCGCTCCCACCCTTTTGAGATTATGTGAAATGTGGTGTAGATACGGAGTAACAACATCCTTTCTTTTTCTTCCTTTGGCCTTTCAGCGGAATCTTTGCGGCCTGAATTAATGATTTCTCTTAACAGGCTCTCTGGTATTGCAATCAGAAGGTCTGAAGGGTATCCTGCTGCTTGTAAGCGTACCACCTGATTTTGACAGCTGTCTTGCATCGCGTGATGGCATGATTTTTCTAGGGCATTTCTTAAACACAACTTTGCGATGCCGCGCTTTACAAGCTTAGAATGTGCAGAACCGAAAGGCATGAGGGGCTCTGGCATCATGGCTCGTAACGTCAGCACACATGGCTGGTCTTGAGGCACATGGCAAGATCTAAAAAAACGTAACTTTCCTTCAGAAGGCGTTTCATGCGTCAAAGCAAGAGGGTCAAGACCGGTGTGAAAAATCGATAACAATTTCGAGACCGAAGCCTCTGCGTCAGTAACTGCACATGTCATCAAAACTAAAAAATCTTCTACAAACCTAAAAACACGAGCCACGCTTTCGTCTAGCTGACTATCAAGGAGCCTGTCAAGGTGCGCGAGATAAATGCCACGAAGTATCGGAGCTATGCATGAACCAAATCAGACGCCATTGCTCTGGAGGTAAACAGACACATTCCAGGTGGAAAATGTCGAGTTAAGGTAAGAAGTAAGGAGTTCCAAGAAGTTGCTATTGCTGATGCCTGCAGAATTCTGGAAAGCTACCACACCAAAGGAATCGATGCACTCATCAACGCTTGCCAGCAGTTTCTTTTGCGGCAGGGAATAATATAAATCTTTTACACCGATAGAGCAGGCCGAAAAGCCTTTGCCTGGGTTTTCTTGGAAGAAAGCGATTACTTGGTTGGAACTCTTCACCTGAAAAGGGTCGTCAATGGTTAAGAGGTTCAGCTTGTCTTGCAAAAATAACGCGACAGACTTTTGCCATGTGCCATCCTCGGTGACTATTGCTCGAAGTGGGCAGTCCAGCTTGTGATTTTTGGCTGTGAAGAATATCTTTAAGCAGGACCCCTTGCTTTTCTCTATACACTTGGCTAGGGATTCCAAATTCATTTGTGCACACATTTTCCGTGCTCGGGCTTTCACTTAGAGCAACATCGCTTCTCTGCCGGAAAGTTGAACTGTTAGCATTTTCTGATTTCGATAAGTAGAGCGCTTTTGGCATCACAGCAAAACCTCCCTCTTTTTGAGCCTGTAATAGGGTCAGCGAGTTGTTCTTTAAAAAGGAAACGGTGAACTTTCATTCATTTATTGTACCCTTAAAGGCCCTTTTCGGGCATTACATAAGGGGGGGGGGAACAGTTGAAATACAAAGTAAAGAGAATAACAATGTTAATACAGTAAAATACAACACACTGCAAAAAAGATCTGGAATACACTGTGAAATGTTAAAATGCAGTTCTAATCAATACATGGTGGCGGATAGGCTAAATAGGGAATAGTAACAAGAAAAAATAAATGGTAAAAATCAAAGCATGAGGTTGTTTTTTTCATTTGATGTAATGTTCGATTATTGCGTCTCTAAATTCACTAGCGTCACGCTTGTTTACGATGTGATCTGGTAACTGGTTCCAATTTTCTATTTCTGTAGGTAGAAATGATTTATTGAAGGCTATTGTAGAACTATGTAAACGCTGAACACTCAGGGAATTGAAGAGGCGACGCGATGTTCGGATGGGAGGTAGGAGTAATGAGTCAAGGAGGTAAGGAAAGTTGTAATACAATTTATGAAAAAGGCAAAGTCGTGAGATTTTTCGACGGTTCTCAAGTGGTAGCAGATTGAGTGTTGATTTATTCCTGGTGATGCTGTAGTATCTGTCATAATTTGAGGTTATGTAACGTGCTGCGCGGTTCTGAATAGCTTCTAGGGTGTTAATTAAGTACGCCTGATGAGGAATTGGAATTCCACACGTGGTAGGTTTACACTTTTTAAAAATGTCCACTCCACCTGAAACACATCGGTCCACTTCAGGAGCCGCTGCTAGGCTGGAAACTTGTCTCACCGCCGCAAGAAGTTCCGGTGCCGATCGCCTGGGTTCCACGGCGAACTTTGCTCCTCGTCTAAGGACGTCTTGTACTTGTTACGGCAAGGACACTTCACCATAGGTGTGGAAAGGACTGAAGCTTTCCTGATGCGTCTTCTTAGTGATGGCTCGAAGCTGCGGCTGCGCGCACTGCCATAAGCATTCCGTAGTCCTGTCTGGCGTCTGTGACCACCGCAGCCATTCAAGTGCACCATGAGCTGAAGATGTGCCGCTGTGTGCTCTCAGGAAGAGCCATTCTATGTAGAGGCTAGCTTGCCTGCGCCACTCTGATCGCAAGATCTTGCAGACTCTTATGTCGTGGTTCTTCGATGGTCGAAGTCCTCCGAAGAACGCTAAAACTTCCGGTTGCAGAACCAGCACTCTGAGGCAGAATGAAAGCTTGCGGGCGTGGCAAACCGCGACCTCGATCAACGAAATCAGATCCCTAGGGTTGACACTCAAACACGAAAAAGGACCCATTGTACTAGAAATGAATGCTGATACTGTAGAAGCTTGGACAAGTTGGTGTGACATGGTTTTTCAGCAGCGCAGGGGACAAAGGACGTGACAAAAACCATGTCACATTAATTTGCCCAAGCTTCTACAGTATCAGCATTCACATCTAATACAATGGGTCCTTTTTCGTCTTTGAGTGTCAACCCTAGCGATCTAATTTCGTTCATCGCAGTCGCGGCTTGCCTCGCCCGCAAGCTTTAATTCTGCCTCAGAGTGAACGTTCTGCCACTGGAAGTGATAGTGTTCTTCGGAGGACTTTGACCATCGAAGAACCCGATAAGCTCTCCAAACTCTGCCATATTGTAAACAGCAGCAATGAAAGGATGGTTGGCTGCGATGCGAAACACCAAAAATGTTTTGTACCATGTAGCAGCAATGTTGTGTACAGGTTTCCGCTTACATGTGGCAAGCACTACACGGGGCAAACTGGTCGTTGCCTCAGCGACCGGCTGCGGGAACACAACAACGTGAGCGGCACCGCTTCCCGTCATCTTGGCATTCATTGCAGAGACTGCACATAGGAAAGAAAAAAGAAAAAAAAACGCCGTGTTATCCTGTGTTCATTCAGTGCCGAGTGCTGTTAGATAATAGAAGTGGGAGACCTAAGGTCCCGTCGGCGAAAGCTCTGCTGGACTTTTGAATAAAGTTGTTACCAACTAAAGAAATTCCTGGCAGCGTTTTCAGGGGGGCCATTATGAGAAAACGTGGCGCAGGAGTGATGCATGTTGGCGAGGCGCCGTGCGTGGAAGGAGGAAGTCGCAAGAACGACAGGAGGCAAGAAGAAAACCGTAAAGGCCGAGGGAGAGCATGGGCGAGCGCTCTCCTGAAGCAGCTGACGTTTGGGCGACCGTCGTAGAAGGGAAAAGGAGATACAGGAAGCAGAAGGAAAATTTAAGAACAAGGCGCCGGCTTGGGCGTGTGCAATGGGCAGGAAGATGCGTTGCTGTGAAGCAATCTTGTGCAAGATGACGGCAACATGTGGAAGCTGAGGGGGAAACGAGAACGGAGCACGCGCGCGGAGCTTGCACTTGTCTTACGCCCTCAACGCGTAATGCGTTGCCCAGCACCGCTTTGAATTGAGCTGTGAGATCTTCGGCTGTGCGATAGAAACGATTTCATGGCGGGATGGGGTTAGTGGAAGAAAGAGCAAGATAAGACGCAGCGAAGAAACGCCTTCAGAGAAAGCGCACAGCTGCTTCCAGAGAAGAAAGGAAGAAGTGCAGCGATTTGAAGGGCCGCAAATTAAGGAAAAATAAAAGTAAACTGTTGAATGCAGAGCGAAATAGAAACGGGCCGCCGTTGTGCCTCAGTGGTTGTCACTCGGCTCCTTACCCGAAAATTGCGGGTTCGATCGCGGCTGCGGTGGTCGAATTTCGATGAAGACAAAATTTATGGGCCGGTGTACTGTGCGATGCTAGTCCACGTTAAAGAACCTCATGTGGTCGAAATTTCCGGAGCCCTTCAGTGCGGCGTCCCTCAGAGCCTCAGTCGCTCTGGGACGTTAAACCCCCATAAGCCAAACTAATTTAAACTAATCTAAAGCTAAACTAAATCTAAAATGCCCAATCTAAGCAGCAGTGTACGCGATCATGGAAACTGAGTTTGCTCACACATTCTTGTCTTATAGAACATCGATCGCCAAGCAAATTTCTTTTTCATTTCCGTTTCTACGATGGCAGCTTCCCATGCATCGTAGCCGAATTTGATTTCGCCGCCCTTAATCGTTTCGCTGCTGATCGGGCGTTTGGTGGGTAGAGGCTAATGAAGTGCGAAGGTGTGTGATGCGTGGTGCTGGGGAGGCCTCCAGGAATGTGGAGGCAGGTGAAGGTTTTATTTTGCCGTCGTTGTTACGTTCCTGTCCTGCTTGACCTTCTTCTATGTATAGGTTTCTATCCGGTGTAGTACGGGGATTGTGGTCGTGGCTGCCGCTTCTAGAGGGTGGATTGTGTGGAAGCTGGTACAATATTTTCCGCTTTTTCCGAGTGTTTTCTTCCGGTGGGTCCTCGCATTTACACCCACCGCAGGATGCCTCTAGAGAGTGAAGGCTTCACACGCACGCACGCACACATGCACATCGGCTTTTCCCCATGAACAGGACTGTAGCATAAAATTATAAAAGCACAGTATCTCCTCATCACCAATTCTGCAATACAAGAAATTTCTTATTGTCTGCTAATTCATCCATCCTCCGTACTTTTATCGCAGGTATGCCGACATTGCCGGAATTACAACCAGTAATGCCCTTGTCATGCCATATTGGGCAGCGAGGAACGTTACTCAAATGTGGCGGTTCACTGCGCCAAATCCTACTGTTGGATTTAGATTAGAACCTATAATGGTACGTATCTTATGCAGTTACTAAAAATTCGCATGGCAACCGCAGCAAACGCGCCAAAGCTACGTCAAGCTCATACTTTTTCTTTGTCACCCCATGCATACCAACTTATCCAGGCTTGGCGCTCGACGGTTTTCAATTTTTTTTTTACAAAAATCCATTTTATTGTGTTCCTAAGATACAGATTATCACTGCTTGGTTCGGGCAAATTAATTTTTTTTTTGTCTTAGCCATCAAATAATTTTCGAAAGGGCAGAAAAACCACTGTAATTGAGAAATAAATTAGAAATGAAATACAGATACTCATGGATATTACATTCTTTTTGTGCGGATAGAAGGAATTGCATTGTCTAAAGCAATAATTAGACTCAGTTTCTTTTCATTTCATGAAGTAACAAAATATGTCGAGCTCTCTCCGGTAAAAATTTCGAAAACCATATAATTGTCATGCACTATCATGGAAATATTTAAGGTAATGGTCCATTATTCTTATAGTAGAGAAATCTTTCTTTTATAATGTTTCCGTCACTCGCACAGAGCGGTTAAGACTTGCATAGGAAACCAATGGGGAACGCTTTTGACGAAAGCAAAAACATTAAAAAATACAAGAGTGCCATCGGGACATCTGCGAATCATTGACTGTTATAGTGAAAGCTTAAATTGTATGAAAGAATTTCGTTCATTTTTTTAATTTTTTATCAATTTTCATGTTTTAATAGTACTCATTCCAACAATTTTCGCCCAGATGTCCAAAAGGCAAAGAAGCAGAAAAAATGTTTCATGGTTTATAAAATTTCAGTCTTTTGAGAAAAAATTCTAAATTTATAAGAAGTTGCTTTTTGTTGCATATTCAACCGTGATTGTCATAAAAAGGTGGTCCTAGTAAAATATGGAAGGCAGTGTATACCACACTTGCAGACAATGGATTTTGTTTCAGGAACTTTAATGAACAATTTTATGGTAAGCGAGATAATTTGGAATTTGACCACCATGCCCTACTGCGGCGTTCAAGCTCTTCAAAGCCGTGCACTCTGGATCTGGCGGCGAACATACTCATTAGCACCGTTGCACGGTGCTCGAAGTGGAGGCTCGTTATGTCTGGGTTGGTTGGCGTGTTTGTCCTGATTTCGGCAAGTGAAGATGTTGGTTCGCTGTGTACAACATACATCCAGCATTCTCAGTTGGAATAGATGAAGGCTTAAGGTCATGAACTGCCCATGTTGCTTTCAAAGCTACTGCTCTTTCAAACCGTCCACTTCAGTCAACCTCTCTTTGTGCTTATGCTCTACTCCAGTACTCTAACCATCTCACCGAGTTTGTGTCAAGCTTGTCCTTACGGGTGACTTTTGCCAAACCAGCATAGTGTTAACCCATGCAGAAGTAAAATGAAATTTGCCGCAGCTGGGTTTCGAGCCCACGGCGGCGTGAGCAGATGAGCTTCGCTGGCTACTGCCCGAGAGTACTATGCCATCGGCGCTGCTGATCACGCCTCGAGTTAAACTTCAACACACTATGGCGGTGTGCATTGCTCATATAAACCTTTATTTATTTCCATGTGTGGCTCGAACAGACCAGGTTAGCTTAACCTAGAACAGAGCTCAATCTGAGTAATATCACCACGAGACGTTCTGATGATGCAGGAAACCAAAACCATGACCCAGCTTGGCTAAACACTTGGTTAAACTCCGTTAAAGCCGTACCAGTTTTTTTCATTCTTACATTCTTTTTCCAGCCAGGTGGCTACCACACGTTCGATAGTTTATTTCCTTCTCTATAATTAGCTCTTCGAATGCTTGACCTTTGTTTGGCCTCTTAACAGCGACTCTTCTGGTCAAGCGCCTTTCTTCTCTAGAAGACACAGACGGGCAATGCTCAGCTCGTACGCTAGACTTGCTTCTGCCATGCGCAGTGAAAAACTCACTAAAACTCGTCTTCGTTCAGCTCGACATTCGGCACGATCTTCCTGAACGCTTTTTGCTGTGCTTAATAATTGACCGCGAGAACTTCCTGGTAGAAGCGCTTTTTAATACTGTTTGCCTGGTCTAACACTGCACGCACTACTACTCGTGTTCAGACTGAAAGCGGCCCCTGCATTTGACAGCGCTTCTCGCAGGTACGGGATCAATAGGGTAGCTGTAGTAGTCTCTGGTCCGCATCTCCTGTCACCACGCGGGCGGTCCTGATGCGGCTTCTACGCGGCCGTTTATTTTGCATTTTTCTGTAAACGAGCCTTGAGCACACTTCTGTATTGACGAAGCAGGTATTGTCTACATACAGCGGGTAATCTTATTCGGGAGTGCTGGATTGCTTATGTGCACGTTTGCAGCTGGCTCCAGTGCGCAGGTACGCAGCAACGTGTAGATAGGGCGTAACTTGGAAAATTATTCGCTCGCTCAAAACAAGAATTGTTCGAATGAAGCTTTCTGATATAAATAATTACGAAAGGCATAGTTCTCAGTACTGCCTTTCATATTTTTACTAGAGATGCCTCACAATGCAGTTCACGGCTAAAAATGCCCGGAAAAGTAATTTTGTCATATTCCGCTTTTTTCTCACACGGCCTACATTTGGCAATTTTTTGGAACATTTTCATCAACTTTTGTGTTACTAGAAAACTTGGAAAAACGTTTTGAATGGCTACAGTTCAAAAAATTCGAAATCCCACAGTTTCGCAAGTTATTTGTGAAGAAAAGTAAAATAAAACCGATTCATTTCGAATTTTTGGACATTAAAGCGTAATGTGTCTCATCGAAATCAAAACTTCGTTTTCAAGCATGATAATTTTATTTACAGTAATTTGTTTTTTTTAGTCTAGGTTTCCCTACGGTATCGAAATATACGATTGCGGCGGCGACATGGTTAAGTTTTTTGCCGAAAATAAGATGGTATGATCTTTGGCATAGTCATGCAGCCCACCGAAATTTTTGGCAAAAAGTCGAACATGATCAATAGAGCATCTTTGTCAGCCGGCTTGAAATGAGCATTTTAGGCCAAGAAAGTAAACTCCTAAGCTGTGGTGTGTTGCAAGGAAGCAGCAGGAGACAGAAAGAACGTTAGTAAACAAACTCGCCGCTGCTGGCGCAATGGCTGTTGTGTCGGACTGTGCGTGACCAAGTGCCTCGAAGCCTGCCATAGAGAGCTACGCTTTTTACTTTTCGTGCAGAGCTTGTCAGCCATACGGAACGGCGGCAGCAGCGTCCGGCCCTGGCCAAAGTTTCTAAAGTTTTACGCGTCTCGCGCTTCCGGGACTTCCTTGTCCTCGCGCCTGCCGTTACGGCCGCTAGAAGGTGGCACTACAAACTTTTACATGCGCGGACGCAGGTGGCAACTTTTGTCGAACAAATCCAAATTGTCAGTATGTTACCTAAGAGAGGTTCCCAACATAAGTTTTTATTGGATGTCACCGCCATCTATGCTGCTTCGTTACTACTCGTAACAGCAGTTCCTGTTAAGATATAAGCTAAATAAGCTGGCGTATTTTCCTTATCACGATGGCTAATGGCGTTAACATTCTATTCACGCGAGCATCGCAACAAGAGGAATACTATTTAATATTTAATTGATAATAAGCTGATGATCTTGAGAACAATGCTGGTGTACACGACGGAGGCTTCAGCAAGTAGTATTAATGATGCATTTTCAATACATGAGGAGCAGAATGATTCAGAACAATTTTAAAAAGTAGGTACTAATACGAACCCGTAAGGTACACCACAGAACGTCGGATGTCGGATCTGGTATTCTTGATTTTGATGTTCTGAGCGTTGTCCGAGAGGTAAGCTGCAATGCATGCACTTATTTTTTTAAATAGAATAACACTGATCTCCTAACCTATGATATGGCACTGACTCCAAAACTTTTGCAACGGCAATGAACACAGTGTTCACTTGCGAACCTGATAAAATGACAGCAGAGAAATCAAGTGTAACTTGAAGCATTTGTGTAACTGCTGACACCTCATTTCTATGCCAGCTTTGGTTCACATATGACAGTTTTTTTTTTCACGCATGTACCTGCTTTGTTTCTGATATTATCACGCGGCGCTGAAGCAACGAAAAAGAAGTGGGGGCGCCGAAGAAAAAGCTCGCCATCTTCGTGCTCACTCACCAGAGCCAGTTCAACTTATCCCTGTAAGTACAACCTGTAACACAGCGGTGAAGGTACGGGGTTTCTCACCACGGACACTTCTTCACTTCGCTGGAGGCAAAGATTCGCCGGACAGCCAGCGTTACCCATAGCAATGACCCGCGAAGGCAACGTACGGCAGCGAAGAGGAGCAGCACCCACTTGTTACCACTACTGCGAACCGCGGACCTTTTCTGGAAAGGACTAACCTATTGCCTGTGGGCGAGCAGATAATATTGTTTGGATGCAAACGTAAACCTGGCAACTGCTGTTTTGTTTTTGACGGTACTGTGTTGACAAGGTTTGAGAACTATGAATGCTTCTTAACGAGCTGGGACCTCTCTTCGTGGAAGAGGTTCGCAACTGCTTCGACGATACTGCTCTAAAAAGGAAATGCGCAGAGCACACTTTGCTACAGCGAGCGAAATTCCCTGCTGAGACGTGCACGACGTACAGCCCCCGTCAAAAGTATACAGCCCTACGAGTTTGCTTCTAAGCAACTTAACTTCGAACTATCGAAAGATTGGGAGGATTGAGGACGCGAGGCCATTCCTCTTATGAGAGATTTCGGTCGCTGAGGATGCATACCGAGGCATACAGCAGGCCTCACAAGCAAACCCCTAGGGCTTGGGGCTGTCTACTTTTGACGAGGGGTGTACGTTGGAAAGGTTCTGAAGCACTGCAAGGCGGTGAATCAATGGATATCCAAAGAAGAGTTGGCCGTCCACTCAATGACATCGTGGAGGACGGATACAGTTTTTTTATCAGCAAATACAACTTGTACTCTGCCACGGTCGTGATCAAACACTGCTGCACATTTGGAGCTTTTAAGCTGCGTCGCATTACCTCGAAGTTCGGCCGCTTGCCTTATGTCACCAATGTCGATAGCGTGGATAGCCTTGAGCCTGCGATTCTTCCCGACATGATTCGACAAATCGTTCGTGATGAACTCCCGGCAACAAGATCTTGTGCGCCGCAGTGAAATCCCGCATGACAGCTGTTCCCTGCAGCCAGCTCTGGTCCAGCGCTCGTCTATTTGGAGTTAACGGACCCCTGTCCGTGAAGCTCGCAGCGACTCCTTCGACCCTGCTCTGCTCACACGTTCCTGCCGCAGCACGACGCCACCAGTGCAATGCCGCTCAACGCTACGCCACCAGTGGCTGAACTTTGATTGCAGCTTATTTGATTGAAGACATTGCAGCTTCCCTGAAACTACCTATAAATACACTTGAAAGCAGCAAGATGGACAGCCGTCGCCGTAGCTCAGTTGGCAGAGCACCGCATTCGAAATTCAGAAGTCATGGGTTCGGACCCCACCGGCGGCATGTGGTTGTTTTTCTTCTCCTTTTATTATTCTCCTATTGATGGAAAACTACAAATTAAAAATAGACATCCAATACACTCCTTTGATTCTGTGGCTCTATGTCACATATAATAAGGAGCCTAAATAAAATTTTAAAGGAAAGAGGTGTGAAGAAGACAACGTGGATTAACCGATGAGTAAAGAAGATGAAGAAGCATTCGGTGAGGAGCAGAGAGATGATTGGTGGAGAAGCATTCGGTGAGGTGGAGAGAGATGATTGGTGCAAAAAAGAAGAAGGCGACAAGGCTTACGGGTACTAATGCGAATGCTATAAAAGGGCGAGTGAGAGCGAGGCATTGGGGGGGGGGGGGGAGAACAGAGAAGCGGAGGCTCCGGCGGGTACGGCACGCTTTGGCTGGAAGAGAGCGACGCTGGCAACTGCTCCGGTGAGCTCGCGCTCTACGGCTTCGCATCGTGGACTTCCTGCCGTGCCTTAGCCCGTTCCGGAGAGTCAACGGATGACGCTACTACCTGCTACGGCCAGGGATGTCTCCAGCGCTGCTGCCGCCCATCCGGGTGGTGCCCCCAACGCCAACAACACCGGCATAACCTCCACGGGCGCTTCGACCGAGAGCTTGTACGACGCCGCCCGCGACGCCAGCCTAAGCACATCGAACGCCGCCGCGATGCCGGCTACTGGACCCATACAACGCCGCAGCTGCACCGAACCAACCGTGAGCACGAACGCCGACCACGAACAGTAGAACGCTAGTAGTAGACGCTGGTAGCAGTGTGCTCGGGTCATGTGTATTTATAGTCTGTGTTTTGTGATAGTTTTGTTTTGTGTTCTAGTGTGTGTCACGTAGGGTGCATTAAATGCGCGTTTGTGTGGGTACACCTGTCGCCTAGCCCGTTCTTTCGGTCCGAATGTTATCCGGGGAGATCCGTGACAAAGATAAGTGGCGAGCCTGTGCCAGGATTCATTTCTTTGTTTTTTGCTTTGCATCGAATTTTACCGATCTCCCCACGGCAGAAAGTAAGGATTTTTCAAGAGCTTTAAAAGTGGGGCTCAAGCTTGGGTTAAGCAAGGAAGAGGCGATGAGTCTCTGCGACCAGCAGAAAGAGGAGGCAGATAGGCAGAGAGGAAAGAGCGCGAGCATGCGCAGACGCTCGCGCAGATGCTCGCGAGGCAGAAGATCGAGAGGCTAGAATAGAACGGGAGAAGTTTCTTTCGCGGAAACAGGCACATGTCGCGGGAGTATATGAGGAGATCACGGACAGTGATCAGCGTTCCTTAGCGGGTACAGAATCTCCTAGACCGGCAAGAATTTGTCCAAAGAAGCTAATGGTTTCCTTCGATGACAAAAGAGATGATCTGAACGCGTATCTGCAACGGTTCGAGCAGATAGATTTGGGGCAAGGCTGGAAGCGCAGTGAATGGCCCACGGAATTGAGCATGTGCTAAGTCGGAGAGGCGCTGAATGTGTTTTGAAGGATGCCAGCTGCTGTTTCCATAGACTACGAGAAAGTCAAAAAGTGCACTCCTCCAAAGATTCAGGCTTATGGCAGAGGGTTTTCGTGAGAAATTTCGCACCGCGAAACCTGAGGATTCGGAAACAACTAAGCAGTTTTCCTGCAGGATGACCAAATATTTTGATAGGTGGCTTGATATGTCAAACACAGAAAAATGTTTCGAAGGGGTGCCTGAAAAGCTGATCACGGAGCAATTTTTATTGTGCTGCAGCTCAAAGCTAGTGCTCTTCCTGATAGAAAGAATGTAATGTTCATTGGAAGAGTTTGCCGACACTCCCGACCAATTCCTTGAGGCTCAAGGGCTAAGAAATTTGAGTAAGGCAAAGCAGGAATCCCAAAAGGTCCTAGAGACAGATGCGGCAAAACCAAGAGCATATGGCGGTGCATCTAAGGCCCCAGTACGGCGTTTTCTCTGCGGCAAGGTGGGACACCATGAAGTTGACTGTCAGACTAGTAACGCTGATCAAAAAACACAGGTTGTGTGTCAGGGTTGTAAGAGGATGGGTCATAGTCTGGATGAGCGCCGATACAGAACGCAGGACCAAGCTGCATGCGTTGTCGACTCTAGGGTATAACTTGTCACGCCACCCGAAGTTCCAGAGCTGAAAGGAGAGAAAACACCTCTGGAAAATGCGGAAGTGAGTGGAACACCCAAGTCGAAAGCAGCAATGCCGGTGGTGGTTGGGCAAATAGGGGACCGTCCTAAATTGGTGCTTAGAGACAGAAGAGCCAACGCCGTTTTGGTTCTGAGAAGCATGGTGAAGGACGAGGACCCTACAGGCGAAGCGTCGGCCGTCACTCTTGTAGATAGCACAATAAAGTATCTTCCCGAAGCCAGGATTCTAGTGTCCACGCCATATTACACTGGGCAGGTAGTGGCAAAATGCGTAGACCAACCCATCTACGATTTCATCTAGTACCGCCAAGGAATCTTGGCTTCTCGCCTTTCGAGATGTTATATGGGAGAACCGTTAGAGGTCTACTTGCAATACTCAAGGAGCTGTGGACTAATAAAGAGATTGCATCAGATCTCAAGAGAACATACACGTACGTTCTTGATTTGCGGAACAGGTTGAAGGAAACATGCTGGCTTGCACGTCAAGGCCTGGAGAAGGCGCGTGAACGCCATAAGGAATATTATGAAAAGAAAGCCATTCACAAGAATACGGATCCGGGCGACAGGAATCGTCCTGCTGCCCACGGACCATAACAAGTTACTGATGCAATGGAATGGCCGCTACCTTGTGACGCGGAACAAAAAGGACATGGATTATGAGTTATTGATAGATGACACTGAGAATGTTTTCCATGTAAATATGTTGAAGAAATACGAAGAAAGGGGTACCGTACGGTACGCCCCCAAGGCAGCATGTGCGGTAGTGGCCGAGGAGACAGGTGATATTTCTGTATTGCCCACGTGCAGTGGGAAGAAAAATCCAGGAGGGGATGAGGTACTAATGAGGACATACGATCACAGCTCTACTCCAAATCAAGGGGAAACGTTTTCAGATGGGCCACGCAAAACGGAGGTCATATGTTACGAATTAGACTTGTATACAGGGAGAGCTAATTGAACAGCTCTACGTATATCTGGGTTGTACTTTGTTGTTGCTGTGCTAATGTATCTCTGGGATTTATCTTGTTGTTGTTTCTATTGTTGGTATTAAGTGATTATACAAGGTAGTGGTTGTGAACATGTTTATTAAGGACTCTGTGCGGACAACGGCAGTGGTGTGTTAGTGTTCCGAGAATGCAGTTTGGTGTGCTGTGTTAGTGGTGTGCTTTTGGTGCGTGCTGTACATCTGCGGTGTGGTGTGTGCTGGGTCTAGTATCGCCACAGAAGATAGTCGGTTGGCTGGATGGCTTGAAGAGTAGGATGACGTGAGCAGTTTTTCATTGAAAAACTTTTGAGAAAGGGAGCCCTCAATTTCTGGAGGCTCTCATAATGAATCCATAATGAGCATATCTTTTCTCTTCACTTGTATGCTTCTAGTTCATTAATGGCACACGTCGGTTTGGAGCAAATTAAACGCTTATGCTCCGAATTATCTATCTTGTAGAAAGCTGTATTTCACATGTATTAGAAACAACACAAAATGCATGGCACTGGGGTTAATGCGCAATACGAAGATTCCCGTGAGCAGCAAAATAACGCAAGGCAAAAATTGCGCAGAATTACGATAACTCACCATCTACCAGCCTTTGAGCGCGTGAGGACAAATGGCAGGCTTATCATTCCAGGCTGTGCCAATACGGGAAAGCTGGCATTCTTACTATTATCAAGGCTACAAAAGAGGCCAATTGGCAGTGCATTGTATGCATATTTTGAAAGCTCTTGGCGGTTACAAGGACGAAAAGTGACGACTGCAAGCAGAAATTTTATTCAACAAGAAATAACAATAAATAAAAGTGGCTGCCGCCAGGAAACTCACGTGCATTTTTTATATTAACAAAAATTTAGGGTTTTTACATGCGAATGCCATCTCACCCGGCGTTGGCGCTATCGCAGGCATAATAACAGATTTGTTGAAGGTTAGCAATACAGAATGCTTCTATAATCGCCATGGCAATTTTTTTCTTTGTACCTGGACAGAAAACAAGTATTTTTTCAAGATTGGTTGCCTTTTTTTGGAAATGTTGCAGTTCTTGCAGTTTTTAGACTGCATAGCGAGCTGATGTATCCCAGGATTCTTGAATGATCCTGCCAACTGCCAGTTAAACAACGACCACCTTGTTCAACATAACTGGCACCGGAGTAAAGTGCAATGCTGCAAATTACTTCCGCTTGAGAACAGACAAATAGGAGTACGAAAATTAAAGACGATCTGCGAGACGTGAAAACGCAACCCACTTGTGCTTCTTGCGGCCAAACGTGTGAGGAAGCATTTTTGCTATGTCAAACGCGTGTAATCTATAGCATTCTTCTTTTTTTGCTGTACGACTTACATTATAAAAACTGGCCGTTGTTTTAATTTTAGGCTGAAGGGGCAATGAAGAAATCTGATATGCATGAGCCCCCCCCCCCCCCCCAGTTATACTTGCAGATCACTGAAAAATTGCAATACTAGCAAGAAAAAAGGCAACAAATTTCAGGAAGACCTTTGTGACGTGGTTGGCTTTGTCGCTCAGGCTTCTAGATGCTATTAGGCACGCGCGTGACGAAAAAGGAACGCAACAAAATCTTAGCAGGGATATTCTAGAGACGGTCTTTAGATCGAGCAGACGTCCATATTTCGAACACACGTCAATATTTCTTCAGCACGTCTTCAATAAAGCTAACGCCCAGTAAGACAGCATTCGTGTATAAACAGCTCAAACAGCTTGTGAGGAAAAAATGGGACACTCATGGTGAGTGATGCATCCGTTTTTTTTATTGTGTACTTTAATGTGAAATAAAATCTCAGATGAAAATTACGGCATGTACACTCGTTCTCAAGTTTTGTCCTTGTAACTACTCAATGCATTGAAGCTGCAGATAATTGTTCTCATCTGATAAGTCCTACGCGCACACCACACTGTCAACATATTAGGAGGACAAGATGCTGAATCGATATCGTTTTATAGGGATTAACGTCCTTCAAAAACTCAAGACATGAGTGATACCGTAGTAGCAGGCTCCTAATAATTTCTAGCACCTGAGGTTCATTAACGTCCAAGACATCGCACCGTACACAGGCCTCTAGCATTTCGCCTACAGCGAAATGAGACAGCCGCGGCTGGATTCGAGCACGCGTCTTTGGTTTGAGTGGTCGAGCCCCTTAACAAGTGAGCAACCGGAGCCGCTCATTGAGCGTCTTTTGTTAGTGATACTGGCGACTTAGTGAGCCGCCAAACAGACACACTAGAGCGGTATTTTTTGTATTTATTCAGCTCAGCTCACTACATCGATTCCTTTATGTCAAGTCAAGTCTTCTTTAGATTAGTACGCTGCAGGTACGGCGGAGCAAAAATAAGACACATTTCACTTGAAGCAGCCCAGGCACCTTTGTACAAGGCAGAATGCTATTGAAAAAAAACTACAGAGCATGCCGGATACCTCATGCACACTGCAGATTAGCTGATAAAGAAGGAACAACAACATTCAACAACATTCAAAAGTGCTGGTAGATCTGGTTTCGAAAGAGACAATACGCAGACAAAGAAGATCGCCAAGACTATTTACATGCAATATTATGATAGAAGATGTATTCGGAAAACTTTTGCTAAGTCAAAGGATAAAACAAATCTTTTTTATTTTAACGCAGAAATCAAAGAAGGCACGAAAGTCACTGTATCATAGTGTCACAAATTTCGTGCGGGCTGCTCGTTTCAACAGATATGCGTTTACTCACCACTTTATTTAACAGATGTGGAACAGCAAACAGCAACATCGAACGTATGTATTGTGTGCAGCAGAAGGGAATGCACCAAAATGATTGATTGCTACTGCATATGTTGGAAGAGTTGTTTTGAGGCCGTATAGCTGTAGAAACTTATTTGTGTGCAGCAGAAGGGAATGCACCAAAATGATTGATTGCTACTGCATATGTTGGAAGAGCTGTTTTGAGGCCGTATAGCTCTGGAAACTTATTTTACCGGTAAGGGATAAATTTTTGACACCTCACTACTAAACTATATTCGTATAGGTCATGAAATGGTGCGATGTGAAAGCGAGCAAACATTTCCTCTGTGTGCGCATGGTAACCCACATTTTGTACGTGTCGGCGACCTTTCTTTTGGAGCATGAATATTAATTGATCTTTGCCTGCGTTGTATCGCCCCATACGAAAAAGCAGTAAAAAATGTGTTGTGAATCATCATTTTTATAGACATCAGAAAAAGTACCGATAACTTGCTAGCACTCCTACACATATTGCAACAAAACAAAAGACTCTACCTAAGTCAGCGTCCCGGACCATATTCTTGCTGAAAAATGCTTCATTCTATGACTGA
Source organism: Amblyomma americanum (assembly GCA_030143305.2). Lineage (NCBI taxonomy): Eukaryota > Metazoa > Arthropoda > Arachnida > Ixodida > Ixodidae > Amblyomma > Amblyomma americanum. The sequence goes on from JARKHS020027593.1 coordinate 186,644, forward strand.
ATTTCCACTGGTAAACTCCAATTTAACATGATCTTCCTATGTCGCGTGTGGAAAATAACAGCTTTTGTCTTTTTTGTGTTTAGAAGCAGTGTTATCTTCGTCCCCGTGTTTCAGGCGACTTAACGTGCTATTAGTGATTGGGACTGGGGATTCGATAGTACTCTTCCGCTACCACGCCATAGGCGACAGGGCATACATGACCGACGTTTTGAAAGAGCCGCCGAAAATTCATTCCGGCGCTGGCGGACACGCTGCACCATCTAGATTTCTTCTATGGAAACAAGTTCATAATTGAAGTTTTTGGTTTTAGTTTAGAACGTGAGTGCGCGCCGTGAACAATGAAAATTTGAACGGCCGCACCAGCGTCAGCCGGGGAACATGGCGTCCGCGTCGCCGCCTGCTCCTCGATGTCGAAATCCGACACATATCGCTTCGGCTGGTTTCGGCTCCGGTTTTTGCGATGAAAGCAGCCTTGATAAGTTAGACAACGATGCAAAAAGGTCGGATTTCCGTTCCGACAGCGAGACTTCTTCTCTTGGGCCTAGAACGCCAGAGTGTATTCACACGTAAGTTTTGTTTTCGTTCGCTCTGTGTTTTCTGCAATGCATGTGGTTTGGAACGAATGAAAGTGGTTTATTTTTGTGCTTCAGGGCCTTCAAAACAGATGGCCAAACAGTTTTTCAAATGCGCAAGGTCACATCACGTTATTTCAACCGACACCAAGGCCAGGTGTCCATGTCGGCGCATCGCTCCGGAGCGGCGTTCGGAGATTCGCTCCACGTCTCGACTTCTTCTTGATGTTCTTCGCGGCGGAGTTGATAAAAACTGTACGAAAACACTAATAAATATGCTTGGATAAGTTTTTGAACAGTCAAACCTACGCTGGGCGTGACGGCTCATGGGATGAGGTGAATACGTTGGACAAGTTCACTGGAATCATCATACACGTGGTAATTGTTGACCTGCCGTGACTATATCTTTATTGGAATACGTGAATCATCTATTCTGGCCTTCAGCCATCAAAAAACATTTGAATTCAGTTTTCCGCTTTGCTTTTTTTTTCCGTACGTAGCGGACACGGAGTATTCAGTGGCGCCTTCATAGACTTCGAAAATGTCCTAACTTTTGAACCACATCAATGAATGTGCATCTATCCTGCCGGTCCACTGCTTGCCCAAACCGCCAAATTTGGTCAGCTGGCTTTCAGGAAGCAGCTCATTCAACAAATCTTAAAGTATGGATGAAGTAGAAGTCGACGCCTTCAATCCTCCTATTGAATACATTCGTCAACAACCAAAAAAAATGGAAAAAGAAGGAACTGCAAGCTCTGCTATCAGAGATCAAAACATGAAGATAAAACGTTATGCGCAGCACCTGTCATGTCTACTTCTGATTCACATCTTCTAGGAATTGCTTTTCACAGTGGCACCATAGTGATGACTGCTGACTTGACCGGCTGTGGAAAGTGCAATAATTTTTCCTCAGAGCTGAAACTTTGAGGAATGATAGCTATAAACGTGTGATACAGTTTTTATATGCCAGTATTCTTTTAATGAAGTTGGCGCTCAGTGCAGTCAGTATTTTTTGTTTTTCTTTACGATTTTTTTTGTTTTTGGCACATTTAACTAATAAATGTTCAAATACTATTGCACACACGACTTCGCAGGTTATTGCATTCAGAAGTGTAACTAATAAGCTATAATTTATTGTGTTGCAATATGTGCTCGGTTTGTTACTTCTTGTAAAAAAAATTCTTTCAATACACTCTAAATCGTCCTTATTTCCGCGGTAGCGAAAGAGTTAGAGGACACTGGTATCCTCTGCATAGATGACATACTGTGGCTTATAACTTATTTTGACGATGTCTAATGTAAAGAATGAAGAGTAATGGTCCTAAAATACTTCTCTGTGGTACCCCAGTCATGATTTGCTGAAAGACGGAAAGGTCTTTTCCTATTTTTAGGCATTGTTGCAGATAAGATTCCAGGAGAAGGGGTGTTTTGCCACGTAATTAAGCCATACAGTTTCTGTACTAGTCTTTGATAATTGAGGCGATCGATCGCCTTTGAGAAATTATGAAGATTTCTATGTATACGTCTTTATTTTCAAGTGCGTCAAGAATTATCCTTTTTTGTTCCAGAAAAGCTGTTTTGGTAGATTGGCCTTGTAAAAAGCCATGTTTATACGTGCACCGCCAGTTGAATTTGTTGAGGATTTGCTCAGTCTTTTACAAATCATTTTTCTGAACCTTTAGAAAAAATTTACGAATTAGATATTAGCCTTTAATTTGAGATTTCGTGCTTATCTCCGTTTTAAAAATTACAATGACTTTTTGACACCTGCGTCAATTTGGGGAAGCATCCTGTTGATCAAGCAAGGAAGTAAAATAAGCATAGGAACTATAAGGCGTAAAATATATTTTACAGGCGCAACTTGAATTTCAACTATATCACGCACTTTACTATTATTAACCAAAGGAAAAATGCTACGAACTTCCTGCTCACCAGTAGGCTCAAGAAATGTTTTATTACGTCTATTAACACCACACATCTGCACCTGAGAACATGGCGCACTGTTCATAGCATCCCTGAGGAAATTATTAAGCTTTTCGGCAAGTTCTGATCCCCGTAACGGTTTTTTCGTTTGAAACAGGTCAGCGCTAAAAAAGACAAACACGGCGAGAGAACGACGACACAAGGGATGAGCGCTACTAACAACTGGTTTTATTTTTCGCTTCAGGGAAAGTATTTAAAGCCTTGTCACATCATATCATGCACACAGCCAGGGGCGTCAACATTTTTTCATATCAAAAAAGTTAAGATATATATCTTAACACAGCAAGCCACAAAGAGCCAGTAATCGACAGCGTGAATAACAGAAAAAGGAAAAAGGAAGAAACAAACAGGACTAATAAAAAAAATAATCAGTTATTTTTTAAACGCGTCTCAAGAAATGCCCGCTCCGCAGAGAACAACGTTATTGCATCGCTCACACACGACTCGGCTTTCTTGAGACGCGTTTAAAAAATAACTGATTATTTTTTATTTTTTTATTAGTCCTGTTTGTTTCTTCCTTTTTCCTTTTTCTGTTATTCACGCTGTCGATTACTGGCTCTTTGTGGCTTGCTGTGTTAAGATATATATCTTAACTTTTTTGATATGAAAAAATGTTGACGCCCCTGGCTGTGTGCATGATATGATGTGACAAGGCTTTAAATACTTTCCCTGAAGCGAAAAATAAAACCAGTTGTTAGTAGCGCTCATCCCTTGTGTCGTCGTTCTCTCGCCGTGTTTGTCTTTTTTAGCGCTGACCTGTTTCAAACGAAATGCTTAACCAACTAGCCCAGCACCAAGTTTTGCTAAACCGTAACGGTTTCCCCTTAACGATAAGTTTAAATACACGTGCAGTGAATGGTTTGCGGTAAAGCAATTTATTAAGTTTTTGCCACGTTTGAGCGCTGTCCTGTCGGCAGTCCATTTGGAAGTGTCCGTGCAAGTACTTTCTTTTCTCGGTCCTTAAGAGGGCAGTTACTTTATTGCGGTATCGTTCGTATTCTGTTAAATCACTGGATAACCTAGTCTTTAGAAACTTCTGAAATAGTTTGATTTTATTTTTTGTTATCTTCAGGCCTTCTTTGATGATCCATGATTTGCGATTTTTACTCTTCTTTTTGTAGGATCTATCCTTAAAGCGGTCCTGATAAAGATGCCTTGAAGATGACAATGAATGCCTCGTACGCAGCATATGCTGCATCTGAAGCAAATATGGCATTGCAACTTCATTTGTGAGGGTTGAACCGAAGCTATCCAATGTCGGAGATATAATACTCCTTCTTGTTATCAAGATTTCAAGGTTATCGCAAGATATTTGTTTAGTCAACGTATTCGACCGGCATATAGATAGGAGAGTGGTCGCTTATGCTGCTGTGCACGACTCCTGATAGCAAAGAGCTTGGGTTGGTATTGCTGATAGAAAGATCTATGAGTGTCGCATTGTCACCGGTGATGCGTGTTGCCGTGCTTGCTAAAATCGTATTTCCAGTGTAGTCGATAAATGATAAAAATATCGCCTGATTAGAACAGGGCTTCGATACATCTATATCGAAATCGCCCCCCCGGAATTAAAGTTAATTTCTTATCAGCAATACAGTTGAGCAAGGTTTCTAAACGATCAAGAAAGTAACTTAAATGAGAATCAGGCGGAAACATGTGAAACCGATATTAGGATGAGCGCGTACAATAACATTTACATGACAAGAATATGAAGCCATGATTTTTTGCGAACGACAATGCGCCAGCAAGAACACTTATTCACACTATCTTCATCCATCTTGTGCGTGACGATTGTGTAAGACAGTAGAAGTTTCCTTTTTACCCAGAAGCATGTCCCCGCTGTTCATCCACGCAAAGCTCCAGCCCTTCACTTTCTTTCCAGCCATGGCTTTGCCTAGCAGCTGTTTCATGGTTGGTAGAGATGCTTATTTATAAATATCGGAGCGCCGGACTCATGGTCGAGATCCTCTGTCGAGATTCTCGTTTTCTTTTGTAGCGATAACTATATTACGGTAGCATTTCGAGCCTTCAGCCTGGCGGCGCCGTGGTGCGGAGCAGCTGCCGGTGACGCGGCGCCGTGGCTGATCACGTGGTCCGTCGCGTGTTGGTCACGTGACCAGTCACGTGGTGCGTAACAGCTGCTGCTGCCGGCGGCGCGGCGCGCCAGCGATACCGAGCTGCCACAGTTGTGCGCCTGCGCAGTTTCAAGTGGGACGAATATGTAGAAGGAACGCCCAGCGAAACGGAGCGGAAAAAGAGTGACTTTGCAATTCAACTCAGCAAGTTCCACTCAGCCAGCTGTAGCTAACGCGTCACCCCAGGTTTAACCAGAGATAAATCCCCGTCAATTTTTGTATTCTGCAGAACTTCGTTATGTTTGTCACGGCTCTTGAATTTCACATTAATGTTAGGGACGGCTGTCTCATTCCTACAGGGAACTCGATGACGAAACCAACATTAGGATGAGCGCGTACAATAATATTTACATCACGTGAAGATGCAGCCAAGATTTTTTGCGAATGACAGTGCGCCAACAAGAACACTTATTCACACTATCTTCACTACATGTTGTGCGCCACGAATGTGTAAGACAGCCGAAGATTCCGCTTTCCTCAGGAGCATCTCCCGCCGTTTATCCACACAAAGCTCCAACTCTTCTCCGTCTTTCCAGCGAGGGCTTTGCCCAGGAGCTGTTTCATGGCAAGGAAGACATCTCATTTATAGATATGGGAGAGCCGGACTTAGGGTCGAGATCCTCTTTCGATGTTCTCATTTTCTTTTTCTTCTGCAGAACCTGCGTTGCGTTTGGCACGGCTCTTGAATTGGACAAAACATTTAGAGACGGCTGCCTCATTCTTACGGGTAACTCGATGACATACTTCCACGTCATCACTGAGCGGCTCGTTTAAAAGTGTGCGACTTTCGTGAAGATTGTTTGAAACACTTCCATCTTTTGCACAAAGTACTCCTTTAATCTGAATGTTGCACTTTCTAGACTACTGCTTGGATGCAGTGATTTGTTGTTCATGGTGAAAAATGTTACTTTTTGAGAGCTTCACATTCATTCCGCAGCTTCTTATTTTCCTGCCTAAGAGCTTTAGTTTCTTTGATGAGCTCGCAGTGCTCATTTCTGATTCTCTCAAATTCCTCGTTGAAAAACTCCTGGCTTTGTATAAGTTGTTTGGTTTGTATTGTCAGTTCGCGCTCCAATCATGATTTGAATTCATTCATTTCCTTCATATCTTCCTCACGAAACTGAGTGAAATCTTCTACTCATGTGACAGATAACTGCAACAGTACAAAGATGGCGGCAGCAGCCAAAGTAGCAAGTGCAGACTTGTATTGTTTAGGACGAGTTTAATAACAAGAATGCTAACCTGTAATGATAGCAAAATGCGTTTTACGTTAGCTTCTTGTGCTGCTTTCGCTGCTGCCAAGACGATGTTCAGGCGACGCTCCTGCTAATATGGGGCTTCGGTCCCCTGGTCTTCGTGATGTCGATATCTTCCTTGCTTTCTCAAGGCCAGGTGTCCCTCTTTGCCGGTGTCGGAGTTACGCCACGACTGGATGCAGATCTAATGTCCCGCCACGGCCGATTTGGCCCAGGACTGTAATGATAGCAATATATGTGTAACGCGAGGTACTCCTGATGCCTTCGCTGCAGCAAAGTAATTTGCGAGGCAAGCGAGCTGTGGAGCACACTTATTCGTAATAAAAGACAATCCACAGAAGGGTGCATGAGACGACGTAGATTACAGAAGGCGATGGTTTCGTCAGAGACGCATGGTAATGCGGCCACAGGCACCGCTAGGATTGCATATATCATGCTGAAATGTCTGCATGAAAACAGAAGCCGCAGCAGTCAGTCAGTCGTTATGTTGCTCGGCTGCTGAGCCAAAAGACGAAGGTTCGACCCCGTTCCCAGGTGCCTGTAGACTGTGCGATGTCAGTGCACGTTAATAAACTCCAGGCGGTCGAAATTCCCCGGAGCCCTCAACTACGACGCCCTTCACAGCTTGAGTCGCTTTGGGACGTTAAACACCACGAATTCATAACCCATACATGAACACAGCCTCCAAGCTATCCTCGCTCTTTTGAATAAGGTTTGGCCTTCTGAGCGTTATCCAAAAACATGGAAAGAGGCGAGTATGATCCTGGTAACAAACGCAGGGAAGCTGCATTTGCGGCTTGACGCACTTCCTTTAGCCCAGCGCCCTTGTTGACCAATATCAAGCAATATTTTGTGCCGACGGATCAATAACTGATCAACTCGTGGTTTTTAACTCTGAAGCGTTTTCACGTTAACAACACTGTTTTCCTTTTCATTCATCTGGATAAAGGTTATAGTACCAATTGGCGCTGTTGTGTTTTCAGTGACATTTACTGTCTTGGAATTTCAGAGAATAAGCTGAATTCTATTAAAAGTTATCTGCTTGAGCCTGCTTTCAAGGTCCAATTTGGAAACGCGTCGACAAAGTACTTCACGATGAAGAACGGTGTTGCTCACAGTGACTACAATTAGCAGAATAGTTGTCCTTGGAAGGTTTGGATTGGTTTAAGGGGTTTAAAATCCCAAAGCGACTCAGGCTATGAGAGACGCCGTATTTAAGGGCTCCGGTAATTTTCACCCCTTGGGGCTCTTTAACATGCACTGACATCACACAGTACACGGGCCTCTAGAGTTTCGCCTCCATTGAAATTCGATCGCCGCGGCCGTGTCCTTACAAGGAGTTTACACTGGAGAACGGTGTTGCTCAAAGTGACTATAATTAGCAGAATAGTTGTCCTTAGAAGGTTTCGTTTGGTTTAAGAGGTTTAACGTCCCAAAGCGACTCAGGCTATGAGAGATGCCGTATTTAAGGGCTCCGGTAATTTCGACCACCTGGGGTACTTTATTGTGCACTGACAACGCACAGTACATGGGCCTCTAGAATTTCGCCTCCATCGAAATTCGACCGCCGTGGCAGTGTGCTTAGAAGGAATTCACCAACGAGAGCAATGCCTAGAATAACCTCTTTCATTTCTTATTGCTGATGGTGTAGAAATGCGTTTCAGCTGATGCAATTTTTGCATCTTATAGTGGGAATCTATCTAATTGTGAAAAAGAAAATTGACATCAGGTTTCCTTTATGCATAGTTGCACATCGCCCATGGAACATTGCTGCAAGAGGACTGCAAATATTTTGTATCCTAGGTAAAAAGAAATGTCACGGGCGAACAAAATACACCAATCACAACATGGACAAAAAGCCTACTTTTATACACTTCAACTCTTTACGATGTAGCTCACAATGAATACAATGAAACTAAAAGAAGTCAGATTAAAGCAAGACAGATGAGAGCATGGTTGGTGGGACAATGATTGCTCTTTCGGCCACACGACTGTATTCATTTATCGTAAAAGAATAGAATGAATGAGCGTAAAAATTCGTGCGGCAAGCAATATCTAACTTTCTCGGAGCTCACAGTTATAGAAAAAATACAGTTCAAGGCCGTCAGGTAAACGGCTTGGTTTATAAGGGCTTAACAACTCAAAGACATTGTTCATATTTTAGGTTTATCTGCTTTGTTGTACGTGAATTTAATTGTTTTTTAATCTCTTGTCCGCTATCAGGACTGGTTTAGGTTTATGGTTTATGGGGGTTTAACGTTCCAAAGCGACTCAGGCTATGAGGGACGCCGTAGTGAAGGCCTCCGGAAATTTCGACCACGTGGGGTTCTTTAACCTCTACTGACATCACACTGAACACGACCCTCTAGATCTCCGCCTTCGTCGAAACTCAACCGCCGCAGCCGGGATCGAACCCGCGTCTTTCGGGCTAGCAGCCGAGCGCCATAACCACTCAGGCACCGCGGCGGCTCCTTCAGGTAAATGCTTTTGTGTATACGAGTGTCAATGTTAAAAAACATTGTAGAAAATTTTGAACCGCAATTATTTTATTCTTTGGTGTCGGGGCTGCCACGTAAGCTCGGTTTCAATGTTTCTGATTCTGTAGCCCAAGTAATTATCGTTAGTGACGAAACGTGCAGCGCAGCTCTGAATACGCTCTAGTTTGTTAATCAGGTCGTGCTTATGTGCGTCCCACATTGAGCTTGAAAATTCTAGAATTCGGCGTATATTAGTGAGGTTTTTCGAGGGTCATGGGAGGACTTGACAAGTTTCGCTTGAAGAAATTTCATACAGCATTACCTTATCGGTCAAGTAGTACACATGATTATTTCATGTATAAGGGGACGAGAAATATGCGTATAAATACTTTCAATTTTCAGCACGGTCAGGGAATCTGCCATCAATGTGGTATTGGGACGGCCAAGGCTGTCGTTCTCGCATGAACTGCACATCAAAACAATTTATGCTGAGACGTATTTTTCATACCACACTGTGACAGCACGTAAATCAAATCACATTGCGAAATTCCAACGTCACTTGCCTTGCGGATGCACCTATAAATAACACAATCATCAGCGTAGATACGTATATGGGAGGAGATTCACGAGGAGATGGTCATTTTTAATTTTTTAAAAGTAGCAGCCCGGAAACCGACCTTTGTGGCAAGCCCGAAGTGACGAACTAATGAGGAGGAAGAGAGGAAATAATGAGGAGATGAAACACTGTGTTCTGTTTGATAGGTGATCTTGTACCCAATGCAGAACAGAGGCAGGAAAACTAAGCAAGAACAATTTGTGGAATCAGTGAGCATGTGGAGCGATCGCAAATGCATTCTCAAATCCACAAAGACAGAATAAACTTGAAGGCTTTTATCATTATTGACCAAGGTTTAAAATTCATTATTTACGCTGATGACTCCACGATTTTGTTCTCTGGTCCTGATGTGAATCAACTAGTCACCAAGTGTAATCAACTTCTTAATTGGCTTCGTGAATGGTCTGATATTAATCTACTAAAAATTAATCCTGCAAAAACGAAAGATGTTATTTTGTGCAAGAAACAAAAATTTTCGTCTAGAAAAAAAGATCATTTGTGGTGGTGAAGAAATTGAAATTGTTCACAAACACACACCATACTAGGTGTAACATTTTCTTCACACCTTACATGGGATTCGCATGTTGAGAAGATAATAAAAAACCTCTCGTTGGTAACAGGTGCAATTGCTCGTTGCCGCGCGTTCCTTCCTGGTAAAATAAAGCTACAAATATATAATGCATTCTTTGTCTCGCAAATAAGCTATTGCTCATTAGTCTGGTTGACAACAACTAAGACCAACCTAGAAAAAATTTACCTTCTGCAAAAGAAAGCTATACGTCACATTGCCAATCTTGATTACCTAAGCCACACACGGCAAGCTTTTGAAACATTCAGTGTGTTAAAAATTCAAAGTATGTATGAATTCCGAATATTGCTTTCATTTCATCTGTCGTCATCCTTTAGGTCTATGATAGAAGGCACTGCGCTACTGAAACAGAACGATCACACAGTTAATACTCGCAACACAGACACTTGGTTAGTTCCCCATTTTCGCACTGACTATAAGTTCCAAGCACTACAGCACAATCTTCCAGTAATTTTAAATAGATATAAAGACATAAATAACCCTACTAAGAAAGCATTGCGTGAATTATTTCTTCAAAAATAATTCCTGACGTATAATTCGCGCCCAAGTACAGCTGCTCCCTTGTATCTTATGTAAATATGTTTTCTCTATTTCCCTATTGTAATTTATTGATGATTTTGTGCTTTCTGGCTGTCCTGTTTTTTTTTGTGAAAACTGTAACCTGACTATGAGTTCGTTTTTTTGTGTGTGTATGTAAATGTTCTCAACAAAGTCTGCTTCTATGCCTTGTAACGGCTGCCTGGGCCTCGTCAAGCTGTATACCTACAGCTTTTAGTCCAGGCAGCCGCCAGAATTTTCTGGAAAATAAATGGAATTGAATTGAATTGAATAGGCGACAAAGGCATCACATAAAAGTTCACACAATTTTATGACGCATCACGATCTAGGTCTATAGATCGTGTCGGTATTGCGCGAAAAATTTTCTATTTTCTAGGTGCCTCATTATCGCAATAACAACTTTCTTCCAGACATTTGCAACGTGCACTTTTTATTGAGATGAGACGAGAGTTCATAACTAATTGTTTCCTCGATGACCAATAAGTAGGCATTACTTTCGCGGAGTAGTTTACGATTGTAGTTCATTATCCTGTAGTGATTTATTAAATAAAATACAAGGTAGAGTGACAATGCTCGGGCACATCTCTTAAAAAACAAGAATAGAAGTTGCGTGTCGCCCTGGAGCAGAAGTCGGATTATGACGCCGAAATAGTGAAAACTTTACGCGCTCCCAGATTGCATATCAGGCATGAGCTTACGAAGACGCTGCAGGATATGTGGTTGGTTTCTTAAATAGCATTCTACACATGCTAATTTGAAGCTTTCCTTGAAAGTCATCGCCTTACCAGCGTCATCATGTGTTGTGGTTTCACTAATAGTTATAGAGCGAATACCAACCAAGTCTTTTCTATTAGACTTCACACAATTCCATGCTTCCTTTGACTTCGTACGTAACTTTTTTTTCAGGACAACCAAAGGCTTAATTTTACCTTTTTATTAGTTTTTTCAAGCAGGACCTAAGTTACCTGAGCTAGTTGCAAAACTGCCAGGCCTTCCTTTCCTATAGCGGAGATAAAGCCGATGCAATTGATTGCTAAGAGCCCGTATGGTTTAGTGAACCATGGTTAACTTTTTATAAGTTTTCCTATAATAATATTGAACGTGACAAGTCGTTGAACGAAATAAGCGAATTAATACTTGAAATTGTTCCGTAGGGTATTAGTTTCTGATGCATTTAGAGTAGTCATCAAATTTATGTAGGAACGCGAACAGATCCTGTGTTACTGCTTCAAAGCTGCCTCGTTCATGGAAAAACCTTACATGAAAGTATGTTGAAAAATTATTGATAATAATAATAATAATAATAATAATAATAATAATATTAATAATAATAAACACCTTTATTTTCAGACAGCACATTTACAATTCTTAGGACAAGTCTGCCCAAGCCATAAAGGCTTGTCGGGCAGTACTCGGCAGTCGGTGAATGACATATGAAAACCAGGCGTGACAAGCAAGCAAACAATAATAAACCTTAATATGAAAAGCAAACAAGAAAAACAAAACAGATTAAATAACCGACATATGGGTTTTTAAGAAGTTCCTTAATTGTGACAGCGAAGAAACTGAAAAGATCGAACCTCATTATCGCTAATCACAGGAATTGTTGTGAATGACTTTGTAATCATAGGGTTATTAAGGAGTACAAGAGCAAAACTGGCTGCGCATGAGCCACTGTACCTCGAAGTTAAAGTTACTAACGCAAGAAAATCACAGTGGCCCAGCAGCACTTCAAAAGCCGGATGTACATTACATTAAACGCGCAATTTCTTTGCGTAAGCAATTTCAGAGAAGTCCCCACCAAAAATAATTCTGTCCGAACTCAAGTACGATGTAACATCAGGAAGTGCATCAAATTTCCTGAGATTTACTTCAACTTGGGGGCCTGTAAAATGATATGATAGAAAATAGGAGTGCATTCTGCAGTTAAATTGACAGTACAGCTGCTAGCTGCACATGAATAGTCTCTGAAAGGCAGTGACATGCTTTTGTGTCTTTTTCTTCGCAAAAATAAAGACATCACCGCCACGCGCACTCCAATCTTTCAGTCGTCATCACCAGCCTGACTCTGACCACCGCTGGGCAAAGGCCACTAATATGTCTCTGCAATTAACCCTCTCATTTGCCAGCTGCGGCCACCATATCCCCGCAAACTCACTGATCTCATCTGTCCACTTAACTTTCTGCCGCCACCTTCTGCCCTTTCCTTCTCTTAGAATCCAATCCGTTATCCTCAAGCACCAGTAGCTGTCTCGCGTTCGCATTACACGCCCCGCCCAAGCCCATTTCCTCCTTTTTATGTCGACTAGGGTTTCATTACCCCATGACTGTTTGTTTGTTTCCTCACGCACTTTGTTTTCTTCCAGTCTCTTAACATCGCAGATATAATTTTCTTTTTAAAAAGGCATATGCATGACAGGGTAGACGCAAAAGCGCAACGTTTGGGGATGGCCAACTAACGGCCGCCGTAACTCGCTCTGTTTTCCTTAATTTAAGCTGGATCTCTTCCAGTCTCTTAACATCGCAGATATAATTTTCTTTTTAAAAGGGCATTTGCATGACAGGGTAGACGCAAAAGCGCAACGTTTGGGGATGGCCAACTAACGGCCGCCGTAACTCGCTCTGTTTTCCTTAATTTAAGCTGGATCCTTTTTGTTAGCCTGCACATTTCTTCCCCATAAATGATAGCCAGAAAGATACAGCTGTTGCATAATTTTCTCTCGAGGGATGTTGGTAAACCACCATCTCTGATCTGAGAGAACCTGCCATAATCGCACCACTCCATTTATTTTCTTCTGGTTATTTCCCACCATGGTCCGGATCAGGAGCAACTACCTTCCCTAAGTAGAGGTATTCCCTTACCACTTCCAGTACCTTGCTAGCAACTGCGAACTACTGTTTTCTTGTGAGATTGTTGAACATTACTTTGGTTTTCTGCATGTTAACTTTAAGACCTACTGTTCTGCTCTGATTAACTCATTGATCATGCTTCGCAGTTTATCTCCTGAGTGACTGAACTAGGCAATGTCATTAGTGAATCACTAATCACTTTGGAGTTCTTCATTAACTCTTATCCCCAAGTGTTCTCACTCCAGGCCTCGGAATACCTCCTGTAAACAGTCAGCGAATAGCATTGGCGAGATTGTGTCTCCCTTCCTGACACCTTTTCTTATTATAACACTATTACTGACTTTAAGAAGGACTGTCGCAGCTGTGTAGTCTTTCTATATATCTTCTAGTATTCTAACATCCTTATTTCGCAATGCCTGCATGATTGCTGACAGTTCCGTTGAGCCAAATTGTTTCCAGTAATCAATTATTGCTATATATAGGTGTTGTTTATATTCTGCGCATTTCTTTATCACCTGGTTGATAGTGTGAATACCGTCTACTATCGGGTACCATTTACAAAAGCCTGCCTGATCATTTGGTTGGTTAAAGTCTAAGTTCTGCGCATTATTTTTACGATTACCTTTCTATATTCCTTTCAGGCAACGGAAAGTAAGGAATTGATGCCAAATTTTTCAAGTCTCTGACATCTCCTTTCCTTTCAATTTAGATAATTTTAGCTTTCCTCCAATGTTCTGGTACACTCGACGTCATAAAGTATTGCTTATACAGGGTGGCTTGTTTTTCTCACATAATCTCTCACCCTCCTTCAAAAGATGTGTTGTTGCTTGATCCTGATCAGCTGCTTTCCCCCTTTGCACTGCTCCAAAAGCTTTCTTTACTTCCTTTTTCTTTATTAGCGGGTTGTCCCATTGCTCTGGGCTATTGTTTTTCTAGTTTTTTCGATAGACTTTAAACTTCCAGGGAAATATTTCGGCATCAAGAACTGGGCTGCCTAGTCTCGATTTGGTGCCTAGTACGATATCAGCTGCATACGTGGCTAGCAGAGCGGAGGTCTTTTTTTTGGTTTTTCGAGAGTTAAGTAAATAAACTAACTTTGTATTTTTTAGTTCTGCTCTCTGTGACAACAAATTTTGATTCTTATTTTTGTGGGCCCTTTCTACCATGCATTAATCAGTTCCTTGACAGGAAGCTTATATTATTTGTTGCAGTTTTCTTTAGCAAAGGCAAGCAGTTTCTTCCTGTGCAAACGCACTTGACTGGAAAAGTCCTCGCTCACTGGTATCGGGGTGTTTTTAAATCTATGTGCGTTACTGGTGAACTTGTCTGTTTCTTCAAGGGAAGAAAACTGCAATAATCGGTCTATTCTTGTCGGAATAAAAACTACTAAACTACCCAGCGCGCTCTACTGCCGATGGTTCAGCTATGAGTCCCAACACTTAGGAACAAATCCTCATAATGTTACATTCAGCTTCTTCCCGCTTTTCTAAACCAATAAGGCTAGCTCTTCAAAAAAAACGATGAAGACTATGTTAAAAACTCAAGATGACAAACGTTTGCCGGCGTCAACGCCACTCGAAGTATTGTTTCAAAGCCGTAACCGGTACCTGGGGTTTTACGTCCCAAAACGAAATAAGCTATAAAGGCGGCTGTCGGGGAAGGCTCCGGATTAACTTGGACCCCTTAAAGTTTTTTAACATGCACTTAAATTACAGGGGAAACGGGCACCCTTTCCTTCGCGCCTCCATCGAGCTACGAACGACATTGAACCGGGGTCGTCCAGATCAGTAACCGATCAGCTTACCAAAGAGTGTCAGGGAGCACTGTTTCGAGAAAAACACACATTTGCTTTTGCTTTTTCTGGGCAACCATGGACTAACAGATTTGGTATTTTTGTTGTATTATGTGCATTTACTGAGTATTTTCTTCTGCGTTGTTTGTTGTTGTTATTTGTGTACATTACTAGTTTTTAATTAATTATTACGTGTATTTTGTTTCTAATGCCTGTGCCATATTTTTATGCTTGTATCGCCCCCCCCTATGTAATACCCTCGCACGAGGGCCCTTAGGGGTATTGTAAATAAATTTTATTTCTATATTGTAGCCAATCCGCATAAGCAATTATCCAGGCAAAGCCGCGAATAGCCTGTCATATATAATGATACTAATAAAGGCCGGTGGTTGGTTCCAAGCTGATATATTCAATGTATCTGTAACTTGGAAGAGGAGAGGGTTTTCTGTTCAAAGCTATGCGTCCAGTACAGCACGGTCTAAGTGAAACGGGGCTCTGTACATCGCTGCGGCTGCGACCTTTGGGAGTGTGTCAAGCAAGAAGCCTTTTCGCCACAATCGAAGCTCTTGCCGCTCGGAAGTGGCCTCAGTACCGAGAATTGTTTAGTCGGCCAGAGTGCCCGATATTTAAACACGAGGACATTGAAGCCCACATTCATCACTTACTGTGGGACTGCCCAGCTCTCAAGCCTACAAGGATCCAGCACCTGATGGTAGCAGGTCTTTCACCAAGCAACCATGCTTCATACATTGCCTGGATGCAGGGACCGTACCATCGTTTTCTACTGGACTTCATCAAATAAGCTAACCTTTTTCCATTCAATTAATCTCTACTACATCATTCATCACACCTTTCTCCATCATTGATGCCCTGGGCAATAAATTTCGGTTTAAAAAAAAGCTCTTGCCGCCACTTCTGCGCGTGCAAGGCTGCGCGTGCAAGGCCTGTGCCGTCTTACGGCACGCAAGACGTAAAGCCGCTCCAGACTACAGCCTCCGCAGAAGAAGAAACATCGACAGACTGTAACACACTTGTCCACAGGTCATGCGCATGACGAGACAAAATGGTTTTATATAGGGTCACGCCCATCCATGAAAATATTGTTATGACAGGGGGCTTATTCAGACCACGACTGGCGACTGAAACCAGCTGGGGTCCGCTTGCCGTGCACGAGACGCATCCACCTTATTCTCCTTACCTTCTCCGTTGTCAGCGATGCCGACCAAATGAAATAGGCTTATGGTTTATGGGGGTTTAACGTCCCAAAGCGACTCAGGTTATGAGAGACGCCGTAGTTAATGGTTCGGGACATTTCGACCACCTCTGGTTCTTCAACCTGCACTGACATCGCACAGCACACAGGCCTCTAAAATTTCGCCTCCATCGAAGTACGACCGCCACGGCCGGGACCGAACCCGCGTCTTTCGCGCCAGCAACCGAGCCCCATAACCACTCAGCCACCGCGGCGGCCAAATGGAATAGGCATCGCCTCTTCATGGGCGTCACACTTCACCGTACGCAGCCGAAGCCCGCAGGGCATTTTAAAACCATCGGGCGAATTGTAAGGCTTCAGCCGGGCAACGTGGGTCACTTAAGTTCACGCAGAACGACGGCCGCTTGCCGAGGGGCACGCTATGCAGCAATTGAGCTCGCTGATTTGCAAAATAATAACATACGGTCCATCGTAGTGGCACAGGCGCTTCTGGGACAATCCCCGCTTTCTGACAGGCCGCCACAACAAGACCATATAACCGTGGTTGTAAGTGTCGTGACGGCGGTGGGCATCGTAGCGCGTTTGGCCCATTTTGGGAGGCGAGAATACGAAGGTGGGCAAGACGTCGGGCTTCTTCGGCGAGACAGAGTGTCTTAGCGATGTAGGGATCTTCTTGAGTCTCGGAAGTAGTCTGGTGTCCAGGGTGTAGCTTGGAGGGCGAGCATACAATAAAAAGAAGGGGCTGTAGCCAGTAGCCTCATGGCGCGCGGTATTGAATGCGTAGGTGACTCACATAAAGCCGACCCTGTTTTGGTTCTTTGAATCAACGTACATTGACAGCACATTAGCGATCGTTCAGTTTGTGCCTTCAGCCCATTCGTCTGGGCATGTTAAGGCGAGGATGACGAAAATGCGATCAGCAGGAACGGAGAAGCTTCTCGACGACGTCAGCGATGAACTGCCGGCCACGGTCACTGATGATAGCTTTTGGGGTTCCCTGACGGAGAACTTTGGATCGCAGCATAAAAGAGGACAATGATTCGCTGTAAACGAGGGTAGGGCTGCCGTTTCCCAACACCGAGTAAGGTTATGAAAGCGATCCACTATAAAGCGGTTCCCTTCATAACATTTGGGAAATGGGCCCTGGAGATCTGTGCCCACTTGCTCGAACGGTGCGGCGGGTGGCGTCACAGGGTGAAGCTGACCAGCAGCAACGCTAGTAGGTCGCTTTGTTTTGTTGACACTCAGTGCAGTTGTCTGCGTGCCGCGTACCGCTCAGTCGTGGCCCGCATTTTCGGCCAACAGAAGCGTGCCTGCGTACCGTGAAGCCTGCGTGCCAACTCAAGATGTCCAGATGTATGTTCATCGTTCATGGCCTGCAAAAAAAAGATGTACAGGCTCTTCGGAACTACCAGGAGGAAGCGCTGACTTGCAGAAAAATAGTTTTTCTTCCATATGAGACGCCCTCGCACACAAAAGTGTTTTGCATACGAACGGTCTTCAGCCTACGCAAGGAGAGACGACAGGGTTCAATCTTTCTACTGTTATGCTTTGAATATGGTGAGGTCAGGAAAAAAACCTAGACTCTGACGCGGCGCAGTGGTCGAAATTATTGATGCCAGACTCCGTCTCAGGAAGGGGCAACCGCGAAAGACACTCCGCGTCAGCGTGCCGACGACCGCTCTTGTAGGCGACTGTAGAGTCATGCTCTTGTAGCCGGCGAGCCCACAGTGCAAGGCGGCCACACGGGTCACGAAGGTTAACGAGCCAGCAGAGGGCGTGATTGTTGGTGGCGATGGTGAACGGCCTCCGTATAGATATGAACGGAAACGCTGCGTGGCGGAGACGACGGAGAGGCATTCGTGCTCGGTAACCGTATAATTGCGCTCCGGCTTACTGAGCCAGCAACTCGCATACGCAAAAACGTGCTCTTTGTTGTCCGAGCGCTGGACGAGCACAACGCCGTGGCTAACAACGCTGGCGTCGGTACGAATCTCTGTTGGGCGGATGGATCGAAGCGGCGAAGTACAGGTTGGGACGTGAGGAGGAATTTGAGTTGGAGGAAGGCGGAAGGCAGAGTCGCACTCAGGGGGCCAGTCGAAAACCAAATCTTTCTGAAGCAGGCCTATAAGGGGGTATTCGATGCCCGCAAAGCGACTAATAAAGCTGCCAAAACACGAACATAAGCCCAACAAACTTTGCAGCTCTTTGAGAGACTATGGTATCTTGAACGACTCGACAGCTGCAGTCTTGGCTGGATCAGGTGTGACGCCGTCTTTGTCAACGAGGTGTCCAATCACTAACGCTTGGCGCGCACAAATTGGCACCTTTTGTTGTTAAGCACAAGGCCAGCATTGTGCATACAGTCCAGGACGAGAGCTGAATAGTCGTTGTGCTCACTTAACGTCTTCCGAAAATGACAACATCGTCTAGGTAGCACCTGCTTATTTCAAATTTCATACCCCGGAGTATAGTGTCCATAAATCTCTTGAAGGTGGCGGGCGCATTATAAAGGCCGAGTGGCATTACATAAATTCATAAAGGCCGTCAAGTGTAATAAACGGTGTTTTCTCTTTATCCGCGGGATGCACAGGGATTTGCCAATACCCCTACTGGAGGTCATTTGAAGAGAAGTGGGAGGTTGAAAAAAGGAAGTCGATGGCATTGTCGATCCGAGGGAGGAGGTATATGCCTTTTCTTTTGGCGGCATTTAGACGACGGTAATCGACGCAGAAACGCCCGTATCCATCCTTCTTCCGAATAAGAATTACTAGAGCAGCCCAGGAACTCGACGACTCATGTATAACACCTTTGGTTAACATCCCTTTTACCTGCTCTTTGATCACCTTGCGTTCAGACGGGGACACTCAGTAGGGCTTTTCTCGGACCGGATATGAGGCGCCAGTGTCAACCCTGTGCAGAGTCAGAGAAGAGGGGATGAAAGGTAGGCCGCCGGGCAGTGAAAAGCCATACATGGTGCAGTCTCGCTGGAGGATGGCGAACAGAGCACGGTGCGTATGCGTGGAAAGCGAGTTGTCGACCATGCAAAGTAACTGCGACTCGTCGTAAAGCGCTGACGCTGCCGTGGCCAGGTGTCGGTAACCAAGGAAACGGTTACAGGCGAGTCGTGGCTGTATGACGCAAGCTTAAATCCTTCAGGAAAACTACCAGATTCTGTCGAACAATTCACTGTCCACAGTTCAGTGCATCCGTTCTTGACGGCAACAATGACATGAGGGACTAAGTTATTCTTCTTTATGCAAGTCAAAAGGTTTGGCTCCACACTCGCATAAAACACGTCGTGAGCGGTATCGGGGCAGGAAACGGTTACGCATACAGCCAAAGAAGGAGGCGCGACATTATGTCGGGTACACAGAACACACTCTCTCCGCTGCAGGAGCCTTCCACAAGGCCAGTGGTGAAACATTTGCCGACGCTGAGCTCACATGTGTAAGAGTCGACGTTAGCGCCACACAACTGCAAAAAGTCCAGCCCATAAATGACGCCGTGCGTCGATCGGGCGAGCACCACCATTTCCGTGCTAAACACTTCACCACACAAGGAAACCTTAACACTACACACACCAGCTGCAGGCAATGGTGCACCATTCACACCACAAAACTGGACATTTTAATCCCAGCGAAACAAAATATCACGTCTGAGGAGACACTTAAAAGCAGCACTCATAATTGAAGCAGTAGCACAGGCATCCACTAAAGCCATCACGGGTACACCATCCACTAACCCATACACTTTGTTCCGCAGCGTAACTACCGGCAGGGGTATCTATACTGGCGGCAGACTTACGGCGACTTAACCCGCATCGGTCGCGCTCACTAGTATTGCGGCGGAGGTGATGGCGAGCGGCGTCACGGTGATGGAGATCGACGAGTGCGGAAAGCTGAAGGCGGTGTCACACTTCTATCCGATGGCGGTAAACGATTCCGCAATTGTACAGGCCATGGGTTGCTGGAATCAAACGGGTAGGATGGGCACCGAAAAGGAACAGGTTGGTAATAAGGTTAAGCATAGGATGCGGAGCCGTAGCGGGATGGTTGTCGGGCGAACAGAATCGCGAGATATGACCGCTCTGACCGCAGCGGTAACAAAGAAGAGAGGGATGAGGAGCAGGTTGAGCCGCCAAGAAGTCACCATACGAAGTATCGGCCCAAAAGTTCTCGTCGTATGTGGCCGGCGTAAGCTGATAAAAGCGGGACTGGTGCTCTGGGCGATCGCGGTATGTTTCTCGACCGCAGCCGTCGGGGTATCCGGTGCTCCTCAAAGTCCGCTGCTTTAACGGCGGCTGGCGGTAGAGGGCGTTTACGACCCACAGGAAGGAGCGCTAAGGAATTACAAGAGCGTTCCGGCTACCTGGCCAACTCTTCGCGAACGATCGGGGGGATCATGGAAGGCAGATCACTCAACGATGTGTCTACAGCTGCCACCATCGACACCCCGGCCAAAGTCTCAAAAGTGCGGCAGTGCTGGATTACGCCAGACGCAGACTCGACACTTGTTTTTCCGATACGAAAATTATAGATCTCTTCGGTGAATCCTTTAAGTGGCAAACTTTGCAACTTTGCCCTCTTCTGTCATGAGAGGAGTGACGACCTTGCACAAATTTACGATTTTCGCAATGTACTTCGTGCATGCCTCACCGGGAATAAGAGCCCTTTGCGCAAGCGCGTCTTCAGCCTGCTTCTTTTTCGTGACAGAGTCACCGAAGCACTTCTTGAGCTCCTGTACAAAGCGCCCGATGTCGTGAAATAGTCCTCGTGGTTGTCATACCACGTTAGGGTTGTGTCGGTTAGGGAAAGAACGACATTGGCATGCCCTGCGGCGGAATTCCGCTTATTCTAGCGACTCACGAATTGGTAGTAGCTGAGCCATTCATCGACGTCGTCACTAGATGAGCCAGTGAACGACCGTGGCTCCTTGTAATGGTGCACTAACTGCTGGGCACAGACCTAAGAGCATCCCCGTCGAGGGACATCGATGTCCCGGATCATGGGCAGAGAAGGCGGCAGACCAGCTGCAACGATTCCAGCGAAGGTGGCGCTGGGGATCTGGCTTCAGGGAACCTGTATACTCGGCACTTTCCAACAAGATGTTAAGACCAGGGGTGTATTCAGACCTCGACGGGCGTCTGAAATCAGTTGGGATCCGCTTGCCAAACACGAGACACATCCACCTCGTTTTCCTGACCATCGGCGTAATCAGCGATGCCGACCAAATAGAGTTGGCATCGCCTCTTCATGAGCGTCACTATATTTTAAAGACCATTTATACCTTAAATTAGCAGTCCCAGTTTCAAAACACGAGTTACACATTGGCCGCTCTGCCAGCACATCCGGCATGTGTTTAAATTTGTCCGTAAATGCTTGAAAGTGTCTTACGCACCACCGAGCGCCGGCGCCGGGACCGGCCCACTGGGAAACCTAAAGGGCCAGAGGAGTGGCGTGGCAGAGGTGCAATTTGCCGCCACTCCCCAAAAGAGAATTTAACATCATTATGCGTCCCAAGCAAAGCCTTCGAGTTACGACAGTCAGCACCCATCTGGTGTGGCGCTTCATTATAGAGGCGTGCGGCCACCGGTAACGCTGCTGGGAGGATATTTCATTCTGCACCTGCGCACTGGCTCAACCGTGATCATCGTGAGCACGCCGCTTGAACACAAACCACAGTGTGGGCATACTACATGTCTCAACATCTGAGGCCAGTCCTACTAGCTGAACACTTAAATGGCAGTCCCGGAGGACATCCTGCGCCGAGTCGTACATGGCATTGACTCAGGCACGTCACACAAGGAAGTCCAACCTGCGCGTACCAACCCATTCGGACAATATTCTGCAAACCAGAATGCTAGCCAAATCCAAGACAACTGTCATCATTTTCGAGGGGCCCATCATCCAAAGATACGTTCTCTACTATGGAATTCGGCTGGTCTGCTACTCCTACACACCAACAAGACGGGTGTGTCATGTCTGCCTAAAACTAGGACACCGATTTGATGTGTGCCGCATGCTGAATGCCCTGGTATGCTAAATGTGCGCTGCTCTCGACTCATCCAAAAAGAGACATCCTCAAATAAGTGCACGCTCTTCTGTGGGGCGCAACTGGCAGCTTAGCTCGGAGGCGAGACATCGCAGAGGCTCTTGTAGTACGGGTCGCAGTCCTTCCCGCCCATCCCCCCGTCATGGGCCAGCAAGATCCCCAACTCCCAAGATCCCCAGCACCCAGGTATCAGGCAACGAACCTTCAACGTCGTCATTCAAGTCGAAGGAGGAGAACGAATAGGCCAAAAAGAACCAAGGTGATTACAGGTGAGCCAGAATCAGTCCAGTACCTCCTTCTATCAAAATATTCAATAAGGATAGTAAATGGTCCACAGAATATATGCGAACCGTGGAACAAAACAGACAACTGAAAGCCCTGGTCACCGTCCATCCTCAACGCATGCAACGCTTAAAGCTATGCTTAGCAAGGCAGCCAACACACTGGCAGGGGCGCATACAGAAAGGCCAGACTACCAGCCCCCCTCACTTGCCCTCAAGAACCTCTGCGCCCTCCCGGTCTGGGCAGCTTTTAGCCAGAGAACTCCCCGAAAGCATATATGCTACGATGCAAAAGAAACATTACGCGATGGTCCAAATAAGCAACGAAGTCAAAGTGAACAAACTAAGCAGGGAATTTCTTGAAAGGAGACTTGCAAGGTCGATGTCGAGATGACGAGAGCAGCAACAGACCCGCTGAGCGTGCATACCCATCAAAAATCCGGGAAACGTCAGCGGAGCCCACTATTGCGAAGACAGTGGCATGAATGCCAGCCGTGCCTAACAGCATACGCAGCACGAAAGAACACCTAGAAGTCTGTCACTGAATTTGCCGCTCTTTCAACAAGAAAGCAAGCTCGCTCCAGGTCTGCATAAAAATCACCCTCCCCCCCCCCCCTCCCCCGACGCCAACTGCTTTCAAGAGGTCGAGAACCAGCCGATCAAGCTGCGGTGTTACTACGTTATTCAGCGTGTGGCACCACCGAGGATGAAAGTTTAACTTCACAAACTGGTGACGGCAGTAGGAAAAATTTACAAGCATCACGATTTCAATCACGTGCTAGTGAACGTCCTTCCGCTGACTAGGGGTCCGCGTCGCATTTTCATACTTAATCTGCAAAGTCCACCTGACTTAATAGGACCATTGTTGTATCATCAGAACCTGTGGGGAAGAAACGTGCCCGATAATGAAAAGGGTTCAGCTTAAGTTAAGAATATTGCAGAGACCTATGAAAAGAAAAATGATAGGTGTAACGTTAAGAAACCGGGAGCGGACAGAGTGGGTGAGGGAACAAACACGAGTTAATGACATCCTAGTTGAAATCAAGAGGAGAAAAGTACTTGAGCAGGGCGTACAATGCGAAGGCAGGGAAACAGCTGGCCCTTAAGGGTAAGGAAGTGGATTCCGAGAGAAGACAAGCTTAGCAGGAGACGGCACAGAGATAGTTGGGCGGATGAGATAAAGTTTGCGCGCATACGGTGGCCGAGCTGGCAAACTACAATGTTAATTGGAGAGACGTTCCGAGCACGGCATTTTTAGTCGACACCATTTAGAACATGGGCTCACGACTGTTTGTAACCCAGAGTAGTTACTGGAATAATTCCTGTTGCTATTGGTCTTCAGGTCATTTTCTGTGTGTGGTGCCGTGCCCCGTTGATGTTAGTCTTTGCGCAAAGAGTGCTCATTGGCTGTTTATATTTGATTTCTTGTACTGTTCGTTTGAGCGCGCTGCTACGGTCATCAGGTTATGGTGAGGTAATCCCAGGACCTAAGAAAGCCACCGATACAGATGATTTTGAAATTTAAGCGCACTAAAAGAAGCCAGGCGTATCGAGCAAGGGCGGTCGGAGGTACTGTCGGGTATTGTCGCGATTTGGGAGCGCGTTCCCGACTTTCCGAAGGGAAACGATATCGCGTGCAGGTTTGAACAAGAGAAGAGAAGAGAAGAAAAAAATCAAACAAAAGAAAACGGAGCCGTATTTATAATTTAAATGAAAAGAGCCAATACGAAATGAAAACATCCTGAAACACACACTCAACACGCGTAAAACACTACCGAATAAAGAAAAAAGCGTTTACCAGGTTCTGAGCGTCCCAGGCGAAACGGCGATACCTTGCAGATAGGGCGGACACGGGTAGCTGTAGTGTGACGTGAGCTGGCTCGCGTCGAAGGAATCGACGGAAGGGAGCCAGGTGGTACTATGAGCGGAGAGGAACACAGGGAGACACCGGTGGACTCCTGTCAGCCGTCCGAAGAACTTGGAAGCAGGAGAAAGAACAAACGTATCCAGGTCCCGTTGACGGCGTCATGAAACGGCGGAGGCTTAGAGCAGGCTGTCCAAGAGTGCCTTACGGCAGCACGGGCCCTCAGTCCATCGGCTGCCACCTCCACACTTCCAGAAAACGCAGGAGGCTTGAGTCGGCGATCCAAGGGAGGCCGACGGCAGCACGGACCCAACGTCCGAAGGCTGCCACCTCACCGCTAGAGTGACCTTATCTCCGCTGCGCTGTCCTCCTTTTCACCTTGTTTTTCTGACACGTCAGCTCTCCGCTCCTCGTACTCGCCACGCTTTTTGTCGCCTTCGCCTCACACACACCCTTCGCACGCGCACACGCGCAACGCTGGGCTGGCACGCGCAGCGCTCCGCTGTCCTACGCACCACTGTAGACGCGCCGCGTTCACAAATCCTCCGAGGCTTTTTTGCGCACCTCACATATGGCCGCCTTCTAAAGAGTTTCTGCACATTTAAAAAACTGCTGCTTGTGTACACAAAACTTATGTTCATATGGTAAACAGACAAGTTAAAGGCTGCCGAAGTCATCGAAGGCACTTTACACAGTGCCACATGGAGGCACACGGAAACGCGCACAAAGGAAACATGGGTCAAACATTATACATCTACAAAAAGCAACGATAAAAACCATACAAAACCTCAGCATCACGCTTTAAACCCGTCTGCATCATAAAGGTGAAAATTTGCACACTGAACAACTCATAACCGGAAAACGAAGAGAAATAAACAACTTTTAGACACTGCAAGACATTTGCACAGGTAACCATAGCAAACACACCGGATAGCAGCACTGTACGTGGGGCATTACACTCCGGCTATTGACAAACGACTTATGCAATCAGCGCCTACGTTTTCGGAGCCATTGATGTACTCTACACGAAACTTATACTCTTCTAATGCTAGGCTCCAACGCCGTACCCTGTTGTTCAAGTGCTTTCCCTATGTTTAATATTGCAATTGTTGGTGATCAGCCTGAAGGACGAGGAACGACCCGTACAGGAATATGTGGAATTTCTCAATAGCCCAGACTATATCGCCAAACACTCGCGTTCAATCGCTGAGTAGCGAGATTCGCGAGGCTACAACTGTCGACTCGCATATATATGACACCGGGTGGAGGATTCTATCATACTCCTGCAGGAGAACGGCGCCTACGCTTACCTCGGAAGCATCCGTGCGAAGGACGAGCTGCTTAAACAGAATTGGAGCTCTGCAAGTCAACGCGTTCTTCAGGTCGTCAAAAGAGGCTTGCCGCTGTTGTGTCCAAGATACAACGTTGCGTTCATTTTTGCGTGTTAACTCCACGAGCGGTTGGACTTTGTCGGCATAGCCAGGGATGAAATCGCGGTAATATTCGGCAAGCCCTACGAAGGAAAACACTTGCTTCTTCGTCTTTGGAAGCGGCATGCTAGAAAGCTTTTTCACCACCGTTTCCAACGGTCGGATGGTCCCGTCTCCCAGCTGGTGTCCAAGAAAGGAGATGTTAATGTCTCCGATTTTGACACTTCTGCGGCTTTATCGTGAGTCCGGCCTCGCGCACCCTGAGAAATAGCATCTTTAAAGCACAAAGATGTTCTTCACAGGTAGAGGTTGCTACGAGAACTTCGCCGCTGTAACGAACGACATTGTCTAAGCCTTGCAATAGATTGCGCATCAGGCGCCTAAAGATAGCCGATGCTCTCTTAATGCCGAAGGGCATATAGAGGAAATGATAGTGACCGGATTGGCTAGAGAACGCTGTTTTCGGTCGCGAAGCTTCCTTCAAGGGTACTTGCCAGAAGCCTTTAGCAAGGTCAGATTTCCAAAAATACACCTTGGTTCTAACCTCGGTAAATATTACTTCTGTTCATGGAATGGGCTCCGCATCAGACACAAGAACATCATTGATGAGTCGAAAGTCGATGCAAGACCGATAGGTGTTGTCTTTCTTTTTAATCAGAACGAGGGGGGAATTCTATGGGGATTTTGAACGTTCAATGATCCTTAATTTGATCATCTCTTCTATTTCTTTTTCAGTGACGTCCTTCATGGCAAAAGGCAACGGGTACTGCGGGGTATTCAGGGCTTCAGAAGTCAAAAGCCTGAGCTGACACTCCACTAGATTAGTCTTCCCGGGAATCTCGGAAAACATGGCTGCATGCGCGTCATGTATGCTATGAATCTCCTGTTTGTCGTCATCGAGCTGGGTGGAGATTTGCACAGCTTCAATTCCTTTACCTTGGTCCGATCTAAGCGTATGCAATTGTTGTTCGCGGTCACCTTCTTCGATTACGACAAATGATGACGCCTGCTTGGTATCTTGGGGCGTACGCTCTTCGTACTGTTTGAGCGTATTGATGTGGAATAGCTTCTCAGTGTGGCCCACGTCGATCCAATAATCCACGTCGTTCTTTTTGCCTGAAACCACGCATGGAACTTTCTATTGCATCAAAAATTTATTGTGGCTTCTCGGCAGAAGAATGAGGGCACGATCTCCAACAATTAATTGCCGCTTCTTGCTGTTTCTATCGTGATGTCTCTTCTAACAATGCTGGACACGCAACAAATTTTGATTTTCCGCTCTCACAGTTTGGTCGACACGTTCTCTTAGAACGAGAACGTAAACATATTTCCTATTCATGTCTACTCCTAGATATTTCCTAGGGTCCTCGCACTTGTCGTCCAAATATCAACTCGAACGGAAAAAACCTCAGACTCTCCTGCGGCACCCCTCAGTATGCGAACAAAAGCGGAGCGATATAACCCCCTGTTTAGGGCTGCACCTGACAGAGCTTCCGCAGAATCTGTTTGAGTGTGCCGTTAAATTTCTCCATTGTGCCATTGCACATTGGATGGTAAGGGGTCATGCTGAGATGTTTCACTGCCTAGAGGTATTGAGCTCTCTCATCATTTCGGAAGTGAAACTAGAGCCCTGGTCACAAAGCAACTCTTTCGGAAAACCGATTCGTAAAAAAAACTCCACCAAACCCTCTGCCACGGTCGCTATCTCTCTTTGGCAGAGCCACGGCGTCGGGATTCCTTGTGGCAAAATCGACGAGAGCGACAATAAATCTATTTTATTTCACCAATGTGGGTGACAGCGGACTGACAATATCGAGACCGACCCGATAAAATGGAGTGGCGATAAGAAGCATGTGTCCCATCGGATCTTTCCCTACTTTGCCCTTCGGGCACGTCATTTGACAGGTGTCGCACGACCTGGCATACCTCTCAATCTGCTCCTGCACTCCCGGCCAGTATAATTGTTCCAGAACTCGATCTGTAGTCTTCTTAATGCATTGACGCCCCGCCAACGGGTCATCGTGGGCAAGCCTTAACACCTGTGATCTACAAGACATTGGAAGTACTACCTGCCGAATCTCCCTGCCAGAGCCGAGATGATAGAGGCGATGCAGGAACCCCTTTTCGATCGAATACGAGTGCGAAGTGCCGTGCTTGCATGGAACACCTTTTTTAGTTTCCCCCTACGCGTTTTCAATGACTCATCATCTCTTTGCTCGGTTTCTAGCATTTCCATCGTGAACTTCATAGAAGGAACGCTTAGAGCAGTATTTTCTCTCCTTTGTCCGGAAAATTCCTTTCCAGCCAAGGATACTTTTGGTTTCTTATCATTTTCACTCGCAACACCCTCACAGACCATGCCAGTACATATCTTAGGAACGCCCTTCGATTTCTTCTAATTAATATCTGGATTTGACGGCTCACGTGCCTCTGGTATATTTCCAATTTTGACATCGTATAGTGGTGCCTCCATGCACTTTACCAGGACCGTGCCAGTGAAATAAGGGGAAGCGATATAGATTTCTGCCTCGGGAACTTCCAGGCTACTCCATCAACCAGGAACACCGTACATCACGAACCGGTGAGAGCTGAGTCAGGAACTAGGGCTCTCCGCACAACCAGGGTATTGCTCCCCGTATCTCGTAAAACAAGCACGTGAAGGCCTCGGAGCTCTTCCTCTTGTACAGGCATGTGTTGGGCGTCTGCAGGCTTTTTCCAGACAAGTCCGATCACCACCTTGTCCTCAGCTGGTTCAAGCCTATCTGCTGTTGTGGACACTGTTTCAGGGGCAACAGTCTCTAGCTGAACACAGCAAGACGATTGCTTCTCGTTTTCGTGCTTCCTCGAGCAGTAACTTACATCATGCCTTGTTTTTTGGCAATAAACGCAATAAAGCTGTTTTGCCTTAGACCGACAGTCGGCGGACTTATGTGCAGGTCGGTTACAAATGAGTCACCATCCTAACTGCCTACTTGACGGTACATCCTCCTCTCTTGGGATCGCCACTTCTAACGATTCTTTGAACGAAGAGAAGTTTGTTGCCGCTGGTCTTCTAGAAAGTTTACTGCTGCCTCATCCATTTTTCCTCCGTCTTGCACTCATTTTCTCAAAGAATAATCGCCAGACGAATATAACATTTCCTCATGAACTGTTCGGCCACAACCAAGTCACGTAGATCTTTGAACGCGGTTGCCGTTCCCGGTATCTCGACCCATCGATCAAAAAGACTAAGCAAGCGTGCTGCGCATTGCTTGCCGGCTTCTTTATCAAGCGGCTTACTTTCACGAAACCTTACGCTATAACAGTCTGCAGTGAACCGAAATTGCTGGAGCAGGGCTAGTTTTGCCTTATAATAATCAATTTAATCTGTGGCAGACAGTCGATCGAACACACGGAGAGCCTCCCTAGTCAAAGACATACTAAGTGCTGTCGCCCATTTCTCCTTGGGCCGGCTGTGTCCTGTGATACGCCCTAAACGTTTGAGGCAAGCATCCAAACCATCCATGCGAACATCGAAAGGCGCGATCACCTTGTGTGGTCTAACTGCTGCTGAGGGCCCCGGTGCAGGTTATCGATTCGACCCTGCAGCTTCAAGAACTTTAATCAGAGATACAATCTACGCTTTTCAGCCTCTGCTAGCGATTTTGCATGCTCGAGTTAGACTTGTGCTTTCCGCTCTTCAGCCTCTGTTTGCGCCTTGGCGTGCTCGCGTTCGGCTTGCGCTTTATGCTTTTCAGCCTCTGCTTGCGCCTTGACGTGCTTGCGTTCGGCTTCTGCCAGCGCCTTTTCATGCTCACGTTGAGCCTGGCGTTCGGCTGCGCATGCTGCGCGTTCCTTCTCTTGCTCGGCAGCCACCTACGTGCGCAGCTCGGTGTCTTTCAACCTCAAATGTTTCCCTAACTCAACTCCTTTAGCGTGCTCATCGTTTCCTTATACTTAAATATATCCCTCAGTTTAAGTTAAAATGCTTCGTCCGGTCGCGCGGACGCCAATTGTCGCGAATTGGTAGCGCGTTCCTGACTTTCACAAGGGGAACGCTATCGCGTACATTTTCGAAGAGAAGAGAACAAATATATCAAACAAAAGAAAACGAAGCCGTAATAATAATTTAAAGAAAAGACCCAATACGAAAGGAAAACATCCAGAAAAACACACACTCAGCGCGCGAATAACACATTTGAATAAAGCAAAGTGTTCACCAGGTACAGAGCGTCCCAGGAGAAGCGGGGATGCCCTGCAGACAGGGCGGACGCGGGTGGAAGTGACGGCAGGGAACCAGGTGGTGCTAGTAGCAGAGAGGAACACAGGGAGACGCCGGTGGACTCCCGTCAGCAGCCCGAAGAACTTGGCAGCAGCAGAAAGAACAAGCGTATCCAGGTCCCGTCGACGGCGTCACGAAACGCCGGAGGCCTAGAGCAGGCTATTCAACCATGCCTTACGGCAGCACGGACCCTCAGTTCATCGGCTGCCACCTCCACTCTCGCAGAGAACGCAGGAGGCTTGGGTCGGTGATCCAAGGGAGGTCCACGGCAGCACGTACCCAACGTCCGATGGCTGCCACCTCCACGCTTGAATGACCCGATCTCCGCTGCGCTGCCTTCATTTTCGCCTCGTTCTTCTGAGACCTCAGCTCTCCGCTCCTCATGCTCGCCACGCTCTTTGTCGCCGTCGCATCACACATACCCATCGCACGCGCACACGCGCAAACCTGGCCTGGCACGCGAAGCGGTCCGCTGTCCGACGCACCTCTGTCGACGCACCGCGTTCACACATCATCCGAGGATATTTTGTGGACCTCACAGGTATAAAGGCTTTGCAACAATGGCAGACCAGTTTTTATGCAAAACTAAAACTTAGAAGAAGTTTGCGGGGATACGGTTGCCACAGCTGCCAAAGGACACGGTTAATTGGAGAGACATAAAAGAGAGCTTTGCCCTGCAGTGGGCGTAGTCAGTCTGATGATGATTTATGACAGTGCCAAAGCCGCCGACGCCAACCCGCTCATAGTGGTGGGAGACGTGAACAAGAGAGACACCGCCTGAGGCTATTAGCAACACAGACAGACGGGGAGGTCACTGCTGAACGCGGTTGAAATAAAGGGCCTCAGTCTGGTAACTAACGTCGTCCAACGAACCCGAATAGTCTACAGCATCAGTCGAAACACGTTTCCGGGCCTATCCTTTTCAAAAACTTAAGTGTATGCTAGCGGGTGCATGTAGGCGAAACACTCGGCAGGATCACTACATATTAATCATTTCGGTATCCGCCCCGGACCTCAAGCAAACAATAAGCGAGACTGGACATATGGACTGGAAGGGTTACAGGCAGTACCCCGCTCGAGAATGGTATAGCGGGTACTGGAATGGATTCGCAGCCTTCGCCAGCACCATACACAAACCACTCAAACGATTCAGCCTATAATCAGTTCGAAGCACTTGAAGGCCTCCTCAGATGATGAAAGAAACAGCGGTTGAACCGGAACCTCCATCTACTAATCGAGCAGATAGCAGAAGAACACAATCATTACGCGGCCGAATGGACAGAGGAAAATTTGGTCGTTTTGCAACGCGCAAAAGGGTACTCTGAGTACGGAGCAGGCGGGGGCATCCTACATCGCCTGATCCAGCTCGACAAGGCAAAGTTGGCAACCAGTCAGCAACGGAAAGTCCCAGATAATCCAGGTGCACTGAGGAAGAATCTACAAGTTCCCTGGCCCCATTCCCCTCTACCTAGAGGCACAGGAGATCCCAGATAGTAAAAAGACCAGGATATTAGGTTTCTGAATAGAGAGCAACCTGAATGCCTCCCACACTATTCATACCTGGAAGTCCTTCGCAAATCACATCTCCCGGACTCACAAGAATTCGCAAGAGCGTAAGCATAGAGGACAAGCTCTGCCTCGTCCAGGCCATGGTCATCAGCTCAGTAAGGTACGACATGCTGTATCACCACCGCTCGCTAACCACCCGAGTCCAACAAGTTGCGAGCAACAGAGTGTCGCGGATCTCTCCGGAGAACACTCGGACCGAAAGAATGGACTAGGCGACGGGTGTACCCACACAAACGCACATTTAATACACGCTACGTGGCACACACACTAGAACACAAAACAAACAAAACTAACACAAAACACAAAGACTAAATACACGCGACCCGGGTACACTGCTACTAGCGTCTACTAGTGTTCTACTATTAGCGGTCGGCGTTCGTGCTCACGGTTGGTTCGGTGTGGCTGCGGCGTTGTGTGGATCCCGTAGCCGGCGTCGAGGCTGCGTTCGGCGTGCTTGGGCTGGCGTCGCTGGCGGCGTCGCTGGCTGTGTCGTACAAGCTCCCGGTCCAAGCGCCCGTGGAGGTGATGCCGGTGTTGTTGGCGTCGGGGCACCACCTAGATGGGTGGTAACAGCGCTGCAGACACCCCTGGCCGTAGCAGGTGGTAGCGTCCTCTGTTGACTCCCCGGAACGGGCTCAGGCACGGCAGGAGGACCACGATGCGATGTCGTAGAACGCGAGCTCACCGGAGCAGTAGCCGGCGTCGCTCTCTTCCAGCCGATGTGTCCCTGACCCGCCGGAGCCTCCACTTCTCTGCTGTTCCCCCCAGTGCCTCGCTCTCATTCGCCCTTTTATAGCCTCGGTGTTAGTCCACGTAAGCCTTGTCGTCGTCTTCTCTTCTGTACCAATCATCTTTCTCCACCTCGCCGAATGCTTCTCCACCAATCATCTCTCTCCACCTCACCGATTGCTTCTTCTTCCTCTTCTTTATTCTTCGGTTAATTCACGTCGTCTTCTTCGCACCATTATCCTTTAAAATTTAATTTAGGCTCCTTAATATAACGGCGTTTTGTCTGCCCGTCACCGCATAGAACGAGACGTTAGCGGCTCTTGTGATCCACACTACCTTCGGCGAGCGGTCCGACGGGGTTCTGGCTTCGCAAAAGGCCAGACTGCAGATCACACAATCCCTCACAATCTCTCACTGGACTGAGACTGTAACGGAGCTCTGCGCTCTCGATGGGCAACGGTAGTAGCTCCTGCCCGAGGTCTGAAGCAGGCTCAAGGCGAGGCTCATCCAGAAGCACATGAACTATGAGCTTCATGAAGGCAGGCGCAAGGCTCGTGTTAACCGAGAGCGGCGATAATTCATGGGCGACACGCACGCAATGAACGTGGGCGTAGCGGCGCACCCCGAATGGGCTGTCTTTGTGGTTGCCTCCGTGAACATAAACAACTCCTTGAAAATCGCGGCTTCCGTCACAGCAGAGCAGCCCAGCTGCCGCTGAAACCATAGCCGCGGCGCTAGTCATTAAGCGCCACGAGAGTTTAGGAATGAAAGCTCATATCGTCAATGACTTGCAACAGGCCTGCCGTAACTTTGTCGATAGACGAACACAGTTGCTGGCGGTTCACATCCTCGACCCGATGATGCAAGAATACTAAAAAATCACTTGGACGCCGGGCCTGGGATTAATGGAAGGGAACGAATGAATGAACGCTTTAGCTCGACCGTTAACGTTAACCAACCGAGCACGGCAAAACCAATCGTGACCAATCCCTTCTTTTACTATCGTGGCTCTGCCCTCCAATTAAAAAGAACGCTTCGAGATCCAGCAGACGTGTACGTGGACGTAGCGGCGTATCCCGAATGGGCTGACTTTGTGGTTGCCCCTGTGAACATAAAAATAACTCTGACCATTGCGGCTTCCATCACAGCAGAGCCGCCCAGCTGCGGCTGAAACCATAGCCGTGGCACTAGTCCTTAAGATGTTTTGTGCACCATCTATTTCATTGTTCTGTCTCCCTGCTCACACAATATCATCCTGGGATTCTACTTCCTTTCAACTCATCGTGCTGTTATTGACTGCACCCGAGCGGAAAATTCCTGCTCTCTGTCTGTTCTCTCTTACAACAGTGCATTAACTCCGAGTGACGATGTTTTTCGGTTCATTCTCGGAAGCTAAATTCTGCTGAGGACCCCTACAGTGTACTGGGCCGCGAGTTGCTAGACATCTACCCTGCGATACAATGATTTCGACACTTTCTGCAAGGATCCCAGTTTCACCTGCTGCCGACCACAAGCCACTGGCGTACGTTTTCCAGACCACCTTATCTATGTACATGTTCCGCGTTCTCCGTCATCTCGCTTACATTTCGGAAGTTACTACCTACAGTCTCCACTTGAAGGGTCCCGAAAGCACCGCCACTGATGCCTTTTCTCATAAAGCTGCGGTTGACAATCTTGACCCGTCGACTAGGCCGCATTCTCATCCCCGCTGCAGGACGACAGGGAGTTCAAGGCTTTTCGGGAGAACCCACCTTCTCTCCGACTGCGGCTTGTGCCCCATCTGTGCTCGTCTGATTCCTTATGGTGCGATTTCCCTGGAGAGCATTCCCGCCCTTGTGGTCAGGCTGCACTGCGGCTGCACCTGTTTCCACACTCTATACATGTCGTCTCGGCATTCGATCTGTTCAGCGCCTTCTCATCCAGCGCTATGCGCCAACTGCACGCGCCCATGCGCCCACCCATGTGGCCACCCATGCGCCAACGGCATGGTGAGACGCTTTAACGGCCAACTGAAAGCCGTCCTCGCTATCCGTCTCAGTTGCGCCAACTGGGTTGACACCTTGCCCCTTGTTCCCCTTGGATTGAGGGCTGTCCTCCGAGCAGATCTACAGTCTCTGCAGCAGAGCTGGTGTACGTTAGTTCACGGCGTCTCATCGGGGACTTCTTCATATCAGTGCAGCTACCAGCGCAGCAACAAGAGTAGCTACCCTGCTTTCTGGACTGTGTTAAAGATCTCTGGCGTATTTCGCTTCGCCTGCTCCGCGGGAAGATCATCGTTCACCAGGACGTCGCTGTCACAAAATTCGGCGCATATTAGAAAGAAAGGGCACACCGCGTAAGCAGTCGCGCCCGCGCGCTCTAAAATAAAACATAAAAACAGCGGAGAAGAACTTTGCGAGTGCTGCTGCCCTTCCCATTCAGCTCGCCGCCGTGGCGCCAAAGTAAACATAGCCACGCACGGCGTCGATTTTTCTAGAATGTATGAAACGTTTCTACTCATCGTCCACGAAGAGGGCGTGACCTTGTCCGCGCTAAAGTGATATCCTTTCCCCTTCATTCTCGCGCCGATGACTTCGCGTTGCGAGAATGACCCGAATTTTTATAGAAGGTGGTTTCCGCGCTTGACCAATGTGGTCCCGCGCCCGGCGCGAGAAGGAGAAGGTGTTTGTTCAGTTGAAGCTGCGTGTATGTGCGCGCCTGCCTAGGTGCGAAGAACAAACAGACGCGGACTGCGCCCATAAATGAGGGGCTTCAACCGCTGTCGGTTAGCCCGAGCCGCCGTTTAAGCTTCTGAGAAGCGTGCTCGCTCGACTACCGGGGGAACACCACTCGACCAGCCTGCGAGGCAGCGTGAGCCAGTCTGCAGGTCCGCCCCGCGTGCTTTTGAGGTCGTCGGATTGGCGCAGTGCCGGGTGAATAAATTGCGTTTTGTTTGTATCTCTGTGTGTTAGTGCACTTTAGGTGCAAAGATCCTGTTCAATTGTAATCTCTCTCGGTTGTTAGTTTGCATGAGTTTCATTGTATTTTTAAATCACTTTGTATTTGCTCGTACTAGTGATTATGAAATTATCTGTATCGTCTCTTTGCTGTATAAACTTTGTTTTGTTTTGTGAACCTTTGGCTCCAACCCATTCTCTGGCTTGCGACCGGCGAAAGCTGGGCGCCAAACGGCCAACCCCCTTTTCACTTGGTCGCTGGTCTCCGGCTGAGCTTGTCACGCTGAGTCAAGGGCATCTCCTTTGTCACCGTGACCGCAACCCCCACACGCTCTAAGGGTGTCTGGGAGCACGCGCAAAAGTGCGCGAAGTGGTGACATATTTTGGCGTCCGCGACGGGACGTTTGGTGCTTTGTATCACAGAGAACGGAGAAAGAGTCGAAAGGAGTTTACGAAGAGGTCGTAAACGAGTGTTTAGCAGCAGAGCGATATTGTGAGGTGTCGCGCTGGAGCGGTTATTGAGGTTCACCGTGTAGAGGTAGTCTTTGCCTTGAGAAGTTTAGTATCCGAAAATGAACCTGAAGGAACTAGTTGAGGTTGGCATCCAGATGGGGATGTCCGGGGCAGAACTACGGAAATGGGTGAACCAGGAGAGAGAGAAAAGGCTGAAAAAGAAAGGCAGAAGGGTCGAGAAGAAGCCGAAAAGGAGAGGCAGAAGGCTCGAGAAGAAGCCGAAAAGGAGAGAGAGAGGGTTAAAAAGGAAAGACAAAAAGCTCGAGAAGAAGCTGAGAAAGAACGGGAGAAAGAATTCGAACGCGAAAAACAACTGCTTGCCATTAAGCTTGAGCTCTAACATGCTGCAAACCACTCAGCGGATGTCCATAGCACTAGAGAAGAAGGCAACGGCCTACGGATAGATGCTAGCACATTACTTTCCAGGTTTGATGAAAAAAAAGACGATCTCGACGCGTTCCTCATTCGATTCGAAGGGATCGCGGGAAGTCAGAATTGGTCAGACGGCGAATGTGCTACGGTTCTTGGCACCTGTCTCAGCGGGGAAGCTCTGAGCGTATTCGGGCGACTTTCTCCGGAAGATGCTGCAAGCTACACCAAAGTAAACACCTCCTTGCTTAAGCGATTCCGACTCAACACCGAGTGATTCCGAGATAAATTCAGAACAAGGAAGCCCACAGATGGCGAAACGGCAACCCAGTATGCGGCAAGATTAAGTCACTACTTTGATCGGGGGATAGAACTTTCAGAAATTTCACAGAAATACAGTGAACTTCCCAAGCAACTCATCAATGAAGAATTCCTGAGTAGCTGTCACCCGAGTATGCCGCTGTACCTGAAAGAAAGAAAAGACAAACCTCTCTGCGAAATGCTAGATCTTGCTGACCAATTTCTTGAAGCTCAAGGAGGAACGAATCTGGCTAAGATTAAGAATACCAATTCGGAGAGCGCGGGAAAAACCGACAGCCGCGATTCGCGATTTACTCCAAAGGCTCCACCAAAGTGCTACCTGTGCAACAAGTCAGGCCATTACGCATCTAACTGTCGCAACAGCGCTGCAAACAATAGCCCAACAGATTGTTTAAAGTGCGGCCAGAGGGGGCACAGAGCCGCGGTGTGTCCGAACACAAGCAAACCCATACCCCAGGTATCGTGTATGGGCCTCGTCAGATAACCACCTGGAGGAAGAAGATGAAAATGACTTTGTAGAACTGAAGAACGGCCAGAAGGTGCCAGTCGTGAACGCCGTAGTGAACGCGCTACCGGTAGCCGAAATGAACAGAATGCCTGTCCTGAAAGGGAAGATAGGAGAAAGAACAAATACAGTGTTGCTAGACACGGGAAGCAGCGCTGTAATCATAAAACGAAGATTAGCGAGAGACAAGGATCTCACTGGAACGAATAACCTTGTGAGGCTAGTGGACGGCTCGTTTCAGCGCTTGACGGAAGCTGAAGTACATGTCCGGACTCCCTAGTACAGCGGGAAACTAACTGCACGGTGCATGGAGCGCCCGGTATACGACCTGATATTGGGAAACATAGAGGGGGCAAAATTTCCAAAGGACCCAGAATGTAGCCACAAGACAAAGAAATTCGAATACTGCTCTTCGGAACGGCGCAGTGATCGCCAAGCGAAAAGGAAGTGCCGAAGGAAGGACGAGCGTGCTAGCTCAAGCATAGGAGCAGTCAAGCGCAGAGTCAAGCACGAAGAACGGAAGAGTCTCGCGGATGAACGCTCCGAAGAAAAAAATCGTTTTCGCTGAAAGGACGGGCACTGCAGTAGAAAGCCGTGCGAAGCCAAAGCCAAAAGAAAGGCCACAGAGTGGTCACAAGGAAGCAGCAAAACGCGAAAGAAAGACAGATCAAGAGGACAAGGAGTCTGAAACTCCGGCTAAGCTCAGCTTAGGGCAGGTTGTAGACATGTTCATCGTGCTGTTGTGCACATTACTTCAGCTGCCTTTCGATCGCAAAGGAAAATTGTGGAATGTGACCACGAAGGTATTCACACCGGTCAATATTGTGAGCCTGTGTGCTTTGACGAAGGTGCCCTGGAATCCATCGATTGCCTTGTTTGTGTGTGCATACCCAAGCGCACAATTCTTTTCCGAGTCGGAAAAGGAAAATTTATCTGGAGGGCTCAGGCGGGGCGAAACAGGAGCCCATGTGACCGAGAAAAGGACCCGCGAGTCGAAGAGACTCTTGTTGCGACAAAAGGAAACTGTGAAGGACCTCACACGCACATTACGGAAGCACAAGTAGGAAATGTATCTGGAAGTATTGGCTTAAGTATGCATCATACTTATGTGCTTCCTGTGTAATGTTATGCTAATGTGTTGCCGAGTTGCGGCCTGTATTGAAGTGAATCTTGAATGTTGCCAAGTGTTATGTGCGTGAGTCATCATTCTAGTGATGTGGGTATTTTGGCATTTACCATTGACTTTGTGAGCGCAAGCATGTGCGCACGAATTTCGTGTTTTGTGAATATTGTTGCACAATATTCTTAATAGAAGGGTCAGTGCCATAAAATTCGGCGCATATTAGAAAGAGCACAGCGCGTAATCAATCGCGCCCTCGCGCTGTAAAATAAAAAAAAACAGTGGGGAAGGATCACCGGAGCGCGCGTAACTTTGCGAGTCCTACTGCCCTTTCTGCTCAGCTCGCCGGCGCTGCGCGAAAGTAAACATAGCCACGCGCGGCGTGGATTTATCTAGAATGTCTCCGAAGTTTCTACTCATCGTCGACGGAGAGGGCGTGACCTTGACAGCGCTAAAATATCCTCTGCCCTTCGCTCTCGCGCCGATGACTTCGGGTGGCGAGAATGACCCGCATTTTTCTGGAAGGTGGTTTCCGCGCTCGACCAATTTGATCGCGCGCCCGGCGAGTGAAGGCGGAGGTTGTGCAGTTGAAGCTGCGTGTATGAGCGCAGCTGCCTTGGGGCGAAGAACGAACAGACGCGGACTGCGCCTATAAATAGGGGGCTTCAACCGCTGTCGGTTAGCCCGAGCCACCGTTCAAGCTTCTGAGAAGCGTGCCCGCTCGACTCCCGGGGAAACATCACTCGCCCAGCCTGCGAGGCAGCGTGAGCCAGCCTGCGGATCCTCCCCGTCGTGCTCCTGCGGTCGTCGGACTGGCGCAGTGCCCGATGAACAAATTGTGTTTTGTTTGTCTCTCTGTGTGTTAGTGCACTTTAGGTGCAAAGATCCTGTTCAATTGTAATCTCTCTCGGTTGTTAGTTTGCATGAGTTGCATTGGATTTGTAAATAACTTTGTATGTGCTCGTAACAGTGATTGTGAAATCCTCGGTATCGTCTCTTAGCTGTATAAACTTTTGTTTTGTGAACCTTTGGCTCCGACCCATTCTCTGGCTTGCGTCCGGCGAAAGCTCGGCACCAAAGGACCAACTTCCGTGTCACTTGGTAGCTGGTCTCCGGCTGAGCTTGCCACGCTGAGTCGAGGGCATCTCCTTTGTTACCGAGACCACTACCCCCCACGCGCTCTAAGGCTGTCTGGGAGCGGGCGCAAAAGTGCGCGAAGTTGTGACACTCGCCACTTCCACATGTTTTCGTTCGCCGCGACGCTTTACGGGGAGCGCTAAACCGGACCTACGAGGGACCATTCCGTGTCCTTCTCCGCCCCCAAAAAGCGCCACTCTCCTTTGGAATGGCCGTGAAGAGACAGACAGTGTCATAAGTCGGCGTACCTGGATACCACGACTGAGTGCCTCACAGTGCCGCCTGACACCGACAGCGCCGCGTCCGCCTTCACTGTCTCCCCGTTTCCACTCCAGCCCAACCGCCCCTCAGTTCGGTTTCGATTAGAAGTCTATACAGAGGCCCTGTAGCGGCCTCCTTTGGCTACGCCCAGAGCACGGCCAACGCGCGCCCGCGCGAGGAAGAAAATAACGTCGGCGCCTGACCGGCACGTGAAGCCGCGGCTCACATTTCTGTTCTGGCCTAGAATCGAGTTAGCTGTCTCGTTCCTTCGCTGCCGAGGCATAACCCTACAAATGCATTACAGTCAAACGCTAACTTTTCAGTGCACTTAACTAGTGAACAGACCTGATATGGTTATCGTCTTGAACAATTCCTTCATTGCTTTTAGAAGTGAATGTAGAAGCTTCTTGGTTAATGCATCTATTTCTTTCATGATTCAGTGATGTGTGTGCAATGTACAATACAATTTCTGTAACAAAATCTGCTAAATCATCAATTCTAGCTTTTTGCGATTGCAAGTAGAAAATGCGTCTAATGCTTATAACGAGACATAATATTGTGTTTCTTGAACTACGGTAACTCTTATGAACTATTGCTTATGGGCTTGATGTATGCAATGCTGATTAAGCATATGTTGAGTATTGCTCTCTTAGGCATTTGTATACAAACCTGTATATGTGACTAGATCTTCGGGTGTTTTTCATTTTTTTGAATTAATTTTGTGAGATGTAATCAGCGATCCAGATTTTTCTTCAGAATTTTGGAAAGTTGCTTTATAAATCTATAATGCAGACAGAAATATGAGCTTTTATGATTGATGTTATGAATTTACAAGCGGCCGAGGCTTCGTCATGCTTTAAGCTCTAGTTTTCAGCTCCTTTTAGACACTTTCTATGCAAAAATTAAAGGCAACATATTCTCAATTACATTCTTCTTTTCAGTCCCGAATTATTCCAATGCTGCCTTTCGTGTTCCTGTGGACTGTGAGAACACTGCCTCTTGATCTAATTATTGACATTTCCACCGGCCAGCTTTGCGTTAATTACATCTGACATTACACTAAAGGTGATTTCGCTTGCATTACTGTGCACTTCAACTATTTTTGAACAACGCTAATCTAACTATACTTCCGTGATTCGATATAACTGGGGCTCTTTAATGCCCTAAAACTTGTCGCCCATCAAGGTTTATGACCAACTCATCTCCAACCACGGTGAAACTGGGGAGCCATGGCAAACCAATGCATTACGAAAACTTTCACGAAAAGAAAACGTATTTTCAGGTATGCCGAGTGCTCTGTGAAATCATAAATGTACTTCGCCAGCAATCACGAATGCACTCCGTTACTGCGGTCATCTAAGAGAAAAGTTTACAGGCAAGACCTCCGATACATAATAGCTATAAACAACAGAAACTGTAGCGTTTACTAACGACCACCAAAAGGGCTTCTGTTAAAAAATCTTTAGGAGAAAAAAAGTATAGAGGGCATTTTGGCTTCGTTTGAAGGTAAGCCAAAGCGTTAATGGACCCCTTTTGCGGTCTAGGGCCCTCTTCTCATACCACTTTGGCGACACGGCCATTGTGCGTAATTATATATTTAGTTTTCTTTCTATTTCTGTGAAGTATATTTTTGTTTATTTTTAATTTTTCTTTGTATTTTATTTTGAACCAATTTTTTTTTTCAATTGACACACAATGCCTCGTTTTAACCAATTCTGTCCAGCATCCGTCGGTGGCCTACGCAATAAAGAAAAAAAGCCTCAATATATTAAAAGGAAATGTCACTCGCACCTAAGGATCCTGGGATCTTTTGAGCACAATTGTTTACTTCATATTGCTACGGGGGCTTATGCGGAGAACGGAACCACAGGCCTGAGGTGTAGGCGAGCGGCTGAAACTGCGCAAGGTCGGTGTGCCGCAGCGTGTGAAAACTCAGCACGGGAAAACATCTGGCGCGGTCCGTAGTGCTAGGTCCGCAGTCGCCACAACGATCGTAATTGCACCTAGGATGAGGTGGTGAAAACCAGCGGCTGCGTTAGTGACGGAAAATGTTGCCGACACGCAAACAGGTGAAGCACATTCGCCGGTCGTCCGAGATACGCCAATCTGCACGATTCCGGTAACGGCAACGCAGCGGGGTGGTCCGCGTCGGTGAAGCAGCAGCAATCAGTCTAGCGGTGGTTGGCGAACAGTGCGTCGCAGAGAGCAGGCCAGAATTGAGGGCCACGTTCGTGAACTCGTGCCAAAGGACGGCCTGGATCAGGGTAATCGTAGCATTGGGCGGCTGAGAGTCGAAGGCGCCGGGAGTCATAGCCTCCAGTTCTCTGCGTACAATTCTTGTCAAATTGGCAGGATGGGACGGCTGTTGCAGTGTCGGCAAGTATTCTCACCGCCATGTTCGGAACGCGGCCGAAACGGAGAGTAATGCGGCAGTGTTTACCTTGCTCTAACTGCCGGCACTGCGAGCTGAGGTTCACTATTTTTCTGGTGCTTTATTCAATATTATTTCCATCTGACGTCGCTATTCTGTAAATCATCGAACAAAAAAATATTGTTCTGATACTCTCGGATTTGCAGCCATACACGCACTTAACGTTACTGCATCAAACTGAATTCCTGCTTTAGCTCTGTTTTTACTCACTAGCGAACAGCATGGAGGTTACTGAATCTAAATTTTTCTTCACCGCCACTGCATCTCAACTGCACCACATAATGTTTACTCTAAGATACCGTAAGGAACAAATTATTTCACAAGCCGAATGCTGCAACTCATCTTCGTTTCATCTCTCAGCGCCACTCAAATTCTGGGGGAGCGAAAATCAAGCAGGGTTGAGCCAGTTTTTACGACTTGAGGCTTGGTGTGCAGCCTCTTGTTTTCTGTTAGCCTGATTATTTATGCTTTACCAACTGCTGCGGCTAGTTTTGAGTGCGTTTCTTACCAGTACTGTCTACCTGTTTCCCGTATTACTTCATCTGCTGTCTGGTGTGCCTGACGAAATGCCTGAATTTATTTGTGACGAATGTGACGTCTCCGTAAAGGACAACGATGGTGACTTGCTTTGCTGCGATTGCGCAGCGAATCTTCACGCCAGCCATATTTGTGCTGGTGTAACCAAGAAAAAATTTCGGTAGAAAAATGAAGACTAAGACATCCATCCTGTCGCTGCCCATCGTGCCGCACTGCAAATCCTAGCTCCGGTATGCCCAAGGAACAGTACGTTTCATAGTAGAACGTTCATTTGGGCGAGTTGGTATAGATGCATCTTTAGCAAAACAGCGCGAACAACGTAGGACAAGATGAAGGAACAGCGCCCGTCCTGTGTCCTCCTTCATCTTGTCCTACGTTGTTCGCGCTGTTTTACTAAAGAAGTATGTTTCATGCACCACTATGGTCCTTGACATCAGCAAAAAGCTTGATGAACTGCTTGCGTTTAAGCAACCTGCAGGTGAAATAGAATAGAGGCATCGGTCAAGCTGCTATCAACCCAGTATGACGATATGCTCGCGAATCTCGTTAAGCATGACAGTAAAATAGAGACACTCACAGCCAAAGTAGCTAAAATTGAAGCATCTTGCACTAGATCCGGCGTATAGGCCATCCGCGCCACAGTGAATGACCTGGGGTTTCAAAGCAGAAAGCTGAACCTTGAAGTTCTTGGAATCAAGGAAGTAAAAGACGAATCGCTCAATGAGAAACTTGACGACATCGCTTCAAAATTGAAACTTGCCCCTCTAACCGAACGAACTGTCTCCACTATTCATAGAATGCAATCAAGGAACAAGAAAACACAAGGTATAATCATTTGTTTTATACACCACTCAAGAAAAAACAAAAACGCTCGAAAAATATAAATGCTTCTCAGACATTCAGCCAGATACTTTCATGCTGGAAAACCTGACTGCGCAGAACCGAATGTTGCTGAAAACTGCTAAGGAATGGGCACTTGTCAATGATTTTCGCTTTGCATGCCACCGAAGTGGAACGGAGATTGTAATTAAAGAAGAGGGAGCAAGCGCATGCCTGATAAAGTGCATGGCCGACCTTGATAAACTAGTTGGTTAAGGCCAGAAAAATAAAAAAGGACCCATATTTCATAATGTCATCATTATCACGTGGACCTTTTGTGCTTCCTTCTGATTTGAAGAAGTTTACTGGATCTCAGCGCTACGGTCCTATTCTCTGCATTCATGTAAACTGTCAGTCAGTGAAAAACAAGTCGGCTCAACTTTATGCGATGCATAGCAACTTGAACCAGGAATTTCAATTTATTATGCTATCTGAAACTTGGTATGACCACAGCACTCCTCCTTGGCGACCTACAAATTATGACTCTGTTAGTCGAGCCAGAATTGTCTCAGGTGGCGGCGGTGGCAGCATGCTAGGGTGAAACAATTTCAACGTGCAATGTCTCGAGGAATTCTCATGTTTTAGCGATGATTTTGAAGCGTTGCCTGTTTTGAACGCCCGTACGGTTCACTGTTTTGTAGCGATAGCTACATTATGCTAGCATTTCGAGCCTTCAGCGTGGGGGCGCCATGTCAGGTCACGTGGTTGGTCAGGTAGTGGGGGAGTGAGGGAGTGGAGAGGAGGAGAGGTAGGAGAGTGAATCCACGCCCATCGACGAAGATGAAGAAGGAACGTCCAGCGAAACAGAGCGGTGAAAGACTGACTTTGTAATTCGACTGAGCGAGTTACAATCGGCCAGCTTTAGCTATCGCGTCACTCCAGGTTTAAATAGTGATAATTTTATCGTCTACCGCAGGAAAATACAGATTGCTTTTCTCTTGCTACAAGTGCTTTTTGAATACATTTCAAAATTTCAGTACATCATATGTGGTCGTGACTTCAATATTGATCTATGCGCAGATACTGCCGTTTGGCTTGAATTTGGGCTGCTGCTACGCACTAATGGTTGTTTTAATGCCATACGTGACCATACCAGATTTAGTTGTGACACTTCAACATGCCTTGATCTCTTCATCACGAATTCTTGCCAGGCTGATATCAGGTCTGGTGTTCTTTCATACCACATCAGCGACTATATGCCACTTTTTTTCTTTAAATCGTAAAGTAAAAATAAAGATAAACGTTCTCCCATATTTAATTCAGTCACCAGTGAAAACTTTGATCACATTCGGGAGGAACACACAAAGTTAACTGGAGTACTGTTTATGCCTCTCAATGTCCGGATACCGCGTGTGAACTCTTCATTGATATTTTTACTTCATGTTTTAAGAAACACATTTCTCTGTGTTGGACAAGGCCTAGAGCTTCACGAATTCGTAAGCCATGAATAACAAATTACCGATTTTAAAAAAATCAAAGAAAAACAGCTTGTTAACAAGTTTATTAGGTCTAAAAATCCTGGGCATCTGCGTATTTATAAGTCCTTTCGTAACCGGCTTACTAAACCAAT
Organism: Amblyomma americanum; assembly: GCA_030143305.2. Lineage (NCBI taxonomy): Eukaryota > Metazoa > Arthropoda > Arachnida > Ixodida > Ixodidae > Amblyomma > Amblyomma americanum. Next base: position 231,449 of record JARKHS020027593.1, read on the forward strand.
GCGTTTGGCAAGAGCCTCATATTTTGAAGCGAACTTTTTCAACAATAGCTGCAAATTGACGAGCAAGTTAAACGATTTATTGAATGGGGACTCGAGGGCAACGCCCAAAACGCACACTGTCGTGAACGGCGTAGAAATCAGTTCTGACGCACTTCCCGGTTGTTTTAATGACCATTTGAGCACTAATGGTCGCCAAACTGCTAGTTTGTATGCATGCCGTTATATTAGTGCAGACTGCATAGAATACATATTTCTTCACCCTACAAAAGAAAGGGAATTAGCAATGCTTTTCAAAGTACTGAGCAACAGCACTGCCTGTGATGTCGATGACTAGTAGATCCTGCCCGCGAGGTCTGTCCTTGGCCTAATTTCACCTGTTATTGTTCAAGGTTACAATATTTGTCTTGTATGAGGCCAATTTCAAAAAAGAATGCAGGTGGCAAAGGTGCTTGCGCTTTTCAAAAAAAGGTAACAAAACTCAAATTTCAAACTATAGGCTCATCTCCATAGTTCTAATTTTTTCCTAAGGTCTTGAGAAGATCATTTTTGCAGGATATCTTGCTTCCTTGATAAGCATAGTTAATAACCTTGCATCTACACGCCTTCCTCAAAGGCATGTCGACTGAGCTGGCACTCCTTAAACAGAATTAGTCGAAAAGAATTTTGAGGAACGCTTATTGCACAAAGGAGTATTGTCGACTGTTCCAAAGCCTTCGATTCCATTGACCACAAACCACTGCTTTGCAAATTGTCTTACTAAGGCATTCATGGCATCGCCCTCAACTTAACTGAATCATACCTAAGTAATAAAAGGCAGTTTGCGTATGTGAAAGACATATCAACTGGTGTCCTTCTTGTTGATGTAGATCTCTCCAAGGAACCATCTTGGGGCCTCTATTGTTTAACATTTACGTCAACGATCTCACTAACAATGATCCCAAAACCCCTTTCATTGCGTATGCCGATGATACTGCACTTCTCTTCTCATCCAAATCTCCACATGAGCTAACCGTACATGCTAACCACGTGCTTCCTAAGTTACATCGGTGGTCTACCGAAAACGGCCTGTTAATAAACACTGTTGAAACCAAAGCCTTACTCTTTCAAACGAAAAATATGAACACTGCATTACCTGGTGATATACTACTAAATACTTTTTAAAATCGAAGTTGTACGACGTGCACTTTGATCATATGTCCTGGCCCTCCCATATAATTTTTCTCACCGGTAAACTGTCTCAGGTCCTGGGGCTTGTCCGTTCTGTCAGATGCAATCCTCTTTCCTTAAAACTGTTCACTTTCCTTAAAACTTTTTCTCAGTCATCTTAATAATGTTGTCTTGCATGGGTGACAATTTGCATAATCGTTCACAGATTGCTTGTGATCTAGAAAACATTTCTTCGCATATTATGCAATAAGCGTCACGACTTTCATTCTGCTCCCCTTTTCCTTGGTCTTAGAGCAATAAACTTCCTGCTTTATTAAATAACCGCCTGGTTTTATGCTACCGAAAAGGCGCAAAAATAGAATCGGTGACCTTTGCTCTCTCGCTAATCTCACAATACGCATATCCCTCTAGGCTACTCGAGCTCCGGAAACTTGGTGTGTTCCACATATGAGAAATAATTATGGTTAACAAATGCTATGCTACAGGTTGCCAGAGTTCCTAAATGACCTTACTCAATGTAACATCGACGTGCTCACGTTTACTGTTAGTAACCTGTTTGAAATATTTTTGGGTTCATGCTATGTACTGTAACAAGGTTTGTACGGTGTGCTATTTTGTTTTCATTTTTCACTGTTAGAATTGTATCTTTTTCGTTTGTTTTGTTTTTGTTTTAACTTTTAGTCTATTCCAATTCCTCCTCTCCGCCCTTCTGCAGCCATTGTAACGATACTTGGGGCTAGTCAAGCTTCTCCTCAGTAGCTTTTTCCCCTTGTGTCACCCACAACCATTGTATCTCCTTATTTGTGAAATAAACTCAAACTCAAACACTTACCTCTAGAAATATTGTCTCGTTTCATTACCATACATGTCATGTATATTACTAAAGCACAATCAGTGCTTCCTTAATGCGACTCACTTCGGTCGTAAGTCTTTCTGATTTCCCAAACAAGCTAATTCCAGGGCAGGCTTGATATGGGAGACGCAACTTTTCGAATGTACAGGCGGTCTACAACGAAAAATTCCGCTCTTTATTTCAAACAGGCGTCCTTTACTATCCTTTTTCAAATCCTATGATTGCGTGCCTCAACAACGTCTCATCTCTAAACTTACATGTCTATCACTTCACGACCTAAATTAACCTGGATCTGCTGCTTTTTAACTAATGGCTCTAACTAACTTAACCGTCTTCGCCAGTCATGCATCTGAAAATTTCTGTGGAGTACCCCAAGATTATGGTCTTCATCCGCTACTCTTCCTAAGCTTTTTGACTGATCTGCCAACAGGATCACATCATTCCGTCATCATTTTGTTGATGACCATGCCTTTTATTGCCGCATCTCGAAAAATGCCGACCAGCAAATAATAGATGACCTAAACCCAATTCAAAAAATTGTTTTCCGACTACCTCTTACAGTAAAATACTAGAAAGCCTAATGCACGTGGACCACATGAAAACAGTCTAATTTTCAGACTCATGCAAGTGCTTCAATGTCTAAATAACGAAAACATTAGCCTGGAGAGTGCAGACGAGCCAACTTTTTCCTAGCATCTCAAGAAGCGTTTGCCTTATAGTACAACTTGCCATGTCGCCTCGACTCATCATACAACTAGCATACGAAATACAAGTACGAAATAACTCCGAGCTATATATAGCCACCACCAGGCCAACATCATTTTTTCACTTGAATCTATCGAGAACCGGGAAGTACGCTCCATGATTTCTCACCGCAACGTCACTAACATAAAATCATCACACGGCCTTAAAATCATAGCGCTTCGCCTAAACAATTCAATGCTTTGGCTTTAGCAGAAATTATATATTAGTTTTCATGCAGTTCGCAAACACTTCATGATCCTTTGCTCTCATCTCGTCGCTTATTGAACTACATCACAATAGAGCATTTGCAAAATTCAGCAATGTCTTCTATCTTTCCTTTCCACACCATTCTACAAGTATTGAACTTCCCGAAATTGTTGTTAATGAGACAAATTTGTTCTAGTTTCGACATTTAATAAGGAACCACTTCAAACTACACACATATTTTATTAAAATTTGAAAATATAAAAATTAAAAAAACTAGAATAGATAGATCGCGTACTGATGTCGTAGAAAAAACCCGCGTTCTAGAAAGTTTCATTCTTCCGCATTCCTCCACGTAAGCAGACTTTAGTTTCCTCATAATTTTATGTTTATATTTTGTTCTGGTAAATATTTTCCTACTTCGGCGCAAGTGCGAAAGTTTTCCTTTCGAGATTAAGCAAAGTCCCCTAAACTGGCCCTGAGAAAAACCCAAATTTGTTACCGGCATAAATCTAAGTGCGTTCTGAACTCTTATATGGCATGCTCTATATGTAAGTTAGGACAGCATTTCACCAACATGTATGAAAAATTGAAGCAAGAATTTTCTTCAAAAGTAGCATAAACACTTTAGCTTTCGCAATCTTATTCTGAAACCAGATTTCACACAGTTCTCATATTAATAATAATAATAATAATAATTGGTTTTTGGGAAAGGAAATGGCGCAGTATCTGTCTCATATACCGGCAGACACCTGAACCGCGCCGTAAGGGAAGGGATAAAGGAGGGAGTGAAAGAACATAGGAAGAAAGAGGTGCCGTAGTGGAGGGCTCCGGAACAATTTCGACCACCTGAGGATCTTTAACGTGCATTGACATCGTACAGCACACAGGCGCCTTAGCGTTTTGCCTCCATAAAATCGCAGCCGCCGCGGTCGGGTTCAAACCCGGGATCTCCGGATCAGTAGCCGAGCGCCCTAACCAGTGAGCCACCGCGGCGTGTAAAGTTTTCTTCCCGAAACCTAATTTCTGCATCACTATTTCAGGCTACATATAGAATAATTGTCTAAAAGTAAATAATATGTGAACTAAGGAAACCAATTTAAAATTCATTTGGTAGAATATGGGTCACTGCTATCCTTCAACACTACAGGCAAGTAAATGTGAACAGCCTTCTGGCACAAGTAGGGATGTGACACACTTCTTGGTTTCTGACTTATGCAGCTGAAAATACACGCGCTGGAAAGCATTCGATCTGGAATTTATTCTGATTCACTTTTTAGCCAGCGGTTCGGTAGAGAACAACTAGTCACGTATTTCCATGTGTGCTTCTGCTATTTAAATTGTAATAATTTTTTTGGAAGCAAATACCAAATGACTAGACTAAATCTTGTGACGTTCAATGTAGGAGGGGCGCTATTTAATTCCATGGTGACAGGACCCTTCATTGATCTGGTTCTTGGGGGGCTGGGATATTCTATCTACATTTGCATATTCTACGCAGTCGTCATGAAATGGGTCAGGAGAAGAAGTAAATAGAACTACACTCGCAATAGCGTAAGATATCAGACTCAAGTTGGCAAAGAAGAATATCTGGAGTAGTTTAAGCCTCTACTGATCAAAACATAAACATGGTCTGTCTTTTTTCAGTTTTGAAGCACGCTTTGCGTGCAGGTTTTTTCAGCGTGATGGGGCAGTGTTCATCATTAGAGCTTTTTTAAAGTAAAGATGTGAGAGTTTTTGTGCTTTCAAGCGTAACTTAGTCTCGGTTAATAGATGTTTCTCATTTAGCAAAATAAGCACTTTGTGTATCACCACATCGCACCACCATTTGCACCCCCCCCCCCCCCCCATTGGGACCTTTATAAAAATATCTTATGATGTTAACAATGTCAAAGAAAGCAAATTCTGTTTCTACCTCCTGCCGAAGAACGCGAAATATACTTCACATTTTCCAACTTTAATAGTTCCAGCGCTTGCAATGCAGAAGACTTACAAGACAAAGCAATTAAGTGCGCAGCCTACCTAACCGCATGGCTTTTCACATACATATATATCTTACAATTATCGACAGGAAAATTTTCAGAGAAGAGGAAAGCTGCTGATGTGGTTTAAGCACACAACGGTGGTGGGAAACATTTCTTATGGAACTACAGACCTATTTCAATCTTCGCCATTTTCCTTATGCATTCCAAAAAATTACAGAGAGCATTAATGTAAGTTTTGTTCAAATATGCATTACTAAACACTTTACAACACGGTTTCTGAAGAAATTATTTACCTCGAAGTTGGTAATTAAAAGAGGACAAATTTTGTTTTTTCTATAATGTGTTAACATTACAAACTTCCATATATCTGACTAAAGCATCTGATACAATGCGTGGCAAAATGTTTGTTCGGAAACATTTTTCTTAGTGTTTATATGGCATTTCGCAAAATCAGGTGACATTATAAATACACAAACGCATACAGCCTTTTTATTTCCCTGAACATTCCTGTTAACGTTAATACATTATTTCGGACCACTTTTGTTCTCTCCATATGTCAGCGACTTGCTATATATTGTAACGTGCAACACGAAGGAGAACCGCCGCGGCAGAGCCGAAAAATTTCGGTGGTCCCAAAGTTCGCCTAGTGCGCGAGCGAAAGGCAACCAACTTCTCTACAATGACATATATCACTTCCGCCTCTTCTGGAGCATCGACACCATGCGGCTAGGAGGGAAAAGTCAGAGAACGGCTAGGACGCAGCTGCAGTTAACCGCAGTTCACTCAGGTGGCCTGTGGTGGTAAGGCTTCATGCGAATAAAGGGCACGACTTCAGTGCGGTGCGACCTTCACGATGAGCAAGCCGCCGGTGCGGGAGAAACTGCACACATCACATCAGTGATTCAGCGCACCAGCAACGTTTTCAAAAATCTGCGGCGAAGAACAAGTGTCCAAACACACATCAAGCGGCCGGGTGCGTAACTAACGAAGCGGCGCCCGAGGTTATACCTGGCGGCGTCAGTCTCATGTTGACGGCTAATTCGCAGGCATGCCAATTACCGCGCTTCCTCATCCCCATGAAAGAAGGCGTCTACGTCGAGATCAGCGTCAGAGTCACAGTACGGGTCAACGCGCAAGATAGCATCAAAAGATGTGGTCACCTACCGACCGAAGACATATTGAAAGAGGTCAGTCGGGTTGTCTCCTGAAGGGCGGTGTTGTACGCAAACTTTACGGAGGGCAAAATAGTGTCCCAAGTTCGATGCTCACGTCAACATACATAGAAAGCATATCGGCTAGTGTGCGGTTGAGTCACTGCACCAACCCGTTTGTCTGATACGCCGTAGCATGTCAATGGCTGGTGTGCGTCAGAATAATCACGGACCTAGTTAAGCGGACCGTGAACGCAGTCCCCCGCTCACTAAAAACAAGGCTGCGTCTTTATGACGAAAGACAATGTTGTGGACGAAGAAACGCGCCAGTTCAGCACCAGTGCCTTTGAAAATGAATATGGTCGCAGCGTACCGCGTCAGGTAGTCGATCGCAACGACTATCTAACGCTTTCCAGACGAAGATTTCGGAAAGGGACCAACGAGGTCCATGCCCACTTAGTGTAAAGGAGTCTTCCGTGTACCGATGGAGAGAAGAAATCTAACCGGTTTAAATGGAGAAGACTTCCAACATTGGTAGTCGCAGCATGTTTTTTACGTAGGCCCGCACAGATGGGACTAACCTGGGCCAATAATACTTTTGTCTAATGTGCGCGAGTGTACGGCTGAATCCAAGATTGCCGGCACATGTTGCATCGAGACAGGCACTGAAGATCTCAGGCCGCAACTGTGATGGCACGACAAGTAGTAACACTTATTTGTTGTTTGCAATGTTTTGCTTACAGAGAACATCAGATCGTAAAGTGAATGTGTGGAGCCCACGCAACAAAACACACGGAATTCAAGCGTCGAAGCTTGCAAGGTAATCGATGAGCAGTGCTAACTCCGAGTCCGCCCACTGAAGCTGCGCCGTTTGGGTGGTCCAGATAGCGCACAGGAAAAGAAAAATAATCGGCGGCTTCTCCGGGATCTATTGAGATAGCCGCGCGCGAAAATAGCCCGCATCCGGATGCTTACGGACCGACCTGGAGACTACTGTTAAGCCGTGCTCCTGCAAGCTTAAGCTCTATCTAGCCAAGCGTCCTGAGTGGTATTTTAGGCTCGCCAGCCAGCACAAGGAATGGCGGTCGCTTAACACACGCAAGGGTCGCCCTTAGTGGCACGGTCGGAACTTGCTGATGGACCATATCACTGCAAGACATTCTTTCGCCGTCCTAGAATAATTGGTCTCGGAGTGGGTAAGTATTTGATTGGCATCACTGATGACCCATTCCGCACCATCTTGCTACTGTATCAGTAGAGCACCGAGGTGAACAATGCTGGCATCAGTGTGGATGTCCGTGGCACTGTGTTCATCTACATGGCCGAATAGCGGAGCACATTGTAGACGGCTGCGAAGCTCGACGAATGCCGCCACTTGTTCGCTTTCCCAGAGGAAGGGCGTGTCGTCGCAAGCCAGTGAGTGTAACGGTTCAGTGATTCTCGAGATATCTGGAACGAAGCGTCTATAAGAGCCTAGGCCATAAAAATGGCAAACGGCCTTCTTGTCAGTTGGGCGTGGAAAACATGAGACAGCAGCGGTTTCTTGAAGGTCTGGGCAAACACCTTCTGTGTTGGCAATATGACTAAGAAAGCGAATTTCCTCAAAGCCAAAATTACATTTCTCGGGCTTGATGGTGAGCTGCGCCACTTTTAGCACTTGTAGCGCAACGTGCGACCGCTCGAAGTGTTGGACAAAGGTGGGCCAATATGTAACAGCTCAATCCAGGTATGTGTACCAGGTAAGGCTACCACTTCAGGACGAAGGAAACGGTGTCCATCAATCGTTGGAACGTGGCCGGAGCTAGGTACAGACCAAGTGGGAGCACCTTAAACTCGTACACTTCGTCGGACGTCACGAAAGCCTTCTTCTCCGAGCCTCTATCGCTTACTTCACTTTGCAAGTTTCCGCTTTTAAGAGCTAACGACAAGAAATATTTGGCACACCACAATCGGTATTGCTCGCCATCAATCCTAGGCAGCGGGTAAATGCCCTTTTTGGTTGGTTTGCTATGTGTCCTGTAATCATGAGAAAATCGCAGAGTATTGTCCCATTTTTATAAGAACCGCGGCGATGCCCATGAGCTAGTGAACAGCTGAATGACATCGTCTGCAAGTATTTCGGCAACCTGAATCTGCCTGACTTCTGGTTCCATTGGGAAAACGTGGTATGGGCGCTGGCACACAGGTCGCGTGGTCTCATCAGAGAAGATACGGTGCTTGGCGTGTAGAGTTCGGCAGACCTTCGAGCACGTAGGTAAACAGTACGCATTCTTCTAAGAGATATGACAGGAGATCGCTCTGAACCAATGACAGGACCGGATCTATTTTGACTGACTGAAGAATGTGGTTGCGCCAGCATTGCCTGGAGTGGGTCCTCCTACGGTGCACAAACCTGGGACTTCAACAACGTCGTGGAGAAAGGCGACAGCTTCGCCTTTGATGAAGCGCTGACGTTCGTTTGAAAATTTGGTCAGGAGGACGTGGGTACGGCTGTGAAGTTGTTCAATGAGACCTCTAGCAGCAGCAAGTCAAGTAACAGTGGAGTATGGCCATCTGCCAGTCCTTCGTAGTCGCGAAATACAGGTAGGTCGTTCCGCACGAGCATTAGGACACTGCAACGGGGCAGCACCGTGGTGTCATTCCCGATAATGTGCAGAGCCGTGCTGTAGGCATCTCGGGTGTTAAAACGGGCCGTGGCTTGTTTTGTCAGAGATGTGACGCATGCGTCTTGAATGTCAATCACAGCGCCGTTCACCTGCACGAAGCCGATGCCCAGAATCAAGTTTCTGGAACACTCACGAAGCACGACAAATTCACTGACGTGCGTGAAACCACGGATGACGAATCTTGCAGTGCGCTTGCCCACAGGGGGAATTAGGTGGCCACCAGCGGCGTGAGTTCGGGTCCCCCGTCCACTGTGTCAGAAACTTTTTAAGTTCTCGAGCAAAGGCACAGCTCCTTAATGAATAATCAGCACCAGTGTCGCGCAGTGCAGTGATCTCAGTAAGATCAAATGTCACACGCAAATTGAATGCAGCGTATCGCGTACTGTCGCTGCCGCGCTCTGTTTAGGTATTGTCGCCTCGACGGTTTCGCGATGGAGGATCTTGACACTTCCGGACGTTAGCGGAGTTGCCTCCAGAGGCCGCTGGTGTTAGTTTTCCCGACGTGGACTCGGCAATCAACGGCCAGCAGGGCTGCTCTGGAAGCGCGGTAGCGAAGAAGCAAAGGTGAATGGGTCTCAGGCCTTTCTGGCACGCCCAGAGCTGTTTCACTGTATCATGCGGCCGTTCGCCGTTCAGAGGATAGTGTGCGTCGAGACAGAAACCGCGAACACCCACTTGGCGGTACGGACAGGCTCAGTAGAGATGCCCGGGTTCCCCACAGTGGTATCAGAGAGGACTGGGGTCCGGTCTACGCCACAAACCTGACTTCCAAGGGCTTGGCCTAGCTGTAGCAGGTGCGGTTTCGTAATGTGGGGAGATGTTACTGACGGGAGGCGTCGGGGTAATACTGTAACCATATACGGTTGCGTTGCGTGTGCCTATGTTGCGCTCGGCAGGCGTCGAGGTAATACGCCCGTAGCTACCCGTGCAACATACACACTAAACACAAATCAACCCAAATCGGCGTTTTTGGCTTGTCCTCTAGCGTCCTCCGAAATCGAGGTTCGATATACACCGTTAGACTTAGGGTTGATTTCTACCCAAAAAAAATACGGAGGACTTACAGTTGGCGAAGGAAGCAGATTTGGAGTAGATTTTTACACCAAAAAATACGAAGCACTTGCGGTTGACAATCGGAGCATATCTGGTGTAGATTTTTAAACCAAAAAATACGAATCACTTCCGGTTAGCAATGGGAGGTTTCAACTGCGGTGATACGCTGAGCGGTGGATGCGGTGTCGTGTGTATGCAGGCGCCAAAATTTGGCAACGCCGGCATCCAGGAGGAGGAGGTGATGACAGCGGTCCGTTTTTCTATATGGCGCTTTTGCTCTTCCTTACAGGGCTACTAGAACTGCTAACTATATAGGCGGAACGGTGCCAGTTCGTTAATCAATAATCAGGTTCGAATGCGCTTTGTAATCATGAACAACGCCCAATCGAACTTCAACGTTGAGATATAACTAGCCCCGTTCCGTTCATGCCGGTACGAAGTAGTACTTTAAGGAACAGGGCCAAAACGCTGGATACAAAGTGCATCGGACCGCTGTCTTCATCTCCTCCTGGATGCCTGCGTTGCACGATCGTAGCGCCATGCTTAAGCCCCAACTCGATGGACAATTCCGAGGCGTACACGCGAAGCGCCTACGCGCACGAGCGTCTGGAAAACCGGTCTGCGCATGCCCGAAGCGCGAGGCGCGAGTTGGGCGCGAGGAGGGCGCAGATATCTGGCAATATCAGATATTTGCGCCTCGGCGCGCGCCCGCGCGCGCCCGCGCCGGAAGGGGTTCGCTGGTTTCTGACCGACGTGCACCAGAGAGCGCAGCTCTCCCAACATCCGGTACGGACTTTTTCGCGCCGTTTCCTCGGTTTCGCTTGGTTCACGTATGGCTGCGGCGATGTCTGAGGTTATAAATAACGAACTACTCATTGCTGCTGTAGAGAGGCGGCGCTCACTTTGGCTGGCAAGCGACAGGCTGCATAAAAATAAGAACGTGAAAGCAGCACTTTGGAGAGAAGTGGCGGAGGATGTACTACCGGGAGCACCAGGTAGGCATACACTTCCTCATGATGATCACTTCATGGTTGAAATGTGCTTGAAACTTTTCGCGCTACGATTGTGCAGAAAGCGTGGACCTTGTACAAAAGCGCTGGAAATCGCTGCGCGACAAATTCCGCCGCCTGTACACGGCACGTGAGTTGGGGCGGAAGAGCGGCGCTGGCGCGGACGACATCGAGCCCACGGACTTCGTGTGGGCACATTACGAGCAGCTGTTGTTCCTCATGCACACGATGTTCACCAGGCCGTAAGTTCATCAATATTTTTATTCCCATAACGAGCTGTTCGCTTTAAGGAACACAAGCAGTGCCGTCGTTTGCCGTGGTGGGAACGTTGCATGCGTGAAGCAAGCGCTATTTGACGTGATGCGATTACATCCGAAGCAAACGTGCTTTTTGATGCAGGACTTGTTGCAAGAAAATGCGGCAAATTCTGCGGCAAAGCTGCAGCTGCGCGTGGTGTTGGCAATTGATCCAGGTCATAAATCCAACGCAAAGTGTTCAAATGCACCCGACACAACCACCCTGTTGCTGCTTGCGCCGCTGAGCAAGCAGAACGCCGAGCCGCCGTCACACTGGCGGGAGCTAACGATAGGTGTATGAAAATCCGGCACTTTAAAAGTACGCAGTCTTCATATGCTGTCTTAATTGCTTAGTATTGTGTATTCTTAAACAGGCATTTTAAACAAGCATCTTGTGTTGCTTACTGGGCTTTTCATGCAACTTGAATGCCACTGACATCCACACATTAAAAATGAAATCTCGGCACTTATTTCAGCCACGAGAGTGTTGTAAGTTTACAACATAACAGGTGGAATTTTTGCTACTGTTATTGAATTCTTCCTTTCCATGTTTTTTTTATAACTTATATATGAGGTATTATTTTCATCCCCAGGTTGAAAATCTGTTAATTTGATTGTTTTCTAATGATTTCATCTGGTCCCAGAAGGAAGCCTTCTGGTTTGCTGCTGGTTGAAATAGCCCCTGTAGGGCACAAACTATTTTTTGGCTTTAATCAACTGGTCCCAATAGGAAGCCTCTGGTTTGCTGCTGGTTGAAATGGTCCCTGTTGGGAGCTTCTGGTTCTGAAGTGAGATCTACTGGCTACTACTGAACTTTTTGTTGTCGGATTTACAACTTTTTTCTGTTGTATATGTTGTAATGGTGTTCCTCAACGCACAAAATTTTTCATCAAAATCTCTTCGAGGTTTTCTGCTATACATTGCATAAATAGTGCTGAAGTTTAATGAGAAAACTGTTTATTAACTAGCTGTTCCCCGCTAACACCTGTGGGATGCCCTTAATGAGGGTGTATATAAGCATGAGCACATAGTAAGTTTCAACCAATGTGACTGTAAGTTATGTGTATTGCCACGCTTTGTTGTTGGCCTTGTTGGCACTCAATTGTTATGATTAAAGCTGCGTGTTCTCACTATAGGCAGATGTGCGTGGTCCTGCAGGGCAACACATTTTAGTGTAGGTTGCTTCTGCTGTCCTGAATTTTCGGTGTGTGTTTATTGTCATTGAGCAACTCTTTAAAACATTTTGTAACTTCTCAAAAAGGGATGAAATCTAAGGACATAATACATGGATGGTTTATTCAAGTAAATGTTCGCGCTATCAGCAGTTACTGGTTCCAGCAGCTACAGGGAATGGACCAATAAACCATTTGAACTGGGACAATAAAGAATCCCATTTGGACATTTTCACCGCAGTCCTATCTCACACTTGTAGTTTCTTGTAAAGACATACCTGCAGCTCATGCTATTCTATTTGAAAGGATACCCTGTTGCTCAGATTCCAATTCATAATCAGGAATGCCAGGTGGCGGAAATAAATGCACAGATTTCATTTTTTATTTGTAGCTATTATGTGGTTGTGCGAATTAACATGCCAACCAATTGTATTGAAACTGTTCCCTCGCCATGAAATGCACGTGGCAGGCCGTGTGGATACGTTCAGCCAAACAGAAGTGCTAAAAATATGTTTGAGGGCATTTCAGCTCCATTATTAATGAAGAAAATGTGACAATTGGGAATCCACAACAACACTTTTATGATGCAATGATCACAGCTTGACTCTTGGCTGCTTAAGCAGTAAGTGTAGATCATGTTCAAAATATCACAAAGCAGCATGAACAAAAATAAGATCAACACCTTCAGCCTTACTTGCCTGTACACTTCAAATACAAAGCCCTCACAGTGAAATACTGTTAAAATGAAGAACTAGCATATGAGTTAAGACCAAGAAACACAGCAAATGGCACTGTAACATACAAAATATATAGCACATTGAAAGAAAATAACACCACATTGCACTGACTGGAAGCATTTAACACATCTATTATGCGACTTCAACACAAATGCTCAACATACCGTGTGCACCCAAAAGGCCTCATCAAGGTTCCATGTTTATGCATATTCATGTAGGAAAATTGGACGCTTTATGTGTACAAAAGGAACACCACTGTTTGCAATGTGCTTTGTGCATTGCAGATAAAATGTGTTTTTTTATCATGTGCACTGTCACAGCTAAGATCTACGCGAGATTCCATGGCACCGAACAAGAGACCAAGGCACAAGTGCTCTTTACTTCCTTGTTTCGCACTATGGAATGGCACGTGAATTACCCACTGGCCTGAACCCTCACACTTCTAAGCTAAGGATCATAGGCAATGTTACCAGTGGTCCATCATTATTCACTCAAACACTCACTGCTTAATCAATCAGACAGGAGTGCCACGTTAAAGTGCAGATTTCCTGCAGCTATACAGACACTGTATAGACAAGCCAAGGAGCTGCATAATATGCTTAATGTGTAAGACAACTACTAAGTGCAATCAATGAACCTGCATATTTTATTTTCCATACAATGTGCACCAACTCCACACGTATAGTTCTTTGGGTCACCACTATGCATATGTAGCTCACATGTATCAGATTTTGTTTCATATAACTTCCAGTTGACAGGAACGTCTTCCTGCAACCAAGCAGTTGAAAATTGGCAGCATTTTTGTTGCATTAACTGCTCACCAAAACCTCAGAGGGTAGCACAAACACTGTGTCACCTTTATACTACAATTATGGTAGTCTTCATGAAGAGGTCAGTTGTAGTAATGCATAGCAAAAGCAGCCAAAAGATGAAGCGGTGCAGTGCACGAAACAAAACATTTGGGCACATAAGTAGGCAAATGGCTTAGAGCAGTTTAAAAATTTTACAATAATGTATACAGGACTTTACAAGATAAAAATGCAAAAAAGCTAGGATATACAAGACAGTATGCTCAAAAAATGGTATGCAAGACACACGAGGGAACAGCATATGAGGATGCCACAGTATGTACAGCTGTCATGAGCCAGAATAGGGTCAGTCCGTTCTGCAAATATCATTGCATGACTTGAATATGATGAATGAATGTAAAAACACTCGTTAAACGTATGTCGAAACGTTCTTGCAAAAAGTGACTTGAAACACGCAACTTCATGGTGCATATACATGTACACTCTCATATACAGGACGTCAGGAAACTACAGGCAGCAATTAAGGGAGCCAGGTCCAAATGTCGTGCCAGGGGCAAGCAGTACGCCGGCGTACCAGCACAACAGTGCCCCAGAGCCATCAGAGACCATCATTGAGTTGGAGGAGTGGCGCCTGGACTGCGCATCGCAGGCGTCACTCGTGCACGAGGTGGTGACTGACGAGCCACTGCCATCACGCCACGAGTCGCTGCCGTCACGCCACGAGTCACCTGCGTCGAGCCAGTCGGTGCCATCCCTCCAGGCACCTGTTGGCTTGCTGGAACAAGAGGCATCAGTGCTGCAGTCCTCAGCGCCTAGACAGAACAAGCGAAAGAGGAGAAGAGAATGTGCTGATGATGCTCTGGTTGAACACGTCGGAAAACTCGCAGATGCACTGCAGACCTGTGACGGACATGACGAGTACGACCAATTTTGTCTTTCAATGGCGAAAATGATGAAGCGCGTGAACAAGAATCAGCAGATGGACCTGCGCGTCAAGCTGCTACAAGTTTTTAATGAATTTAATTTTGAATGAAGTTGCACTGTTTGGCATCTTTCTTTTGGTTCTAGAATATGCTTAAAATGTGACACCAAAATAGTAACATTTATGCCACAGTGTGAAATTACGGTGCGCGAGAGATTTTGGTCAGGAACATATGCTTGATTATGTGCCTGACACAGGCTATGGGATTCACGAGTATGTATAGACAATTCCTTTACCCCAAAGAAAGAACAGAGGCCGTGCTTTTGATTGCCTAAACACATTATGCGTAAAGAGGCGTCATTCTGTTGCGCAAGCCTCACAAAATCGCTTTCACTAGCTTTATTCACTTTCATCAAATTCGGACTGTCCT
Source organism: Amblyomma americanum (assembly GCA_030143305.2). Lineage (NCBI taxonomy): Eukaryota > Metazoa > Arthropoda > Arachnida > Ixodida > Ixodidae > Amblyomma > Amblyomma americanum. Next base: position 246,648 of record JARKHS020027593.1, read on the forward strand.
TGGCTGCATTTGCTTGCTTTCTCTTCTTTTTAAGTCCTCGGGTGCTACAACCCGGCCTTCCTGTGCTGTGCACCTGCATTGCTAGGGGTTCCCTACTCTTTTGGCCACGTCTTAACCATTTTGTTTTTGTTCTGGTTTCTCCAGTTGTGACTTATTACTTTTATCTGACTTTTTTTTTCTTTGCATTTTTCATAATATGTTTTTGAGCATTTAGCACTGTTTCGTTTGCCTTAATTGGTTTCAGCTCTGTAAGCAACAGATGCTCCGGTCTCTCTCGCCCTTTCATTTTTTATTTTTTGAGAGGACCACTACAAGGCTTAAAGGGTAGCATGTGCATTTCGCCAAACTATCACACAACTATGTGTCGAAATGCTTCTCAGAATGTAGAACTCAAGCTTTACAAACCTCAATGCTATTGCCAGTCGCTCGCCTGGCTCCAGGGGCTCTCTCACAACATGCTGCCGTGTGAGGTCTGGCAAAACAAATTCCAGCACTTCGTCAAACAGCACTGGAGTCATCCGGAAGAACTTTCGGAAAAATTCATGGTCACCTTCACGCATGCGACGCATCTGTAGTGGGAAAATATGTGGTTTGTTATGCGAACAAGTAAAAACCAGACAGCTTGACTGCAATACACTGTGATGCGCTATTACAGCACAACTATTGTGGGTGGTTTCTGCGACTGAATGAAGCAGCCTTGTTGTGTACAGTGTCTGTGAAAAGTCTTCGGGGTCAAAGATTTTCATTTCAGCCGCACAGTGGAGATATCACGATGCTATTAAAGTCCAAAGGGCCTTGAAATGCTAGGTTTCTTCTGATTGGAGAGAAGCTTACTTCCTGAATTCTTCACTACAAGAAGCATTCAAGGGACATTGATTGCACAAGTGAAAGTTGTGGCCTGACGACCTGACAGCGTGTGCATACTATTTATGCCAGCTGAGTTATTGAAGTTTTTTCAAAGCTGCATTTTGTCAATGTCAGTGCTGCCCTTCTGCCTTCAATGTCAGTGCTGCCCTTCCGCCTCACTAGCCTTATTATTTCAAAGTTGCATCTCTGCGATGCAGGCACTACACTTCTGCACGAGCAGTGCAGAAGCAGCCAATTTTTCATGCCCCTTGGTTCTCCTGACACTGTTTTGCAATAGCGATGTGCCCCAGTGACCACCGAGAGGAGCCCCAACTTTCGAAGACCGCGCTTATTCGTCAGTTGCCAATGTTGAATACGCTGACGTGAAACTCCTTTGCCTTTTTTATGTATCTCTGTTGGCAGCGAAGAACTTTGGAGCATACTTCATCCGAGTTGCTTCACATCTCCAACGGTGGATGATAGTTGGCCTCCAAGTGGAACTCAATGCTTTTAGATAGATAGATAAAGAGGAGGAGGGAAAGACAGGGAGTATATATATATATATATATATATATATATATATATATATATATATATATATATATATATATATATATATATATATATATATATATATATATGAAGGGAGCCAACAGTCAACAGGCTCCCTTCATATATTTGTCAAACGGGCCCCTCATTTCCTTTAACTTGTCTGCGAATAGCTTAACGAGGGTCTCGGTTCTAGCAGTCTTGATGCCATGGTAGCATAAGAGGGCTCTCGCACAGTTTCCGCCCTCACCGTTAGATGACGTTCTACGTCACGCTCGCGGTATTACAGGACGTGCTACGTCCGCCGCTATGGTCGAGGGTGGCGCTGGTGAACACTCTCAAGGCTCGCTTACACCCAGTAAACATAAATACCCACGAGAGCAGCAGATTGGACAGCCGTCGCCGTAGCTCAGTTGGTAAGAGCACCGGACGCGATATTCGGAGGTCGTGGGTTCGGATCCCACCGGCGGCATGGTTGTTTTTTCTGCTGCTTTATAAGTAATTTTCTTTAAGCGATTTATTTATCTAAGTATTATTATCCCACTGATAAACATAACACATTTAAAAAAAAAATTAACGTTCCCCTATGCACCTTGGTTTCGGTGACTGTTGGCTCCCTTCATATATTTGTCAAACGGGCCCCTCATTTCCTTTAACTTGTCTGCGAATAGCTTAACGAGGGTCTCGGTTCTAGCAGTCTTGATGCCATGGTAGCATAAGAGGGCTCTCGCACAGTTTCCGCCCTCGCCGTTAGATGACGTTCTACGTCACGCTCGCGGTATTACAGGACGTGCTACGTCCGCCGCTATGGTCGAGGGTGGCGCTGGTGAACACTCTCAAGGCTCGCTTACACCCAGTAAACATAAATACCCACGAGAGCAGCAGATTGGACAGCCGTCGCCGTAGCTCAGTTGGTAAGAGCACCGGACGCGATATTCGGAGGTCGTGGGTTCGGATCCCACCGGCGGCATGGTTGTTTTTTCTGCTGCTTTATAAGTAATTTTCTTTAAGCGATTTATTTATCTAAGTATTATTATCCCACTGATAAACATAACACATTAATAAAAAAAATTAACGTTCCCCTATGCACCTTGGTTTCGGTGACTGTTGGCTCCCTTCATATATTTGTCAAACGGGCCCCTCATTTCCTTTAACTTGTCTGCGAATATATATATATATATATATACTCTCAACGCTTCACTTGGAGGCAAACTATCATCCAACGCTTTCAACACCTCAAATCCAAGCAGTTATGTTTGTTTCAGTTTGGGTTCGTTGTCACAGAGTGGCAGTTGCTGTTCATTTTGGACACAGCTACAACAGCGGCGAACTTTTCTTTCTCACAGTGCACAGCCGACACTGTACCTCCTGCTGGAATTCCGTCCGCACGTACCACTGCACAGTACCACAAAATGTAGCAATATTTGCTGTTGCGTGGCTTTAACCTGTTAGCTAGATCACGTCCGCTGTCGTTACGGGACCTATAAGTGACTGCACAGTGTAGACGCAATCAAACCATTGATGATATAGCCCCACGGGACAAAGCATTCTTCTTTGCACAAGGTGCAGTCAAAGGCACATTTTCCAAGCAGATTAATGCAGAGAAGCCTACCACCAGACCAGGGGGAAAGGATCTCTGTACCCAGTGTATCATAGTGGGTACCCGGCGGCACTGGCGACCGAACTGCGCGCCTACGGCATAGGGGTCGGATGTTTTAACCACTAAGCCGCCGAACTGTTGCGCTAAATGTCTTTTCAATACTCTACACGGACCTTGTACACTTACAGAGGAAACGAAGATACTTACCGTAGAATGATATCGGCCTTCTTGCCTGCGCGCCACGAACACGGGCCGAACCCACCAGCGGTGCCTCCTCCGCTGGCGACGCTCCTGCCGCCTCCTCACAATGAGCAGAAGTGCTGTTCTTATCACAAGCAGTAAAACTCGTCTTCGTGCACACACCGCTGGCATTATTGCAAATAATGATGCTTGGAGAGGAGCGCAATACCGACGAGCTGAACTGGGATTTAAGCGATGCTATGTCGATGGTGCTGCAGATTACGCTAAACACCGAAGAAAACTGCGAGGAGATGAGTGCGTCTTTGCATACAAACCTATTGTGCAAACTACAATTGAGTTTGTAAATGAATTTACTTCTCCTGCCGCTTAAAAAAGCTAAACTCTTCAAGTGGCAGTCAAAAAGTTTCGGCCGATTTTAGCCTATGCAGTCTAGCAACGATACGGCAGCGCGAGCGATACGCGAGCACAAGCGCGCGCCAGCAACTGGCCATGGAGATTCGCACCGCTTTCGACGTCCGTCGCGGCGCGCCGCTAGGCGCGTAGGCGCTTCGCGTGTACGCCTCGGAAGTGTTCATCGAGTTTGGGCTTTACACACGACGTCGCAGCGTACTGCCGTACATCGCAGAAGCAAAACGAGGCCAGCGGCGGCGGCAAGGAAACGCCTTTATTCTGACTCCGCGGTGTATTCGGCACTTCTGTAAAAAATACACAAATCATGGCTCCGGCGCTAGCCGAAAGTATCTTGACGGGGTCGTTCGCAATGGGCAAGAAGAGCAGAGTTGGGGAGACGACAGGCAATGAAACTGAAAACAAGACTGTGGTAACGGATCTACGTGCCAAATTCCTGCAACACATTCTTTCTTCTTCTCGTAAAAGTATACCATCTCTTCACTGTGGTCCCAAAACCGAATCCCTGAAGTTAAAGAACCTGAATGGTGCACAAGCCACTTGCGGGCAGCTCCACATTGGACAAATAATGTTTGCTATCTCTCTGCCGTTAGAAGTTTTTAAAAAAAAAGCATTTGTGTATTGTATCCTTAAAATCGGTTCATCACTGTCACTTATTTTTGCAGCCCATAATGGACCTTTTAAAGAAAATTTTGAACTCCGTGCTCCACTCGCACATTGAAAATATTTTTCGAGCACTATTTTTATCCAGTCTATAAGTCCTCAAAGTCGATAAAAGCAGAAGGATTCGCAGTAAGTATTACACAAAAACATGGCATATAGCTTGTGCTCCGTGTTTTTTTTTTCGAACAAAAATATAGTTTTCGGATTGTACCTTCATAGTGCAAGGTAGCTGTGTAAGTTTGTTAGACATTTTTTTTCCGAGACTGCAATTTTAAGCACTTTAAAAAACATTGTTACTAGCACGTCCTCAAAACACTGTTCGCAATTTAACTGCTGCATACGACGTACATTCATTCTATTGGATGTTGGAAAACACCGAATTACACAGACCACTGTTACAAATAGTACTGGATTATCACAAATGTCAGTTACTAACCTACGCACATATCTGAAATATTAACACCAGCAGCATTAAAAGGCTGCTTAGCATATCAAGCTTATTCAATTGAAAAGAAATTGAAGAGCCTGCGTAAAGTAAACAAAAGGTCACGAAGACCTGTAGATTACAATTTCGTTTTTTTTAATTGGAGGACAATAACCAACATTCGAAACCACAATTATTGGGCAGGTATTATAGATAGGGACTAACTGGAAATCAGCACCTAAAAGTAATCAAAACGATACAATAGCAAATCTTGAAAAACAATGCAGAGTTGACTTGAAAACTTCTTGGCTACACTTCAGGCTAACTGGTGCTGTCAGATTAGATTAGCTAAAAAAAATATTATGCACCAGACAATTCCCAGTGGCTAATTCCAAGTGGCTAACTTCAAGATGCAGATTACAAACTACAGTAAAAGAAATACTAAACAGACATCCTAAAGCAGCCCACTAAATCTACAGTCAAATATCACAGGTATCCAACCTCTAACGTTTGTGTTTGTTCTTGAGAAACACATAGGACAAACATAACCTTAGAAAAACATTCAATTTAACACACAATCACTTAAAAACAACACAAAACAAAACTTTACACTCAATATATGGAGGCCTATGCTCTAGAGAAAGTTTATGTGCCCCGAAAAATATGTTAGCCGCCCATTTGCTGGAGCCTGTCACAAATAAAACGCAGCATTCATAACTTATACGGAAAAAATTAGAATACAGAAACACATGCACACATGCTTTTCAATATAGCTAACAAGTAATGACTAATGCTGAAACACAAGGAATTATTCAACCTGGCATTACCTGACTGTGCGCACTACAACCAAAGCAAAAACACATGGGCTAAGGTCAAAGCGATAAGGACACAGGCATTCTCATTGATCGGGAGAAAGCGATTCATCACCTTCACTTTAGGACGAAGTGAAGAAAAACTCCAGAAAATTTCCCATGGCAACTTATCAGACTAAGGACTAGTAAATTTGTGATTAAATAAATAATTGAATTTCTGAAGACCTGTGTCTGTGCACATAATTGCTTGAAAACTTAATTGTTCACCAAATTAATTATCACTATTTTTTCTAAATAAAGGATATGTATAAATGTCAGCAAATGTGTCATGTGGCAGAACGGGAAGTCTATTAAAAGCACAAAAAATTACAAAATGCTCCCAGTGCTCCCAGCAAGCTGTCGGAGCTAGCTGCAAAAAGATGAAAACCACGATTAACCCATGCAGGGACAAGAAACCAGTAGGGTGATGATTGTTAGGGTCAATGAAATGTTTCTGTTGCTGTTTGCCATGTCTTTCAATGCTGTCACATAATGCGAGTACACCATTTGTCAAAGTTGAGAGCCCAAGGAATTCGCTTTTGAGGCTTGTTGTGCATCGTTAGCATTCCAGATCTCTTGAAGCTACAGTGAGTGAGTGAGCGAGTGAATAAACTTTATTGCTCTAATAAAGGAGTCTTGCTGCTTGCCCGAAGATTGCCGATGTCTTCCAGGCTGAGCGTGGTTGGCGCCCCTAGTCCAAGGCACCACTGTCCCTGGCCATCCGGCATGCGTGGCTCACTAGGTCTCTTTGGACCTTGAGCTGGCTGCTGGTTAGCCTGTCCTCCCACTGCTCCGCATTTGGCTCTTTGTTACCTCGGAAACCCACATTGTGTATGCATTTCCATGGGATGTGATACAGCGTGGGGGTTGGCCCGCACCACGGACATGTATCCCTACACTGCTTCGGATACATCTTATGTAGAATGTGAAGGTTGTGGAAGGCTCCTGTTTGGAGTTTTCTCCAACATGTCGCTTCATATTGTGTTAGCAGAGGATATGGCTGGGGATATTTGTGGTTGGGGACATTTGGATTGAAGGTACAGAAAAGCTTGTCCTGACCACCGTGAATTTTGGACATCCATTGGTACTCAGAGGCCTTATTACATGGCTTAGAAGCCAAATCCTTTGGCTCTGTACTTCTTGACAAAGGCTATACATCAGTTTTCTCGAAGATTCATGCTGATATTGTTTTCCTTTTTCTTCACTTTGGCCAACAGTATCATGTTAACATTGATAAGTTATAGCAGCACAGTTTGTGTTCCACTAGCAGTGTTCAAAACAGTACTAAAAAACTATATATGTAAAACATGTACAGGCGGATAGAAGAGGCAGCTGTGAAGGAAAGACAAAGTGGTTTTTAAGAAGTGATGAGCTCAAAACCAACGAAGCGTGGTTTATTTTAAGCCAAGCACCTAAAAGAACTCTTATTAAACGTCAGCAGACAGAGTGCCTTCTTTATATTTTCCAGACGGAACACGCAGAAGGCTGCAAACAGCAGATTCCCCACAGAATCGATGCAGTTTTCACTAAAAGGTGATGGCCAATGAACGGGAAAACTGCGCCTTGATAGGTGAGGAGGCATACTGTAAGTGCTTGGTCCAGCAAAATTAAAAAAGAAATATCACTGACATTTCTAACACTTGTAGAAGTGCAAGGAAATACTTTCGCATTTCAGTATAATGCACATTATGACTACACCATCCTAGGGAAGAATTCATGAAGGAGTGGTCTCCCCTCCTCAAAGTGAGAAATGGTACGTAGAAAAACCATGCTCAACCCAAATTTTTCAAGAATACAGTCAAATAAATGCAAGGTTCAAACATGTCACTGACCGATTTTCAAAGATAATGGTACCAGGCTAATGTACTTGGAGCTAATAACACTGTCTAGCTTCCACTTCATTGCCCACCACTATGTGCAGGAGACCTTGGCGACAAGTTTTGTATCAAAACTTTTTCATTCATGATTCGTTAGTACGGATGAAACACTTTGCGAGAATTTTGCTCGGAAACCAAAGTGTCCATATTACAGAGGCGCGACTGTACATATGATTTGTCCATTAGAGCCATGATCACATTTAGTGGGCCACCACAAGTATGCAAAAGTTAAACAAAATGCTGCAATGGCCTCCCTACAAAGGATTTGAGAACCATATTCTAGCTATAAGACAACTGTGCTGCTCAATCTCATTTAATTGTAACCAGAGCAGCAACAGCCTAACTGTAATCGAACTGGAGGCTAAAGAAACAATGGTGAGCCACTGCTCATAAGGGAGCGTGATACAAAGTGCGTATTCGAAAGGTACAGCTGCACACGGAAGTTACCACTCTTGCTTTATCCATGAAATTTGATACATATGGCGACTACAGGAATTTTTGCTGAGCATCGAAGAAGCAAACGTTCTCTACGGAATCATTTTGAGCACCTATAACAGCCCGGGAAGCAACAATTAGTACTGCCGATGAATGATATTTGCGTGTGTATAATGAATGCCTAAATATACAAAACTGGTATGGTGTTGTTCAAAGTGTATATCGCCATTGTACACAACTTGTGATGTAGCACTCCACAATCATTGGATGCCATCGAAGACTACAACACAAAACACTCTTTTTCAACTGAAAATAAAAAATAGCTGAACCGTATCCAGACCTCATTACCATTTGTCAATAAAATGACAAAACCACAGTCGCGAAAGCAAATAATGGTGATCGCTTCTCCATAGTTTCGCGCAAGTCTAAGGAAACCACAACCGTCTCAACGTTGGATTATTGGTTATTTGAAGAGAGTGGTAGAGAGCAAGCGTGAAAATGAGACAGTAGCAATGAAAATCCCAAAATAGCCACGTCTCAGTAAGCTGTATCTGGTTTAGTCATGAAAGTACTCTATTCTCAGAACTGAGCACAGTTGCAGCAGTTACACTGGCTCCGTATTCCTACTATTGTCTTTTTTTTTAATTGCACAAGTAACTACGCCTGAATTTTAAAGAAAATCCCTTGGGGGTCAGCAGCTCCTTACTGTCACTGTTTGCATTCCGCCTCTTTGCAAGATAACGAGACACCAGGGCTTTGTGCCAGCCCTATTCTAAAATAAATAACAAAACCTAAGCTTTGCTAAAGCTCGTGACATCAATGACTAAATTTGTGTAAATTCTGCGCCTAAAAGGCAGTCATCCGATGCTCAGATAAACACTGAGCTGCTATTTTCGCAGAAAAATTTCATTTCCTGCCTATGTCCACCAATCATTTGCACAAAAATACCTACAAATGTTGCAGGAGGCCTCTTTCTTTGCGACTTAACTCTGAACTGTTTGGTACTGCTTGTAGATTAAACTGATGCAACCTTGGAGTTCTTCATAGATTAGAACCTGGATAGAACACTGTCCTGTCAGGTTTGACACCAAACAAATCATTATTAATGAAATGTATGTCGTTCGAATTACTGACTCCAATACTCATAGGTGAACAAGGCAATGGAGGATGTGATGCTTTGAAATTAAAGCAGCTGTTATATTTTCACAAATAGTGACTGCACGTTTATACTGCACCCATCGAAGTTATGCCGCAACGAACCTCAGAACATAGGGCAAGAACTGACAGCCGTTTTCTCGCTTTCCCTCGTGTTCCAGTGACAAAGAGATTTCGCTATTCTGCTAAAAGCTACAAATAACCAGATTGGAATTCTAAATGTGGCGGCCGAATCTATGACGGCAGAATACAAGTATGCACTTCAGAAGCTTTGAGCACATTCATTTCCTGCGACGCGCAGGATAAGCAAAATTGTTTTTTTGTGGGGAACCATGGCTTTTTAGGGAAAGCAACCGGTTTTTTTTTATGTTAATAGCGATGCCGCACACCTCGTCCTGCGAACATGCATGAACTTAAGATTGGCCAAAAATGCTGCACATATCCAAACTAAAATGACACAAATGCTTCGGAGGGCACTAATTTAAAAATGCCGAAAACATACAGACGCTTGCAAGGTGTACTTCAGTGCAGACGCAAGCAGACTTGTACTCCAGAGCGCTCGTGCGATGCTTTGCGGAATGAAGGCGAACTTATAACGCAGGCAGGGGGATTGACTGACAATGCAGTTGCTCAAGCGCTGGCGCATAGTCATATAAAACAACCAATACACTGGCAGCGCGTCGTTAAGTAAACTGCTCTAATGTTTTGCTCCATTCCGCAGCAGAGTGCTTCAGCGCTCCACACAAGCCTGCTCCCGTCTTTGTCGTACAAAGATATTTAAGACGCAAAATCACTTACCATGACGGCGAGACGGATGTGAGACGGCAGGGATTCAAAAATATCCTTCCGGGCAGCAGTGTCGAGGTACAAATTTCACTCCCACTGGCCAAGGGCGCGGCAAAGCCAGCGCTTCTCTCAATTCGGCCACAACGGCGCCATACCGCCATTCGCAAACCAGAGCGAGGGGCAAGCTCACATCCATCTTCCCTTTCTCCGTCGCGCATCGAAAAGCAGCAGTGTCAAGCGCGAAGTCGCCGCTCACGATATCCGTTCCAAGAGAGGCTCCAGACAACCCGCCGTGCTCCATTCTGCGACGCAACTCGAGACGGCCCCTCTGGCGCTGCTAGGCCTAGCGCCTACGCTGCTTCGGTCACAGCGTCCGCACTCGCGAGTCACGACTCTCTCACCGTCTTCTGATTCTTGGCGCCGCCTGCTGTCGATTGCATCTCCACCTAAACCAAAACTTGCTGCTTCGTTCGGGAACTAAGCGAAACAGATATGAGTACACCGCTCCACTGGCGCGTTCTTTTGAGCAGCAGCAGCAATTCGACCTCCCTCAGTCCTAGTTGCCGTACGGTGTTTTTTTTCTGCATCATTCGGAAGGTTCGGAATGGCGAAACCAATCCGTTAGAGACGGCTGATGAACGATTGCGGACCTCGTTAGCATGCCATCAGTTCTAGCTGGTGTTGCTGTGGTGTTTATGATATCATGTGCACCGTTTTACCGGTGTTTTTGTCTATCGATACGTAGTTTTAAAGCGGACGAACACCGATAAACCTCCCATCTCGTGTCATTTGTGTTTAGTATGTACAGCGGATGCGCACGTGGGTCTGTCATCGAAACGCGGTGGCTTCTCGGGGACAGGTAGTGCCTGTGCAACCTGCCGCACGTCGTCCCTGACGACTTGTCAGCTTTGCCAGTGGCGCAATCGGGGCCAGAGAGATCCGTTGGAGGCCCTCGCTGACAACGGAGCAAATTAGTTCGCGCAAGGCGCATGCACTGCCGCCGAGGAACGACGAAAACGCTTCGGGCACCATGTTGTTGACGCCCATTTTTACTGTCGGGACCGTTGTTGGAGCATCGTATTCATGGTGTTCGCCACGGTAAGAAATTCAGCAAAAGGGCGAGGTGGCCAGCACACAGGGCCCGCAAAGAGCTCCTGCTTAACCCCACGCCTGAGATGGCGAAGCTTCATCCCCTCCGTCATGTTGGAGTCGGCGAGTTTGAAACGACGCACTATGTCTTCAATATACATGCACACAATTTCGTTCCTGCGCTATTTTAGGGAGTGCAGCGCAGCTCGAGCATTTTCCCGGCGTTTGACGTTAGGGAATGTGGCCAGAAAATTTCGACAAATTGACTCCCAGGTGGGAAGAGTTGCCTCGTTATTTTCAAACCGCGCCAGGCAGACTCTTCCAGAGCAAAGTATATATATGGGCACGTGCCCATATCTTTATCGCGCGACCATGTTTCGCCGCCTAACAAATGTTATCGCACAGGGCGGGACGCGCCTGCATCTATCCGAAGTTTCTGGCAAATCATCGATGCTTCTATTCGCTGTCTGTTGTAGCCAAACCTTATGTTATCTGATTTCATTGCCTGACGCGAATGGTGTAGAACTTTGTGGAAGGCACGCAGTTCCCAACGATTAGTCTGGAACGTTCGACGACTGCTATATAACAGCCGACGCGCTTGACCCGCGGATCAAATTTTCGACGATCGCCGACCGTGCTCGCCGCTACCGTTGTGCTGCAAGTGTAGCCTCTTTTTGTGGGCACAGGTTCGCCCAATAAAAGTTAGTTTTGTCTTTCACAGCATTGCTACCATGTTCTTCAACGTCACCACCACGTTACATCTGGTGGAGGTGCGGGGTATACGTCCTTCTTCGCGATCTTGTTCAGACGACGATAATCGACGCAGAAACGTAGGGTTCCGTCCTTTTTCTTCACCAGGGCAACAGGGGATGCCCACGGGCTTTTCGACGGCTGGATGATGTCGTCGCACAGCATTTCGTCGACTTGTTCTCTTATAGCTTCACGTTCTCGCGGTGAAATTCGGTAAGGGCTCCGATATGCGGGTCGAGCGCGTCGGCTGTTATATAGCAGTCGTCGAATCTTCCAGACTAATCGTTGGGACCCGCGTGCCTTCCACAAAGTTCTACACCATTCGCGTCAGGCGATAAAATCAGATATCGTAAGGTTCGGCTACAACAGACAGCGAATAGAAGCATCGATGACTTGCCAGAAACTTCGGATAGATGCAGGCGCGTCCCGCGCTGTGCGATAACACTTCTTAGGCCGCGAAACGTGGTCGCCCGATAAAGATAAGTACACGTGTCAATATTATTCAGCTTGCGCCCGTCGCTCCAGCCGTTGTAGCGGGTGACCCGCTCGATGGTCCCCAGCCAATCCCCAGCATCTTCGAACACGTCGCCGTGAAAAGATGGCGGCGTTCGTGGTGGGTGGAAGAGGGTCCACGCCAAGGACCTGGTGTCAGTGGTTATGGTAGCTGGGCTAGACGGTTTAGGTTGGATAGGCGCTCGGGCCTGGTGACAGTGGTCATGTCAGTTAGACTAGGCGCAGGCTGTGTCGTTCTTGTGGGCGCTAGTGAACCTGCGCGAGTCACTTATCGATGCTGGAAGAAGTTGGCAGGTCTGGAAGCGCACCGAGCTGTGCTCCACCAAACTTTAACGTGAAACGCAAGGAACCGCCGAGGTAGAGCCGAAAAACCGCAGCGCTCCCTAAATAGTCCGAGCACGCGAGCAAGAAGCAATTTCTGCCTCTACTAATGCATGCACTGCTTATTCGTCTACAATTGCATTTATGAACATCATGTTTTGATCATCAGTTGACCTCCGTATGTTATGCATATGATTTGACAACTTCTCATCATAGCATTTCGATCATGGTGTTCTCATATATTGACGCGCCCTAAAGCTGACCATATACTCGTAAACAAGGCAAACATTAACGATTGGATTGCGCGTCCTTGATAGTTATTCCCTGCCTTTGAAGTCTGTGGTACAACCTCTTGCAGGTACAGCGAAATTCATTTGGCAGAAAGTAGAGTAAAGGTCACCGCACATCGGGCGGCCCTATCTGCACGTACTTAGCGTCAGCGGTACGAGTCCTAATTCAAGGCTTATAGAATATGGTAGCAAGCGGTCGCTTAGGGTCGTTTACACGCAGGGTCATGACGGCATGAAGAAAAGGTACTAGAAAAAATATATTCTATGCAAAACTTTTTTTTTTACAAAACAGCAATGTAATAATACACCAATCAATAACTGGAACAGAACATAACCAACAAAACGCGCCGTAACTATAGTTAGCCAATACACGTTTCCGCTTCTTGTGTTTCTATGGCAACCCCGTAGATATTACCTTTTAGGGCTATGATCGATAAGTTCAAGAAGCGAAATAGCAAAATTACGCCTTTTACGGTTCAGTTTTTGCGGTTGAGTGAAGTTGGAACGAAGTGAAATCACGCGGCACCATTTATTTATGCTACGATTAACTCTGAGCGATGTATCCACGGTGCATACGCGGTGAAGCGAGCGGTCCCCGCTTCGATGCACGCCGCCATGTTTCCCACGCTATCTGACGTTAGAACTTTTGCAAAGGTTTTTTGCAAGTGTCTGCGGCTTGTTGTGGCTGACTTAACAGGCTCGCATCAAGTCTGCGTTATGAGAGGTCGCAGTATCCAAGCGCATATTTGCTTATTAACTAATTAATCAACATAATTAATAATTTAATTAATTTATTTCTTTATTACAATACCCTCCGGGCCCATAGAGCGTTACAAAAGGGATGGGTGAAAAAATAAAAATACATAACAAAAGGTACATGCAAAAGGCAAAAATCATAATGCAGACGCTTTATCGATGACATACTTGGCTATAACTGGCTTGAAGGATGATGCGTCTTCAATGCAGGTGATATGCGGTGGAAGATGGTTCCACTCAGTGCTAGCCTTCGGTAATAAATAATTAAAAGGCAGATTCGTTTTACAAGTAGGGATGCCAACTTTATGCGGACGATCAACACGTGATGATACGTACAATCGTATAGAAGAAAAAATTCTTCTGCCACTGTCTCATTATGAAATAAAATGCTGTGGAAAGACTGAGGAGTGAAATATTTGTACGAACTGCGAGATTAGTCAGACCAAGTTAAGATTTCATTAAAGAAACATTAGCCCTGCGACAATAATTGGAAAGGAAGAAGCGAGCTGACCGATTCTTAACAGGTTTATAGAATTGAGTGAAGTGAGATGTGCGGGGCCCCATATTGATGATGCGCATTCTATCTTTGGCCCTATTGGTGTTTGATTTAAAAGTAACTTCAAATGGGATCGAGCCTGGAAGAAGTTTGTGCGTATGTTACCAAGGGCACGGTTTGCATTCTTAATGACATCATATTCTATGTGCATGCGCCAGGATAAGTTTTAAGCGATGTTAGCACCCAGATATATATGATATGAAATATTCTCTAATGATATTTTATTAATCTTCTAATAGAACTTTCTAAACGGATTACATTGGGATGAGATCGACATAGTTTTGCATTTGACGGATTTAGAACCATATACCATCGCTAATACCAGATTAAGACGTTATCAAGATCGGACTGAAGGAGGGAACTATCATTAACATTATGTATTGAACGAAAAAGAGCACAGTCATCAGCAAAAAGCTTAAGGGTACAGCATGCCACTTCTAAGGTCATTATTATATATATAAGAAAAGTAAAGGACCCAGAAGAGAGCCTTGGAGAACACAAGATGCTACGGCACATGGGTATGATAGAGAGTCGTTAGCTTACACATACTTTGTGCGGCTAGTCAAAAAACATTCAATCCATTTAAGAAGATTAGGGTCAATGTTCAGGGAACTCATTTTAACAAGGACTAAGTGATGTGATACCTTATCGACAGCCTTAGCGAAGTCAAGAAAGATGCAGTCGTTTAGTAAACCACAATCCAAAGACGACGCTAAGATAATAGCTAAAGATAAAAATTTAGTCACGAAATAAAAATCTCCGAAACGTTCGCTATTGGAGCGAGTATCTGATGAGACCGACTAAGTAGCTCATGTTCTTACTGAAGGTGCAGCGATGGCATAGAGGTAGAGAGTCCGCCTCACGTGCAAGAGGATCGGGGTTTGAATCCCGCGGCCGCACAATTCTCCACAAGGCTTGAAAAAAGAAACACTGCGTGCCGATGGAATTACATTACCAGACCTGAGGGGCATCCTGATCTCAGTGACCAGAACCGACAACGCACTCCCCCACCACAACAGGATTTGGCCAGCCTGGTGGCCTGGTGTAATACTTGGCCACAACCTTCTAATAGAAGGGCGGCTTCGAGATCACGGCCACAGCCGATATGCTAAATAATTATGTAATCCCGCGACCGTGCCGAACGTAGCAACCGGAACGTTTTTGCTTCAACCTTTTATTTATGTATTTGTTTATTTTTTTAGTTCGCATACTGTTCCTGGCCCGAAGGCATTAGAGGAAGGAGTGGTAAGGTACACAAAATAAGCTGTGCATGTTATAGAATATTATTTTAAAAAACGGCAGAATGTACAATAGTCTTCAAACCATACCTATCAGAAAATTGTTTATTTAAAAATACTGTCACTCCCGGTCGGCATTTTTCCCGGCAGGGTAGAAACACATACAAACTCACACAGTATTTGAAAAGTGTTTACTTAAAGAAGAGTAATTTGTAAATGAAAGAAATTTGCAGTAAGAAATGAACGATGAAGAAAAATGTTCAGTGTACATTAATAAACATAATGAAGCACTGTTAGATAAGAAAATAAAACAGCAATAATGACTCACATAAACTGCTGATACATATAAACTAAAGATTACAGTGAAAAGATATCTGAATACACTATATAAATTGTGCATTATACAAAAAGATTTAGCATAATTTCTAAATCATTAATGTATGCTGAATAAGAATATAGCATATAAGATTCAAGAATTTGTGTGCAATATGTCTTCCACTAACATACACATCCATGCAGTAGTTGAACTGATTGTAATTGATGGTTTTAAGGCGAAAGCCTTAAGATGGTTCACCAGTGACAGTGCCCTTAGGAAATACATGGGAACTTTCAGAAGGTCTAGCGTGTCTAAAAATATCTCGATTTTCATAAGGTCTGTGTCAGCGTTTTCTTCTTTAAGTGAATGGAGGAAATGTTGCGGACAGACATTATTTTTTAAGCTTCATTTTTACAAATCAGAGGTAAATATACAGAAAATTTGCACTTTTAGATATGTCGTTTCATGTGATCTTGTGAAAAAATCTAAGTCAAATATTATAATTTCGTCTGCGAAATTTCCTCAATTTTTTTTCTTCCTTCTCAAGGCGCAATTTTCAGCCATAACGAGCTTAGTTTTTGCGTTTTACAGACTGTGAAAGTTGTGTATGCCTTTTCAGCGGGGATTGGAAATTCGCGCCAAATTTAATTAGCGCCCATCTGGCGTCAGAATATTTCGTCGCTATTACACTCTACCACCAACCTCATGGTTCTCTGTGTTCGTGTGCGCAGGAACTTACTGAGAAATTTCCTTTTTTCTTGCTTGGGCTGAAATCGGAAAGGATTTCTGCTTTACTTTTTTTGCTGGAGCTCTTGGTGCGGAAAGGAAGTGGAATGCAAGGCCACACCCAAAAGCGCCCCCCTTTCTCCTCCCAGCAGCCCCACAATTAGGCATTGTTAGTGCCAAAACATAGGAAGGAGGCTCCCTATTCAGGACAGTGTGATGACCCCCATAATGCGCAGGTCCACACGGGACGGAGAGGCAAAGAGACACCGTATGGCTCAGTTTAAACAAACAGGTATATTCAATAATTACACATGGTTAAGGTTATACATCAGAGGCTGGGGCGTCCGAGCTTACGTGCCGACGACTTCATGGGGGCGATGGAGTGGCTCCGGAGTTGGGCTCGAGCGGTTGCTGGCAGAAGCTGCACGCCGTCGGGCTTCGGCGCTGAAGGCCCTCTTCGCTAACGATGTCGTCCTGAGCGTGGATGCAGTAGAATTTCAATAGTCGTCCGTTTCTTCGAGGATGGATCACAAACCCTTCCTCTAGTGTCGTTCGGCTTGGAAGATGAACAGGAGGCGAGCTTGTAGATGATGACAGCAGAGCATAATTTTACAACAGAACAAACTTTGCACTACTTTGCTCATCGACCGCGCAGGTTAGTGCCTAAGTAGCATCACATTACATGCTAAGCATGGAGCCCCCGCTCAGACTGGACTGCATCCGTTTACATGTGCTTTTAAGCACTTGATTAACAAAGGACTAAGGGCGGTCATTTCCAGTGGCCCGCCCAAAGCATCAATTCTCCAATCCAAAATAACATGCGAGATGGGGACCACCCCTTTGGGTTGGGCTTAGCCTCGAACCCAGAGTCTGTTAACAATACAAACTAAATAAACAACAAAAACGCCACCACTCTCTCTCAAGTGAGAGTATACACAGGCTCTCTCTTCGGAGCTAATTCACTAGCGCCTGTCTTTCCACATTCTTGGCGAGTACTGCCTGTCCGCCATGACAGGTGTCCGTCGCGGCCCTTCTGGGAAGCTGTGGGTGCCTTCCCGGCGATAGCCCACGACAAAGGGGGGGGGGGGGAGGGAAAGAATGTCGTCTTCGCGGTAGCGCATAGCGTCGGCTGTGGTGCGGCGCGCTCTGGCCCGCTGACAGCTCCCTTGTCCTGGAATGTAACCCGAAATTGGGGAGGATAAAGCCTGTTTCCCCGGGGCGGCGGCGGGTCCGGTTTTTCTGGTCGTCACTCAAAGAGCATGGCTGGGTAATTGATGATGCCGCTGTCACGGGTCTCCGTCTACGCCGCGCCGTCGAACGTGGATCCTCGTAGCACACACGGAATGTCACACTCGCTCACCCTCCAGAAGAATGTTCTCCGAACATTTGAGTCCACGCAGCTCCCCTTGTCTTTCTGAATCGCCTCGCACAGTGCGTCCGACAAAACACTTTTCGCTGCTCTCAACACCACTGCACAACACCATATGCCTCCGCTGTCAATACTGGCGTCTCCAGGGGCAGCACTGATCTTCTTTTACAGATAAACATGAAACTCAGCACCCAAGCCTCTCCTTTCTAGTCCAAACTGGACGAAATAAATTTACCACAGTTACAAAGGAGCTCCCACTTCTAGCACGATCACGGCACAGACAAAAATATAGATAACGAAAGGAAGTAGGGCAGGTTCTGCATGCGCTCCGCATGCTCTCCTGTGAAGGTGTTACTTAATGACAGAAAGGTTTAACTACCAACTCCGATAACTTAACACATAAGCACATAGCAATGTTATGAGCTGTGGCATTACACAATTCTAACCAGTTCAAAACTCCGCTCTGTTTAAGCCATTAGTCCGACTTAGCTCTCCGATTTCGCAGCGGATATCGGCCTTCATGAGTCATACTAAGCAAGTCTGTGCCCCTTTGTCTGCTTTGGGACTCGCGAGGGCTCGTGGCAGGAGCCTCTCCTGGCGCTATCTGCGCGGCAACCTCGCGCGCTTCTTCTAGCAATGCATGAAGTAAATCCGGTGGCATTCTGGCCGTCACCTCTGGCGCCTGCCGAACAGATGCAGGAGAGGGCGTTTCTTGCGAGCTATCTGCGCGCTCCGCTTCACTTCTGTCCCCATCAAAATCCGCGCTTTCCCTTTCCTCATTTCGTGAATACTGAACCGGTGCCGACTTGAGGCGATTTGCGTGTATCCTTATCAAGCGCCGGTTCACGTCTCGGACTCTGAAGTTTACCGGAGAAAGCTTCTCGACAACCTCGCACGGTCCTCTCCACTTCGTCTGGAACTTACGAGCTAGCCCAATCTGCCTTTGGCAGTTTTCAATGTACACGCTGTCCCCCACATTAAACGGCGCGTCTCTAGCACTGCGATCGTGCACCTCCTTCCTGCGCTTCGCCGCTTTCTTTAAGGCCTCCTTTGCGATGTCCCTCGCCACTTGCAAGCGCGATTCTAGCTCCACCTTATAGTCGTCCAGTGAGGCGTATGGCACACGACGGGGGCCCTCTGGCACTTCACTAGGCTGGTCCGGGTCTCGGCCGTAGAGAAGAAAGAATGGCGATTCGCCCGTGCTCTCGTGTGCTGCGGAATTGTAGGCAAACATTGCATACGGGAGCCACAAGTCCCAGTCCCGCTGGTCGCACGAAACAAAATGCGACAGGAACCCGGCCACGGTTTGGTTCAGTCGCTCCACCGCGCCGTTGCAAGCCGGATGGTACGGTGTTGTCTGCTTCTTAGTGATCTTAAGCAGCTCGCAAACTCTCCTCATTAGCTGCGACACGAAGTTCGTTCCCCGATCTGTCAAGAGTTGCCTCGGGGGTCCATGTCGGAGCACGATCTGTTCGACAAATGCTCTTGCAACCGTGTCTGCCTTCTGATCTGGGAGTGCTACCGCTTCCGCGTATTTTGAAAGGTGATCGACAAATACTAAAATGTACTTGTTTCCGGAAGTGGTCGTGGGCAATGGGCCCATTATGTCCATACCTGTCCGCTCGAAGGGAGCCGAAACCTCAGGGAACGGCTGAATTGGAGCTGGTCTTCGTCCCTTGGGTGTTTTTCTTTCGAGACAGGAATGACACTTCGCACAGTAGTCTCTAACATCCTGTCGCATGCCACTCCAAAAGTACAAACGCTCCACACGCCTGCGTGTCTTCGCTACGCCAAAATGACCGGCGCATGGCGCATCGTGAAACGCGCGAAGAACCCTTTCTGTCCACGACCGAGGTATGACGACTCTCTCCCAAGCGGTTTTCTCTGGTCTCCCTTTCCTGGTTGGCCTCGTGCGCCGACACAGGGTGCCGTCTTTGTCAATGAAATAACCTAGCTGTTCGGGATGAGACGGTGCGCCCTCTAAGCTTTCGATTATTCGCTTCAGGTCAGGATCTTTGCACTGCTCTGTGCGTAATTCGGCGGGGTCGACTACGGGGACAAACTCTTCTATAGCTGCCACGGCAGCTGTGCGGCTGAGTGCATCAGCATTCAGATGTGTCTTTCCTGACTTGTGCTCAACTTCAAAGCAGTATTCCTGCAGGTGTAGATTCCATCTAGCGAGTCGCGAGCTAGGGTCCCTGACACTCATCACCCATTTCAGAGGATGGCAGTCTGTGACTAGCTTGAATTTGCGGCCGTAAAGGTAGCATCTGAAGTGCTTTACTGCCCAGACAACGGCGAGGCACTCCCTTTCCGTAGCTCCGTACTTTTGCTCCGTGGGGCTCAACTGTCGGCTAGCAAAAGCAACGGGATGTTCTTTGCCCTCGATAACCTGAGATAGCACGGCACCAACTGCGAACTTTGACGCATCTGTGGCCATAACGAAGGGCAAACTAAAATCCGGGTGGCGTAACAGCGGTGCACTCATTAGCTTCCTTTTCAGGGCCCCAAAGGCATTCTCCGCGTTTTCGTCCCAACGAAAGGCGACATTTTTGGCTGTTAAGGCGGTGAGCGGCTTAGCGAGCTTGGCGAACTCCTCTATGTGCCTTCGGTAGTAACCGATCAGGCCGAGAAACTGCCGGACCTGGCGGACGCCAGTCGGGGATGGAAAATCCGAGACACACCTTAGTTTCTCAGGGTCCGGTCGCACACCGTCAGCTGAAACAACGTGCCCGAGGTATTTCACCTCGTTTTTGAGGAATTGGCACTTAGAGGGCTTCAGTTTGAGACCCGCTGCTCTTAGTCGCACCAAAACCTGCTCAATATCGCGCAAATGGTTATCAAAACTGTCACTGTATATGATAATGTCATCCATATACACGAAGCACAGCCTCCCCAGAAGACCTGCCAGGATAACATCAGCGGTTCTCTGCCAGACAGCAGGGCTGTTGGCCAGACCCATCGGCATTCTTTTCCATTCATAGTGCCCTGAGGGCGTGTTGAATGCCGTTTTCTCGGCATCTGCCGGATCCATTGCTATCTGCCAGAATCCCGCCGCCATGTCCACTACCGTGAAGTACCTGGCAGAGCCCAGCTGAGAAAGCGTCTCCTGTATATTGGGGATGGGGTATGGATCGATGCGAGTTACGGCATTTAGTTTGCGGTAGTCCACTACCAATCGATACGAGCCATCTGGCTTTTCCACCAATAGTGCTGGTGCTCCCCAGGGTGACTTTGAGTGTTCGACAATGCCGCGATCAATCAGGTCCTGCACCTGCCGCTCCATCTCCTCACGTTGGGAGTAAGGAATCCTGTACGCACGCTGGTAAACGGGCGATGAAGTGCCGGTTTCTATCCTGTGCTTTATAACGCCACAGCAGCCCAAATCCAGGTTGGACGCGGCGAATACCTCCGAGTAGTCGTTCAGCAAACCAGCCAGAGCCTCCCTCTCCCTGGATTTTACGTGAGAAAGATCGAACGACACCTTTGGAGCAGCCGAAGGACTAGCATGCTCTACAGTTGCGAGTACCGTATCGGTGGGCTCACGTTGCTCTATCGCAGAGGTGAAGAAAGCCAATGTTTTGTTCTTGGGAAGGCTCAGTGGCTGCTGGCTACAGTTAACCACCCGTAGGGGCACTCTGTGGGCGTCATTAACTGTCACGAGGCACGCGGCTGCCTTCAGGCCATTGCTGAGAGAGTCGACCGGCTCAAGCACTCCCACGGCGCCGCTCTCTACATCTGAAGGCACAAACGCGTACAAAATGTGCTCCGACCAAGGAAGGACGACCGCCTCCTCGACCAGCCGGACGGCAACCCGCGAATATACCTTCTCCAATGATCCCACTGTTTGACGGGTGTCAATATCGGTAATGCGAATCTC
Organism: Amblyomma americanum; assembly: GCA_030143305.2. Lineage (NCBI taxonomy): Eukaryota > Metazoa > Arthropoda > Arachnida > Ixodida > Ixodidae > Amblyomma > Amblyomma americanum. Next base: position 268,247 of record JARKHS020027593.1, read on the forward strand.
AGCCCCTCTCCTGTTCAAAAACGGAACTTTTGAGCCGCCCGCATTATCCTCTTCCTCAGAGAATGAGACTACTACCTTCCCTTTTCTCAAAAAATCCTGCCCTAATATACCTGACACTCCGTTTGGCAGAGACACCGTGTCCGGGCATACGTAGCAGGGGTGCTCCAATGCAATTCCGCCGAGAAAGAAGTGTAACCGGTAGAGTCCACTTATGCCAAGAGGATCCCCCGTTATGCCTACAAATTTGGTTGCCATACCACCAGACGCTTCCAACACCTCGCGGTCCCCCTTCCTTCGAAGCGTGTTAAAACTGCTCTCCTTAAGCAATGTCACCTTTGACCCCGTATCTATCAACAATTCCATACAACAACCATTTAACTTGCAACGCACAACAGGGCATGCCTCGTCGGCCACACAAACTACCACCACCTCATCATCCACTGCTCCCTCCCCACGCTCCTCAGGCTGGTGAGGACTAACTAGTTTTTTTGTCTCGGTATCTGGAGCCCCGCTGTCGGCTTGCTTGGGGCGTGTCTCGCCTGCTTCTCTTTGTGGCTCCCCACGGCGCACGTTTTGGCAGAACCTGGCGATGTGTCCGCGACCCTGGCAAGCGAAGCATACGATTTCTTCAAAATCTCGCATACCGCGCCTGTAGCTTTGTGGCGGTCTCCGGTTTCCAGCGAATGGGCGCTGTTGAGCGCGCGCTTCAACCTGGCGTTCTACCTGCTGAGTTAGCAGCTGTTCCAAGCGATCTAACCGCTCTGTCAAGAGAGCAACCTCAGGGTTGAGCACCGCTCTCTCTATGACGCGTACTCTCGCTGCGGCTGTCGTTAACGCCTCATTTCGTTCCTCATCCAATGCGGCCTCCACGGCTTGGTCGAAATTGCTCGGCTTGCGCGAGAGCACGAACCGGCGCACGGGGTCTTGCAGACCAGCCACGAACAAAGCGGTCATTTCCTCTTTAAGTATATCCTCCGCGTATTTCTTCCTTAACTGGTCTCCTTCCTCCTCCCTGCTTAACGTATCGCGTGCTAGGCGCTGAAGCCGCGACGCAAATGTTCGCACGTCCTCCCCTACCATCTGTCCGGCGTCACGGAACCTCTGTACCCGCACGTGACGTGGTTCAGTGTCGAAATGCTCAAACGCGAGCTTCTTAAATTCCGCAAATGATTTTGTGGATTTTACTTTTTCGTCTCGCCAGGCAAAATCATGAGCAGCTCCTGCCATCTTACACCTCGCCATTCCCAGCATTTGAGCATCGGACCATCCCCCCATTTTCCCAATCTCTTCTAGCATGGAAAAGAAATCGCAGATTGGAACCCCTGTCTTATCTCCCGTAAACGTCGGAATGACGCTTCCTAATGCCAGCATGCTTGCTCCGAGCGACGGCTGTGGAGTGGGAGCTCCCTCAGATACAGTCATTTTTTTTTTCAAGCCCTCCAGTGCCTCAAGCCTCTCAAATGGGGGTAAAAGTCCCACAATCAGTCCCGTGATTCCCTTTTGATTACAATTTTGAAGTCATGAATGTCACAGCATTCAGAGGACATTTGCTTTTGAGACCCCACTTCTGACACCAGTGTGATGACCCCCATAATGCGCAGGTCCACACGGGACGGAGAGGCAAAGAGACACCGTATGGCTCAGTTTAAACAAACAGGTATATTCAATAATTACACATGGTTAAGGTTATACATCAGAGGCTGGGGCGTCCGAGCTTACGTGCCGACGACTTCATGGGGGCGATGGAGTGGCTCCGGAGTTGGGCTCGAGCGGTTGCTGGCAGAAGCTGCACGCCGTCGGGCTTCGGCGCTGAAGGCCCTCTTCGCTAACGATGTCGTCCTGAGCGTGGATGCAGTAGAATTTCAATAGTCGTCCGTTTCTTCGAGGATGGATCACAAACCCTTCCTCTAGTGTCGTTCGGCTTGGAAGATGAACAGGAGGCGAGCTTGTAGATGATGACAGCAGAGCATAATTTTACAACAGAACAAACTTTGCACTACTTTGCTCATCGACCGCGCAGGTTAGTGCCTAAGTAGCATCACATTACATGCTAAGCATGGAGCCCCCGCTCAGACTGGACTGCATCCGTTTACATGTGCTTTTAAGCACTTGATTAACAAAGGACTAAGGGCGGTCATTTCCAGTGGCCCGCCCAAAGCATCAATTCTCCAATCCAAAATAACATGCGAGATGGGGACCACCCCTTTGGGTTGGGCTTAGCCTCGAACCCAGAGTCTGTTAACAATACAAACTAAATAAACAACAAAAACGCCACCACTCTCTCTCAAGTGAGAGTATACACAGGCTCTCTCTTCGGAGCTAATTCACTAGCGCCTGTCTTTCCACATTCTTGGCGAGTACTGCCTGTCCGCCATGACAGGTGTCCGTCGCGGCCCTTCTGGGAAGCTGTGGGTGCCTTCCCGGCGATAGCCCACGACAAAGGGGGGGGGAGGGAAAGAATGTCGTCTTCGCGGTAGCGCATAGCGTCGGCTGTGGTGCGGCGCGCTCTGGCCCGCTGACAGCTCCCTTGTCCTGGAATGTAACCGGAAATTGGGGAGGATAAAGCCTGTTTCCCCGGGGCGGCGGCGGGTCCGGTTTTTCTGGTCGTCACTCAAAGAGCATGGCTGGGTAATTGATGATGCCGCTGTCACGGGTCTCCGTCTACGCCGCGCCGTCGAACGTGGATCCTCGTAGCACACACGGAATGTCACAACAGTATGGGAGAATGTGGGAGAACAGAATTGTTCCTTGCCCAGCGCAGGGGCGCAGTAACCCAGGTGTCGATACAAGTAAAGAATGCAGCTGCAAATATTCCTCATAGGAGTCCCTCGAGCAAATAGCGGTGCTTACATGAACCCAACGCGCCTGGTTGTTGAGTTATCAGGCCGAAAACTGCCACTGGATTCATGTAAACGCGCGCCGAGTCTGGAGTCTACGGGTCGGGTCCAGTAAACTCCGCCGCAAGAATAGGCGACTCAACTCGACCCTGACCCGATGTGCTTGTAACCGCTGTTGACTCCAAAAGCAGGGTTATTGAGAGGGGAGAGGATAAATGCGAACTTGTTTTTCACGTGCGCCGTCGCGCCTCCGATAAAGCGATGGCGCGCCTCAATATTGGAGGCTATGCTGCTTGCTCGACGCTTGGTGTCGCTACAGCTGAACCGGTTTCGAATCGCTAAAATCGAGTTCATGCAAACACGCACTGGTTGAGTTTTATTGACTATGCTCAACCCGGCCCCCGAATCGACCCAACGCTATCGGGTTCATGTAAATAGGGCTAATGGCGTCGACTGACTGTCATGACGTAGCGATTGACCTCCTTTTACTGAGGCACTTGCCAATCGCCTGCGATTTCACGCTATACTCGCCGACAAATATCTGTGGCAGTGCAACAGCCCAAATAAAGGTGAGATAGGGCCGTTCCTTCCATTTCCTTCTCAGCCTCTGCTGCACTGAAACTGCGACGTCATGAGAACCGGTCGAAGCCAACGTTTGCCTCTGGCTCCAAGCTAGTGAAACCAGAATGTGTCGGATCGGCATCGAAACATCGTTCTCTAACGAATCTTTGGTCGAGTGTCGCTCTTTTCCCCCAATTATTCCCCCGACCAGGGATATCTCTGCCAGAATGTTCGCATTATCAGTGCATGTGCGGTCCGCTGTACGCGGGTAAGCGTGGGGGCACCTTGTCTGCAGAAAGGAGCTCGCGGATTTCCGAGCCCACCACTCCATAATTGAGATCTCTGTGGTGTAAATAACGTGATGCCAAATGTCCATGGCCTGGCTGCTGAAATCATCCAGTTTTGCTTCTGAACCGGTTTCGCATGTGTCAGGCATTCCCCAACCGTCTTCATTTTCCCCATTAGATACGCCTTGGTGTGCTCCACACCTAGTCGCACCTCCTCCACTACGCTTCCAAAAGTCGCATATTTCGAATACAAAAACGCTCGGAAGGGGCGCTATATAAATACATATATAAAATATATAATACATAAAACCATATAATATATAAAATATATAAAAACCATAAAAAAAGCAGATCGTATAATGAGACTTTCCCGGAAACTATAGTAGGTGTGAAATTTTCGCTTTCAAACCCGTTACGTCATGAAAATTCAGGTGCGCTGCCGTTTTTGTGTACAGAAAGAGCGCACGCGGTTGGCGTGGTTGCAGCGCCCATCTTTTATTCTATTAAACTGCAATTTTTATTATTTTTCAAAATAAATCACTAATAGCAACTTCGTCCGCAATAATTGGAAGTCGCTTGTGCAATGACGAAATTCGCGTTCAAAGTCACCACGAACAGCAACAGGACGATCTCAGTGCTTTTGCTAACCACACATCTCACCATTTTACCCAAGTTTGATTTGTTCCGTTGTAGAATTATGAGCAGTAGACAGGAAACGAAGTATTGCAGCAGTAATTTAGTTACTGAGGTGGCTATCGCCCATAAATAAACTGAAGAATTCGGCGACGCCGATAGCAAGAAACGTGCTCGGTGGTCATCGAAGAGGAACCTTCAAGATAAGGCGCTAAAAACAACTACAACAACCCGGAATAATGTCGAAATAGTTGCGCCTGGCTGCAATCCTTCCAGATAACGCTGATCGCATCTCGCATAACAGTGATATTCCCGCGGGCCAACGGTTTTGAACTCGAACAAACAAGTAGTACAACAGTTTCGCGGCATTACTTCTGTCAAAGAAGCATCGGCCGGATGCTTGAACAAAAAGTACGGTCAACAAAAGCAAAGACAATGCAAAATCAACACTGGAAAGCGCAAACAATGAGAGCGCAACAAGCTTTTCACTGGGGTCGCGTCGTCAAAACGGCGTCCGCACGGTCACCTGGCTTGTATCGCGAGTGGCGATGGAGGAATACGCGGAATACGGAATAGCTGGCCGAAGTGCAGAAGGGGAGGTGTTCCCAAGGGGTGTCAGAATATGACTCAGAGTTATCTGTTCTGGCAGGCGAGATCAGCACTGCTTCTAACTATAGGCTGTATACCCCACCCCACCATAGTAAATGTATTTTCGCAGAAAATATGCGAGGGAGCTTAAAGGGGACCCAAACCGGAAAACGTGCTTTTTCTTGTGGCGGCTGAGTGGTGGGTCACTGGAAAAAGGTCCATTCTATGACCACCACCCCTTGAGACCGGTTATTCTTTTGTGCTTCAGTCTCCCAGCTTTGGCAGATATACACAGAAACTTCTCGGCCCTGCTTTTTGTTCGCGGAAGAATTAATGATTTCGTGGCGCGGTCAAGGAGCTGTCGCGGTAGAATTTACAGACATGGAGGGGAAATAGAAGTTCCCTCCTTTCTGTGGTACTTAAGTGCTACCATCTATCGAGAGAAAAATTTCAAATCTGATTTGCCTCGCAGCTGGTGAGCCCTCTTAAAAACCAACGTCCGTCCATCTTTTACCCTCTTGCAACCATGGCCGCCGAGATCACCAATTCGCGCAAGCGTGGGTTGATTATCTCGGAGGCTAAGTTATGCCATTGGGAGTTCACTGCGCATGCGCGATGTGGCGCCACCGGCGCGCGCACCGCGCCCGCGCCAGACGCCTTGCAGCTGTCGACCGAGTACGGTGCCGCGAAACCTCCGTCCTAGCGCCCGCTTCTATGGAGTCTGAGAATGCGGGCAAAGCGCAAGTACTTAATTCAGATGTTAACCACACATCAGTGGCACAAGCAGCAACACCGCGCTAAAGGTTTTTGCCTCACCGCATTTTAGGTCAACAAAGTGCCCCCCTGAATTTTTAAGCTGTTCCGCTCCCTGAAGGCAAGGGGAAAGATGAGGTTTTTAAACAGTGAGAATGAAATAAAAAATCACTGAAGGTCAAGGAATGTTGATAACCCCTGAGTCCTGTATCTGCGGTGGTGATGTACTTTTAGGCATCTACACTAAAGCAGAATTGACATCTGAGCTAGTTGGTTGTTTGGTCTCCCTTGTCTGTTGTCCTAAGAGCGCTTTATATAATTTTTGAAAATCTATACTAAAACTGTGATGCAGGAGTTGGTACAAAAATTTCAGGGGCAAGAGTACGACGCGTTTTTTCAGGCTCAGTATACCAGCTTAAGTAAGTGAGTTGGTGAGTCAGTCATTTTATATTTCTTAAAAATCTGTTTGCCTTCCTTTGCATCCCTTCTAGTTTGTTTGGTTGGCGGGAACAATACGACGTTTGCATATTCGAGTGTTGATCGTATGAAAACTTTGTAAGCTGGCAATTTTATTTCGGGTGGTGCGACTCGGAGACGACGTCTGTGAAAAAAGTAACTTTCGTGTAGCAGCTGCTCTGGTAATATTTATGTGCGAGTCCCATCTGAAGTTATGCGTGAGTGTCAAGCCAAGGTTTTTGCGTTCATAGACTGGGATTAGTAGAGTACTCTTTATGCTGTAAGGAAAATGTACGCTCTGTTTTTTTTCTTGTCGTTGGTAAGAAAGCGCATTTGATAAAATTTAATACCATCTGTCACTCGGTACACCACTTTGACACAGTCTCAAGCGCGCTGTTTAGGGCGACATTATTTTTAGAGGAATTAGTTTCACGATGAAGGACGCAGTCGTCGGCGAAAAGCCTTATATTGACATTGATATTTGTCGGAAAGTCATTTATAAATAGAAAAATATTATAGGCGCTAATACACAACCTTGCAGTACTCCAGAAGTAACAGGTACTGTTTGCGTGTTCTGATTAATTATTTGCCCAAACTGATGTCGATTTATTCGATAATCCTGAATCCAATCTACAATACGGTTTTCACCGAATGTGGAAGATAATTTATTGATTAGTTTTAGATCAGAAACGAGAACGAAAGCTTTAGAGAAATCTAAGAAGATGACGTCGATTTGCTTCTGATTATCAGTGCTAAGAGACATGTCGTGTATTAGCTCCAGTAGTTGGGTTACAGTTGACAAACGCTTGCGGAAGCCATGCTGAAAAGGTGGCAAATTTTCGTCTTCAAGATATGCATTTCAATGTTTCAATACTGAGCGTTTTAAATATTTGCAGACTGTACAAGTTATTGATACTGGCCTAAAGTTAGAAACATTATCTTTGCTGCCTGATTTGTGAATGGGAATGACCTTTGCTATTTCCCATTCTCTTGGTAATTTACCAATTTTATGGATTTGTTAAACGATGGACATAAGTGTTTCGCAACCAAGTGAGAGTACCTGCTGTGGAATACATTGGGTATATTATGTGGCCTCTTGCCTTTCTTAACATCATGGTTTAATACACGGTTTATCAGACCCGAGTTGGTTACTGAGTGGTTTTAAGCTATTTTTGGTGCTCCATGAGTCTTAATGTGGAGAGCTACCATCATTTGTTGTAAAAGCAGATTTGCAGTAGGCGTTAAGCTTGTTTGCGCTACTTTGGCTCTATTCATCGGTGGCGAAGTTGGCTTTATTTCCTAAGGGTTAAGGTATTCACAAAACTTCTTGGGGGAACTTTTTAAGAAATTGGGAAGGGTGTGAGCAAAATTACTTATTTTGGCAGCTTTACTTTTTAACTTAGAGATAGTAAGCCTTGTTCTATTTTCTAGCATGAGATGTAGGTTCAAAGATTTTCTGATGCGTCTGAGCCTGCTTTTAGCCTGGATGATATCCCGTCTATTTCATGGGTTGTGAGTTTCAGGCACTTTAGTTTTTATTGGCACGTAGTTGGAGAGACAGAATGATACGATATCTTCGAACGAGCGCCACATTTTCTCAATATCTATGTGGATATCCCTTAAGAGGTCTTCGAATGGTAGAAGTGCAAAAGCAACGTGATCTAAAATGATATCACTGTCCGCACTGCTGAAGTCGCAAAATGTAGTTTTTGGTTTTGCGTGAATAGTTTTGGCATGAGGGGCAAGAGTACAAAGAGCTTTTTTATAATTCGATAGGCCGTTGATTATCTATACTTTGTATGTTTCAGGTGTAAAATGTTCACTAAGAAAGATAAGGTCCAGAATATTTGAAGCTTCTCTTTGTACACGTGTCGGCTCTTGCGCAACTTTGCGTAGATTGAAGTGTAGCATTGCGTCTAATATAATTTCAGAACAGGCACAATGATGCTCTATTGTCTGCCATTTTGCATCTGGGAGATTGAAATCGCCAAGCAGGATTAGTCTCGAGCCGTGAACCTGGTTTTGCATATAATTTAGAAGAAACTTCTTGCCATCACTGTTAGACGAAGTGCTGCGATATACGCTACCCACAATGATAGCACGAGAGCAAAATGCTATTTTGCAAAAGATTGATTCGGTGCCTTGAACACCTTGAAGAACCGCGAGCGGAATTTTTTTTGATCAAAATCGCCACCCTCCAACTACGTCTGTCTATATTTCCGAACAATATTATAATTTGGGGGAGTTATCCCGATATCTTTGGTGTCGCTTGTAAGCCACGTCTCGGTTATGGCTGCAAAATCAGGTTCCACTCTAAGAAACAAAGATTCAAATGACTCTAACATGATTAATAGACTACGCGCATTTACATTCATAAACGTTATTGTAGCGTGAGCTACACTGGTCGAGGTTGAGCAGCTTCGCGTGCCTCCTGGAGAGCCGTGCTGCGCATGCGCGAGAAGCAGTGACGTCACCCGACGCGCAGCTGGCGCGCCGGAGCCGCCGCCGTCGCGCGCGCCTCGCCGATCGGCGCATTCCAGAGGAGTGACGTCATAGCCGCGACAGGTGCACTGGCGCCGGCACGTGCCCAGCAGTGCGCCTTCGTTGCTCAGTAGCCATGTCTGAAGCTGCGCTGGTGACGCTTGACAGCGCCTCTCATTTTGTGTGCATGCGCAGAGGTACAGTGGGGGTATGTATATAGCGGGAATTTGCCAGTGTGGTATAGCCATGGAGAAGAGCGAAACTGCTGCTCAGCGGCAATTGACGCTGAGCGGCTCAGCGTAGCTCACACTACATATATCCTGACATAGCCGAGCTAAGCCACTGACAATTTTTTTTTCACCCCTATCTTGACGGCGGGGAAGCAGTGTTCGCTCGGCAGCGATAGAGGAAGGTCGCACCTTTCTGCGCTGGTTTTTGTAATAAATTAATTATGACGCACTTTTGTTCTCAAAAATGAAACAGCAACTTTAAAAATGTCGGAACAAGATGATATGTATGATGGGTGAGCAAAAAGATGATCATTTATTACAGGATAGTGATGATACTATTCTATGTAAAAGACAAAGTCGAAAACATCTACAGCGCTAATAGAGGTCGGGCAGGGTAAGGGTGTTTTTCCTGGAAGTAATGGTGTCGCGATAGGAATTGTAAGATAAGGTGAAACATGCTGCGCGATTTTGAATGGACACAAGTGTGTTTATCAGTTTGATTTGACTTGGATCCCATAATACCCATGCATATTCTAGCTTTTCCACAGTAATGTGTTGTAGAGTGTTAGTTTTATCGTAAGAGGCGCAGCAAAGAAATTTCCATGTAAGTACCCAAAAACGCGGTTAGCGTAATTAGTAATGTGTTCGACGTGCATATGTCAAAATAGGTTACGTGAAATATGAACGCCTAGATATCTGTATGAGTAGACGGGCTCAAGGGAAGGGTTGCGAAGAAATTAAGCGAGCGTGTTGTCAGTGGCGTTAGTGCGACGCGATACATGCATTGTATTACATTTGCCCGCATTTAGTCGCATGAACCATTAGTCCTACAAGTCAGATATGCTTGTCAGATCTTCTTGAAGTTTAATAGTATTATTGTGGCCAGTTACTTTGCGACAAATGACGCAGTCCTCTGCGAAAAGCCTGATAGAAGAATGGGAAATGCATTTAGGAAGGTCGTTAACGTAGATAAGGAAGAGAAAAGGGCCTGGTACCGATCCCATGGGTACACCCGATGATACGGAAATGTGAGAAGAAGAATAATCGTTAGGAGAAACCTACTGAGTTCGATTTGACAGAAAGCCTATAATCCAGTTAAGTACATTGGGATCAATGCTTCGCAACCTAACTTCAAAAATGAGGAGATCGTGTGAAACAGTATCGAAAGGTTTCTGTAAGATCAAAACCAGGCTGTCTACTTCGGAAGTCATGTCAGCTTCGGTAAACAAGGCATTAGTATAACATATAAGTTGTGTTTCGCATGACAACATCTTTCTGAAACTGTGTTGTTCAGCCGGAAAGAAGGAATTAGACTGAAGGAAATTGGTGAGATGAGAATATATAACATGCTCCTAAAGTTTACATGGAATACTTGAGAGTGATATTGGATGATTGTTATTAGGGGAATGAGTGTTACCTGATTTATGGAGCGGAAAAACCATGTCTACCCTCCAATCGCTTGGAAGTACTGACGAACCTAAGACTGTGAAAAAAGAATCGAAAGCATAATGGAAGATTACTGGTGAGTTATTTTGAGCTTTTTACATTTGATTGAATCTTTGCCCGATGAAGATAATTTCGGGTTTTCAATCAACTTTGCTATGCTGGCCAAAACTATAGGAGTGGAATTCATTGGCAAGTAAGAGCAATTAGGTACACACGGAAGAGTAGGAGGAGCATATCTGAGGAAAACGGAACAAAATACATCCGTTAAGACGAAGCAGAACTGGTTCGGAAGGATCGGGACATTGTCAGAATGGGCTAGTTGGATTACTTTGCTTTCACGACCACCCTCAGGATTCGAGAATTTGAGTGGATTAGGTTTTAGAACTGATGGGAGGGTGTTGTGGACAAAAATTCTTGGTTGTATTTTAAAAGGCGATAGCATATTCTTCATGAATGTGATGATATGCAGCCCAGCGTTCAGGAAGGTCAGTTCTTTTGGCACGGCGAAAAATATGTTTCTTTTTAAGACAAAATCTTTTAATGGCTGATACTCGCGGTGTCTCTCCGTCCGTCCATCTGTTACCCTCTGCTTCCTGCCATACATATGTAGCTCTCCTTGTCTAGGACGCTGGAGAGTGTTTGTGGAAAGGCGTCGAATCAGACGGATGCCTCCCAAACGCCCTCCAGTGTCTCCATCATTTAAGATTCATCAACAACTGTGTAGTTAATTAACATCTTCACCACACATCAAGGACACAAGCAGCAACACTGCGCTAAAGGCTTTCGCCTCACCGCACTGTCAACAAATTGCCCCCATGAATGTTTGGTTGCGTAGGCGGCGTAGGGTTCCAGAAAACCGGAGTAAGGAAGAATTCTAGACAACCTTTCTTTCAGGCAAATGGCGATCTATGATTGTAAGTAGTTCGTGATTGTACAATAACTAATTCTCTTCAACAGTACACTGGAAAAGCTTATTGTGTACTAATGAATGTTTCTTGTTCAGCTGTGATGGATGTGCTATCGGCGACATTGTAATCACAAATAGTTTTAACGACTCTCGTAAAACTAACTTTCTTCTTAACTGTCAACTCTAGAAGCGAGTGGTGAATGATTCATTTAATGCACGTTGGAGTAGAGACCAAATCAGGAGCTGTGGCAAAAAGGAGGCCTAAATTTTAGAGGAACTGCTGGTAGTGCGTTTGGATTCATGAGTCAGTTGGCTTAGATTGAAATCGGCGCAGATGTCTAAAAAATGATTGAATTCGGAGGACGGCAGCTTGAGAGACGGAACACTGGTTTTCCACGCCATATTTGGAAAATTGAAATTACCTAGTATGAATAATTCTGGTTTTGGGTGTCGGACAATTAATTTGTTAAGGACATCATAAAGGTAGTGTAGAAAGTAGCTGGTGCGGATAGGGCCTCTAACGCGCACAAAAGATAAGGTCGCTTTGCGGAAAACTGCATGAGGGCAAGCTATTACTAGCGGTGAATTAATTAAGATAGGGAGGGAATTGATAACAAAGTCAACAGCAATGAGTATCGCTCACCTGCGCGGAAATCGCGATCGAATCTGTAAAAGATATGTTTTCGCACAGTGTGATATTTGACTATTTTTCTTTAGGAGAGTCACGTTTCAGTAAGCACAACTGTATTAGCTGAGCATGCGTCGATATCGGATGACAGTGATGTGCGTTTGTTGACGGTACTTCGAACATTCGTGAAGAGAAGCGATATGCAGTTTATTTGCCTTCGAACATGAGATAGTTATGCTGAGCCTGAATTAAGGTGTGTTGCCTGTAATGTGTAGCCTGTTTTGCGTTCAATCGCTTTCCTTGATGGTCCGATCTCACAAACTTCGTCTGTGCTAGTGCTATACACGTAGCACTTCTTGCCTACGACAGTTTGTTATGTCGGAATGAATAGGAGTGACCGCTGGCCTTTTCAAAGTCATTTAGTGCTTTCCTCGAACGACGGGTACCTTTGCAAGAATCTTCGCAGATTGAAAAACCCTCGCATTCAAACATCGTTTTTTGAAGCGAAAAGCTCGACTACGCCAACTTTTCGAGCCGTCAGCGGGGCCCCAAGTTTCACCTTGAATGTAGCAAGAGGTCATTGTGGTCTCGCCTTGAATGCAGGTAGAGGTCATACCAGGAGAAATGCCGCCTGTCACATATCTCGGTAGACACCCGAACCGCGCCCGTAAGGAAATGAAAATGAAATTAAAATTGGTTAAAAGGAAAGGAAATTAAGCCCGTCTCACATATCTCGGTGAACAACCCAATCGCGCCGTAAGGAATGGAAATTGAAATAAACTTGCTTTTAACGAGAGGAAATGGCGCTTGTCTCACAGGCGGGCGAAATTATTCCGGGGCCATCCGCTTGGGCGCCTCATTCTTCCTTTCTTTTTTCACTCCCTCCTCCATTCCTTCTTTTATGGCGCGGTTCAGGTGTCGGCCGAGATGTGTGACAGATACTGCGCATTTTCCTCTACTCAACAGCCAATTATCATTTACTGCCGTGTGTGGGCGACTTTACTGTCGTTTTGAGGAAAGCAAAATGTTTAACAAATAAAGAGAATTCCCACTACTGTGTATTTGTCAGTATGGCTATCTATGGAAACCGCAGCCAGTCGCTCGACCGCAAACGTAGCCAGGGAGATGGAACCTTTATTTACTTAATTATTTAAATATACTGTCAACCCCCAGAGGGATTGTAACAGGGGTGGGTATAAAAAAACAATTTTACAGTATTATTAACAAAGAATTATACCAGAGAGAGCGGCACAATCGACTGGTTACATTAATACAGGACGTGTCAAGGGATATGTACAAGGAAGTCAAGAGGCAACACAGAAAACTTACTGTGTTTCAAAATACATAAATAACAATGGTAAGTACACATTTTGTAAAATTAGGATCATAAAATACATGCAAGTAATGCAACACAAAACAATGAAAGCAATATGATCAATGTGATAATAACACAGATACCATACAATAGTTTTACTCTGCCTTTGGCACAAGCTGGGTAAAGTTTTCAGGCGAGCTTTGTTGTGCAATTACTGGATCAAATTTGTTCCAATCGCGCACTGCGAGAGGAAAAAAGGAGTAGAGAAAGGCGTTGTTTTTACACGAAAATTCCTTAATTGTGAGAGCGTGGTTTGTGGCGTGTGTTTCTAGAACGGTTGGTACTAACAAAGGCTAAGGGATCAATCTTAAAGGAATTGTTAAGCAGTTCAAATAGGAACTTCAAGCGGTGTACCTTGGCTCGGTTAGTCAGCGTCGGAAGGCCTGCGAGATGCAGTAGTTCAGTTGGGGAATGGGTGCGGCGGTATCTGTTGAATATGAAACGAACAGCCTTGCGCTGCACGCTTTCTAACATGGTCACATCGTTTTTCACGTACGGAAACCAAGCTATGTTGGCATATTCAAGAACTGGACGAATGAGGGTGACATATGCGAGTTGCCTAGAGCAAGGAGCAGAATGACGCAGCATACGTTTGAGAAAGAATAGTTTGTTCGTAGCTTTTTTTGTGACGTTTCGAACGTGCGTTGACCAGTTAAGATCTGATGTTATCGATACACCCAAGTACCGATACTCCTGCACTTTACGTAGTGCGACGTTGTTGAGGCGATATTCAAATTTTAATGGTGTCTTTTTCTTGGTAATTGTCATGGGAACTGTTTTGTCTGGATTCATAATCATCTGCCATTTATTGCACCATTGCGCGACACGATTCAGGGCGTTGTTAAGGTTTACTTGGTCATTGGATTTTTTTATCTCCTGATAGATCACGCAATCATCTGCGAATAGGCGAACTTTGACATTTATATCCCTGGTTACGTCGTTAATGTAGAGTAGGAACAAAAGCGGAGCAAGTACTGAGCCCTGTGGGACGCCGGATAGAACAGGAACCGTGTCTGAAACGCATTCACCAAGCTGCACAAACTGGTAGCGATCTGCAAAATAGTCACTAATCCAGCGAAGAACCGGGCCGTCTCCAAATAAGTTCTCTAGTTTAAATAACAATTTCATGTGGGACGCCCGATCAAAGGCTTTTGATAAATCTAAAAAAATAGCATCAATTTGTGACTGGTCGTTTATGCCTAATGCGAAGTCATGGATGGTTTCAATTAGCTGGTTAACGGTAGATAGGCCGGATCTAAACCCATGTTGGTTTGAATTAAGTAGATTGTATTCTTCTACAAACTGGGTCATGCATCTAAGTATTATATGCTCCAGTAATTTACAGCACGTGCAGGTCAGTGAAATGGGGCGATAATTAGTCGGTGAAGATGAGTTGCGTGACTTGTGCACGGGGACTACTTTAGCTATTTTCCATTCTGATGGTAAACGGCCTTCCCGGAGTGATTTTGAGTAAACAAGAGAAAGAAACTTACTGACTGGTTCCGCATACCGTCTTAGAAAAGCATTTGGGATTCTGTCCGGTACGTTGCTTTTCTTCTCGTCTAGACTCAGCAGAAGCGATAACAGTCCGCTCTCAGATATAATAGGAACGCCTGGCAGTTTGACGTGGGCGGTAGTGCTGGGCCTGCATTCAGGAAGCTGGTTGTCGTCTGGCGTAAAAATTGACTGAAAGTACCGGTTGAATGAATTTGCCTTTTCTCTGCCTTCCTGGGGGGATACCGGCGGATGAGGGTTTGGACGTTGATTTATATAATGCCAAAACTTATACGGGGCTGTTTTGATAAAATTGTTTAAAGTACTACTGCAGAAACGTTCTTTCGAGCATTTAATTTTACCCTTAAGTGACTTTGTTAATTCCTGGATCCGCAATTGGTAGGCTGGGACAGCTCGTAACTTGTTAGATTTGCGAAGCCTTTTTATTTTGCGCTTCGTATGTATTATTTCACGCGTGATCCAAGGATTTTGCTTAAGGATGACATTTTTTGTTGAGGGTACAAAACGGTCAATGCAATGCCCAATATGAGCTTTGAATTGAAGCCAGGCCTCGTCTATGCTGGTTTGTTCGTTGGTGCAGAGATCATAGAAGTCTGGAAATTCGTGAGCAAGGTATGTAAGTACGGCTGCGTCATCTGCTCTATTAAATACGTGTACACTTTTAAATGGACGATGAGAGCGGATGACATTTGGTAAGGGCAAGGTGCACACCACCAGTTCATGGTCAGAAAGGCCTTCATGTGTATGAATGTTAATTGTACCGTGGAGGAAGTGGTCTGAAACAATTATTAGGTCGAGAATTGTTCTGGACGCTCCCTGGATGCGAGTGGGCGTGGAAACAAGCTGACTTAGATTAAATGTGAATAAAAAAATCAAGCATTATGGAGCTTGCCACAGTTCCTGAACCCAGAGAGCTCCAGTCAATTTCTGGAAAGTTAAAATCTCCTGCCATTAGTATCCTGCTACCAGACATATGCTTTAACATGTAATCAAACAAGGGATCTAGGTACGAGTTTTCTGCGTTTGGTGGCCGATAAACAGCGCCAACGTGCGCGATACCATTTGTCAGATAAATCTTACACCAAACTGCTTCAACTGTTGGAACGTCCGGCATGACTGAATATTTTATGTCACCTTTAATAAGCAGAGCGACGCCCCCTCCTTTTGATTCTCTGTCTTTTCTTACAATTGTGTAGCCCGGCGGCACAATTTCACGGTCTGAAATGTTTTTGTGTAACCATGTCTCTGTAACTGCGACAATATCGGGTTTAAAGGCCTGCACAATAGCTTCAAGTTCATGTGTTTTATTTGTAATACTGCGTGCATTTAAGTTGAGTACAGTTATTGACGTTTGCTCCTGGTGATTCGCTATCCAGTGTTGTTTTGATCTTCGTTTTTTGGCTTAACTGGAACAATGTCACTGCTCTCACTATCCCACGTGAAGAGCTGACCGTTTATTTTCACTTTGTCATATACCAGAGATACCTTTTCTTTTCTATCATGGTGTTCTTTTATGCGGTCCCATAATTTTTTCCTAACATTCCTGACAGCAAGCTAAAAATCTTCTCCAATGGAGAAACCGGAATCTTTTAGTTTAGAACAATGTTTAAGAATGCTAAGTTTGTCTCGGTAGTCAAGAAATTTCAAGATTATAGGCCTAGGTCTAGTTTTGTTGTCTTTACTTGGTCTTCCCAGACGATGAATTCTTTCAATGTCTGTCTTTGTAATTCCAAGTATATCCTCAAAGACCGTTTTCGTGACAGTTTCATGCAAAGTGTCTGTAATTTCATCCTCCTGCTCCTTAACACCATAAATGATTAGATTAGAGCGACCGCTTCTGTTCTCAAGCTCAT
The DNA here is from genome assembly GCA_030143305.2 of Amblyomma americanum. Lineage (NCBI taxonomy): Eukaryota > Metazoa > Arthropoda > Arachnida > Ixodida > Ixodidae > Amblyomma > Amblyomma americanum. Next base: position 284,797 of record JARKHS020027593.1, read on the forward strand.
CGATTTTGCTGGTCATGGTAGCAAGGTTACGTTCTAATTCCGTAACTTTCCTGGCGCACTCCGTGACTTGCGTTTCAAGCCCACTAACTTTTTCAAGCTTCTTTTCTATTGCAATAAGCTTCTGATTGGTTACAGCTTTACCTTTTTTAATTTCCTGAATGTCTTCAGCAATTATCTTCAGCTGTTCAGCAATCGTTTGGTCAATAGGGCCGGGATTTTCTTCGATATCACCGCCAAGCAAAAGCTGATATCGGAGCGACACAATTATATTTTGCTTTCGACCAGGGTTAACCAGAGCTAAACCTGCACAAATTGATGGGAAAGTATGCAGTCTCTCATTTTAAAAGATGCAAACTTGGCAATAACAGGCCATGTTTTTCCGACACTAAATTTGCCTAATCAGTAAGCTCTATGAATTGCGACTTCAGAGGAATTCATGTGGAGACACTTGGAAAGGAAGTGATGCATCTGGGCTTCTGATTGTATCCACGTCTGTGATAACTTGTCCGTAATAGAAAATCAAATTATCGCGCCTTGACTGGTCGTCCAGAGTGTCTAGTCTTTTCGGGAGCACAACGTTTAATTGGAAATTGCCTCTTGGACTGCGCTAGGAATATCATGCTCTTGAAGGCGTATTTTCAAGAGACTCAACCACGGCTTTTACGGCAGCCACTCGATTGGAGTGGTCGGAAACAGTGTCAGTAAAGGCTTCATGGTAGACCGTGAGTTCTGCTACAGCATTCATTATTTCAGTATGACGCGCGTAAAGTTTCGACGACAAATCATCTATGTTCGGCCACAACTTCACTGTGCTGACGATCAGCGTCTCCAGGACCTGGATTAGCTTCACATCCACGGGGAATAATAGCTACATAGCAGTAGATACACAATCATTTAGAGTGGTAACCAGCACTTGTGGGCAAGAGAATAACAGCAAAACAGACTGTCCGTTTTCAAACTGGCCATTCGGACTAAATAAACTGCACAAGAAAGCAGAAATTATTTCTTAGCAGGAACCACATTTTAGCTGCTCTCCCGTGCCCACATGAAGCGCCTTGGAGAGACCAGTTGCTTAAATCTGGCCGCGTCAGGGCTACCGCTGGCGGCAGTGTCGATGTTGTACTAGATACGGGCGTGAAGATGACGACGTCTTCCGTGATCAGATAACGAAAGCTGTTGTTAGCTGCAGGAAGCGGTAGATGCAGATGTAAACGTTACACACGTGTCAGGCGGTGAAAGCCATGAGCCGAGAATAGCAAACAGCACAAGAAAGCAGAACGGAGTTCTTAGCAGCAACCGCATGGAAGCTGCTCTCCCGTGCCCAGTGCTTGTCGCGTCCTCGCAACCACTAAACTTGGCTTACATATTTCGCTTACCTCTTATTTGGTACAGGATCGTTCCAGGAGAGACTTGTTTTTGTGTTCGAGCATCGAGCGGCGAAAAATGTCTGTGTGCGCGCGCGGGCGGGTGTGCGTGCGTGCGTGCGCGTGCGTGTGTGTGTCTGTGCGTGCGTGTGCATGTGCGTGTGCGTGCGTCGTGCGTGCGTGTGTGTGTGTGTGCATACATACGTATTTCCTACAGAGCAGCGTTACTTTTGATACAGGGTCCCGGCTTAGGTTGGGGGGATCATGAGTAAACTTTTACATTTCATTGCACGCTTTTAGACGTTGAACCGCACGAGTGAGCATTCCTTAAGATATCCTAAATTACCAGGTTTATAAATGGCAGTGAATGATGTTAGGCAAATCTGAGACGTTCTGAAATGCGTACATGTTAGTAAAAAATAAAGCTCTCAGGAACTATGCGCGTTAGTCTGGATTCCAACAAATGCTTAAATAGGAATTTATATTGCCTTGTAGTGGAGCATCTACTTACATATTCACACCTTGGATGGGCACTACACTTATGCGTAGCATAGGCGAAATTTTGATTCAATCGTCATATTTTTCACTTTCTCTACGCAATTAAGCCCCATAAAACATGAGCGCCGTATACAGATGGCAGTTTAGCGAACACCAATGCTAACAGGGGGTTCAAATTATATGCAACATTTCTTGTTGCAATTCTGCACTGAACGTAAATATTTATGAGAAGTAAATATTACGAACTGTTTTAAACTTTCGAGTGTTCTGTGTCATCCACGTAAAAACGCGTCATTATGTTCTATGTCCACTAGGTGAAAACGTTGCATATTTTGCCGAGAATTTTCAACCCAAGTTGGGCTCCAAATATTCATTTGCACACAATTTTCTCCACAGACAAACATCGTTAGAAAATTTGCAGATTACGAAATGGAGCTGAATGAAACCGAACTTTGCTTCACGATGACTACAGCGGTGAATTTTGGAGACTTTTATTTTAGAACCGCCAAGGAGAGCAAAACCATGGACCATAGGAAGATCCAAAGATACAGCCAATATCGGGTAAGAGATTGATGCTAATGTGTTTTTGATAGTGAAACCATTTGAACCAAGTGAATGCTGTAAAGTCCTTGCGGGTAATTATTAAAATGTGTCAAACAAATCACGGAAAAACACTATGCTCCAGGTAAAACCTGTCGCACATCGACATTTTCCCACCCATACGCCTGAAAAATTGAACAATATTGATATAAAGCAGAGTTCATAAAACTGCGTCTCATCACTGCCATCACTAAAAAACAATAATGCGTGCATTCGTTTCGAACACGGTAGTTCAGTTAACCCCGCCCATCAAGAAAGACCGTAACTAAGAGCGCTATCAAGAAACTCTGCGGACCGTTCGTTGTCTTTTCGAAAAGTGTCAGGGCTGAGTACTAGCGGCTGTCTTTTCGATTGTGCTGCACTCCGTCTTTGTCAAGAAAGCTATGGCCAAGAGAGAAGCAGGTCTCCTACGCAAAACGACGATTTTCTGGCTTACACCTGGTCCTTCGTACACTAAAATTGGTTTGTGTGGAATAATGATTTTTGTGCGATCAGAAAAGTTATTGCTGTATAAATGTGTTACGTAATTGGATATATTTAAGGGAAACCTAGTTTCATGTTTATCCCATTTAATAAAGCAATAAACAATTAGCACCTACCAAAGCGCAAGATTACGAATAAAAGGAACTTTCACAGCTATCCAAGAAACAAGCTAAACATGAACTTAAATCACCCTAGCCATCATCATCATCATCATCATCATCATCCCTTAAGGACCCTTCACAGGGTATTACATAATGGGGGGGGGGGGGCGACGTACGTAGGACAATACAAGAACAAAGTCAAAGAGGTTGAAAAAAGAACAACTCTAGTAAAATATATATAAACATACAATGAGGGCAATTAGCACAACGATTACAATCAGTAACATAAATGAGAACATAATTAAAACAGTTACAAAAAAAATCAATTGAGTAGAGAAGGGGATTTACAGACGAGTGGCTCAAGCACATCAAACTATGGGCGAGAAAAGAAATATAGACAGATTTAATGTTCAAAGACAGACAGTAACCGATCTTTGAATTTGACAGGGTCACTTTCCCTGAAAGTAGGATCTGGCAATTCATTCCATTCCTGTATTGCGATTTGTAGAAATGACTTATTGAAAGCAGATGTTGATCCATGCAGGCGCTCTATACTTAAGCTATTGAATAAGCGTCGAGATGAACGTGCTGGTGGATGAAGAAAAGATTGGCGCAGATGCGTGAAATGATAGAATATCTTGTGAAAGAGGCATAGCCGTGATATCTTGCGGCGAAAGACCAATGAGGGGAGATCAAGTGATGATTTTATACGGCTGATACTCATTTTGTGTCGTATTTTGAAGTTATAAAGCGAGTGGCGCGGTTCTGCACAGATTTTGAAGAGTTGATGAGATAAGTCTGATGTGGACCCCAGATTGCGAATGCGTATTCGAGTTTGGATCGTACGAAGGTTTCATATGCCAGTTTACGGACGGCCGGGGGCGACAACGATAATGTTCTTCGAATAAAGCCGAGTGTTTTGGAGCACTCCGCGACCAGTTTAATTATATGCGCGGACCAATTTAGATTGCTTGAGATTAGGATACCGAGGTAACGATACGTTAGTACTTGTGAAATATTGACTGAGTTTAAAGAGTACACGTGGGTGATGTTAGAGCGTTTGCGCGAAACTTGCATAAACTTGCATTTTGAGATATTAAGCTGCATCAGCCACTTATTGCACCAGTCATCTATTTAAATTAAGTCATCCTGAAGCGTGGTCTGGTCGGTTTGAGACGAAATTCGGCGGTAGAGGACACAGTCATCTGCGAAGAGACATATTGATGATGAAATGCCACAAGGAAGGTCGTTAATATAGATGAGAAAAAGAAGCGGGCCAAGAACTGAACCCTGTGGAACGCCAGAAAGAACCTTGGTTGAGGCTGAAGGATGCCCTCCTATGACAGTGAACTGAAAGCGGTCGGTGAGGAATCATTTGATCCATGATAAGATTAATGGGTCTAGGCTGAGAGAAGAAAGTTTACAGATGAGTCGCAAATGAGGAACACGATCAAAAGCCATAGAAAAATCTAAGAATATAACATCAGTTTGAAAAATGAATCAAGGTTTAAATGAAGATCAGTCGTGAATTCAAAAAGCTGCGACTCACAAGAAAGACCAAAGAGGAAACCGTGCTGATTAGCGAAGAAGAATGCGTTGTTATCAAGGTGTACGGAAACTTGAGAATAAATGATGTGTTCCATTAGTTTGCAGGTGATGCATGTTAATGATATTGGGCGATAATTTGATGGATCAGACCGGTTGCCACTTTTAAATACAGGAACTACTTTGCTAATTTTCCAATCTGTTGGAAGAGCGCTTTGAGCGAGGGACTGGACAAATATTGTCTGCAATATACGGCTGGTTGGGACTTTGGTGGCTTTAAGTATTTTGGGAGAAATGCTATCAGGACCGGAGATACTTAATATTTTCAGCTTGTCGATAAGCTTTTCTATACTTTCCGCAGTGACTATAATGGGCGGCATCCGTGAAAAACTGGTACCAGGAAAGTTGGGAATATTATCTTTCGGCTCATGGGTAAAAACCGAAGAAAAGTACGAGTTCATTACATCGGATTGATCGTCTGGCAGCACATGTGAACCATCCGAGTTAGAAAGTGATATGTTGTGCTTATGATGACTAACCGGGAAAAGAATATTCCAAAACTTTTGGGGATTTTTGTTCATTATGTGCAGAAGATCCTCGTGGAAGAACTTCCTTTTGGACTGCTTCAGTATGCGAGCATAGTCTTTGAGACACGTGAAATATTTTTCCCACCTGACGGCTGAGTTTGATTGCTTAGCAATGCGAAAAAGGCGTTTTTTTGCTTACGCGAAACCTTCTTTAGGGCACCACTGAACCATGCCTTACCTGCATCCACACGATGGAAATGACTGGGACATGCGTTTAAATTAATGTCAAAAGTTTCCGCTTGAATAATAACCAATTTTGGTTGACAGTTCTTGAAGAAGCAAGCTATTGGAAAGTGTGGAAGAAGTTGTCCAGTTCGGCGTTTATAAGAGGAAAATTTTCCACCTTGTAATCACGGAGAACTTTAGTGGAAGGGTAGCGAAGCGGCTTCGGCACTACTACATTAAACAACATTAGCTTGTGATCGCTGAGTCCGTTTATAGAAGACATTGAGTGGATCATTTCTGGATTTAAAACAAAAACCCGGTCAAGCGTGTTGCTGATCCTAGTTGGCATGTTAGGTGTCGGGGTGAGGTTAAACAAAAGTACAAGATCAATGAATTCTTTGGATTGACGAGAAGTGGCGGTTAAATTATCCCAAACAATGTCTGGGTAATTGAAATCGCCACAAAGTATAAGATTTGCACTCGTAAAGCGGCTGCTTAAGTCGATAAGTACCGAGTGCAGTTCATTGACGAAGGAAAGATCTCAATGAGGTGCTCGATAGCACGCGATGGGTATGATAGAGCTTCCAGGAACGGGTAAGTTTACGCTGACGATTTCATGATAACTTTCAATATCAATAGTAAATGAAGGCATGGTTCGATTAACGAAAACTAGGATGCCACTGCCTTTGCGTCCCACTCTGTCACGCCTGTGTATAGTGAATGAGACATTATTCCGCAGCTCTTCGGATGAGATTTCTGGGGTTAGCCAAGTTTCCGTAAAAAATAGCAATATCAGTGAGGGTATCTTCGAGGATGGCTTCGACGGAGTCCTTTTTGGGTAAGTAGCTACGGATGTTTGTGAGAACAGCTGATATTTCGTGGAGCACAGCTGCGCGGACGTAGGATTGTACCGGCTGATACGATGCAGATTGAGGAGGCTTTGAACTATTCAGTGAACGCTATGATTTCAACTCGTGGACAGAATCTGACTCGGCATCATAGGTGTACTGCTTTTTTCCCATGACTAACTTATCGAAGCGTATCTTAAAAGGTAATTTGCTATCGAAGCCATACAAGTATAGTTTTGCTCGAGCTGTACGTACACGCGCTGAATAATCTTCCCGAATTGAAAAAGTGGTTCCCTTTAGCTTAGATCCGTCGGAAAGAATGTTTGACTTGGTTTTAAAGCTAGATAGTTTAACAATAATAGGACGTTTTCTATCTTCGCGGAAGCGGCCAAGTCGGTGAGCTCGCTCAATATCTGAGCTTTGGATAGGTACTTCAAGGTGCTCAGCGCAGAAGGTTACCAAGGGTTTCATCCCGAATATAACACCTTTGGGACACTTCATCGCCGAACTAGCCTTCAGCGCCAATGTGCCTAGGCGTGCACATTGCCGTCCCTCCCTGTGGTGGTCGCCTCGACTCTCTTAACCAACCGTAATTGGCGGCGTGTCGTTTCATCGCCGAGCGGCATGATGTAGGTGTCCCTTTCCAGACTAATTCTCCACTGCATTTTTTTTCACCAACTTCTGTTTCTTTCGTTGCGTGAAACATTGCTGCGACTCATTTGATGCTCTTTTAGGCCGCACCGGGAGGACAAGACCAGCGTTTAGCCGCATTATTGGACCATATAGGAACGAAGTCTGCAGAATTGCCGATGCTGAGCGCGGGGGGGGGGGGGGCACCCAAGAAGCACAGTGCTTGAAGAATGTGAATCGTTGCTACAGTAGTTGTAGACCCTTTCCTGAACGCCAGGGCGGTTCGCGACGAACCTGGCATGATTTGCTCCTGTGACACCATTAGATCCAGGTTGCAAGAGGCAGGTCTAATGAACTGCGTTGCAGCTCAAAAGCCGCACCTCACAGCAAACCAGAGAAAAGAGAGACTCAGCTTCGCCAGAGCCTACCAGCAGTGTTCTCCAAAGAAGTGACGGGAAGTGATTCTCTCGGATGAATCTACATTCTGCACGCGCTGGGACCAGCCTCAACGTGTGTGGCGTCCGCTCAACAGCAGGTATGAACTGTCATGTAACAGCTAACGAAAAACACGGGTAAGGCGTGAGTAACTTATCAGACTAAGCAAACGAAGTATAGTTTGCAACACATTGTAGTCTTGAGAATATAGCACAGCCTCGCTTTCCCCCTTTGTTTGATTTGACATAGGTGCAGTATCGAATACGCAGTGGAGTACTCTCTTGTGCCGAACAGAAGCTTCAGCAGAGAGTTGGATTTGTTAAGATAGAGCTACTTGATTAAAGTTTCGAAGCCGACATATGCTAATGAATGTTTGTTGGAACATCTTTGCTGTTCTATGCACAGGTATTTTCCTGAGTACACCCACAGTGTGCTCAGCAGTGGCCGATGTTCAGTCAATATCTGGGGCGCCATCAGTAGTGACGGCCTCGTTCCACTCGTGTGGATCGAGGGCTTTTTCACTGGGCGGAGGTACTGCGAAATCCTCACCGTGCACATGATTTCCTACCTCCTGGACGGGCCGTTCCCGGATGGCTACTACATGTTCCAGCACGACCGCAGCCCCGTGCACAAGGCGCGTGCTCTAAGCGACCTTCTTGAGCGCTGTCCCGTGCGTCAGCCCCATTGGCCGCTTAACGGGGTTGACCTCAACCCCATCGAAAACATGTGGGGAATCATGAAGGAGGAACTTTCCTCGCGGCGCATTTGTGGTGGCACAGCTGACCAGCTCAGGCATGCCGTCAAAGAGCAATGGGAAGCCCTGCGCGGACGTCTAAAGCTAGTGGCGGCACTATATGACTCAATGCCAAGACGACTGAGACAAGTCATCTCATCGCGGCCGACGGCAACTTTTCTTCCCACCAAGGATACTCTGAAGAATGCGAATTATATTTTAAATTGGTTTTCGTGAATAAATTTCATGGATGGCAATAATTTTTGATATTCGTCTTCCTATCTTTTTGGGACCAAACTCTCGTAAAGAAATTCTCATAAAAGCCTACATATCGTAGACCCCATATAAAATAGTTTGCAAATGACTCGCTGAAAAGAATGTCAAGCTTATTGCCGAGACTGCCGGTAAGAAAGTTGCGAAAGAGAAGGAGCACCCGCAGAGAAGCTCATCGTCTCTGCTACTGATCACACTGGCATGAAAAAGCGCCGGTCACAGTAGCTGCCGATGCGGCTCTTGTACCGCATTGCCTCAAATCCGGCAGTGATGGAGGCAGGAGATAGGCAGTAATATTAAACACGAATACAATATAAAACGGCAACTAAAAACAAAACTGCGACTCATTCCTTCGCACTGCTTCGGTTTAACGGACTGCGGCTGCCCAATTGGTCTGCCACAGCCCATGTGGTTCATTTACTTTTCCGGCCGATAGTACGCCTTGGGTTTTCCTCTCTTATTGCAGATTAACGGTCCCGCAAAATCGACAGCTGAGATATGGAAGGCGGCATCATTTGTCAGTTGCTCAGGGTGAAGTGTGGCTACGGGCTCTGCTTCGGACTCTGTCGCTGACAGATCATACAGCGACGAATTGAAGATTTTGTAGCTTGTCGTCCTATTAGCACTCAATACAACTCGGGATGATGGCGCAGCGTTTCAAGCGCTATACAAGAAGCACATATGCTTGCTATTGATGCTCGAGAACGAAAAGCGATTTCGCAGGATGTTAAAACTGCCTATTTTATCTCCTTGTTCGGCGCTGTACTGAACTATTTCGCCCAGCTTGATTAAGCCATCTATGTCGAGAAAAAAGCTGAGGCCAATATTGAGAGTGATCTCTTGTGCAGCGGAGTTGAAAATTTGGAGAGAGCTTATTTCCTACGAGATGCTTCCCTTTGCGGTATTCTAAGACAGTTCTTTTTCGCCTCCATTGCCTCAAATATTAATAATCTTCCAGCTCATTTGTCGGAAAGATTACCCGCACCTATATAGGAAGCGCTGAACGCAGGCTGTTACCCGCAGTACTAACGTTAATTATCTTCTGCGTTCACAATATCCGGGACTGTCTCTGGCGCTCTGTAGATGACTGTATTAGGCAGCTGCATAACACTTTCCTCGTCTGCGCACGCACTGCTATCATTCTTCGGGAGAGCCGTTGTGTCGCGGAAGCCGATGACTACGTGCTATTGCGGCGTGTGCCATTGCTGGGGCTTCATCTTTGTACGTCTTTGTTAAAAAAAAAAACATCTATGGCTTCCTGGAGTTCCTCGCCTGCGAAACCTTGATAATTTGCGTCATGATGTGGCGTCGAAAGCGATAGAAGTGGGCGAGATTCTTTACGAATGATGCCAATAAGAGCTGTTCTCTGTGCAGCTTCATTGCAGGTTTCTGCACAGGGTTGTACTACCTATTTGTGTGTACAAGAAAATCATGGTGGTGAAAGGTTTGGGGCCACAATTTTGAAATATCTCGAAAGTTGGGGATAACTCTACCACATCTGTTTTATTTAAAACTCCTCGCCAGGAAGTCAAGGTTTACTTTCCTCATGGTTTCCGATCTGCAAGACTAACAGTGCACGTCTTTTCTTTGACATCAACTGTCAATGTCTCATTATGGAGCAGTATTCTGGATTGAAATGAATGTTTTGTTTTTTTTTTTGTGGCGAAGGATGGCTATTAACATCGTGACGAGCTTCCTCCTAAGTCTATCCAAGGTCGCCCTGTAAGTTACGCAGGTTTGGTCGCAAGCACGTGTTGAGCGTTCCGCTCAAAAAACATTACTTATTTGTCTAACATTGACATAGGAGATCAGTAGCGCCGCGCACAGAATCCTCACCTCCTTAATTCTGTGGACTTTTGAGCTTGTGCGCGTTGCGGAGCAGCTACAACATCAGCAGGCTTTACTGCGTAGCACATTCATTCATTCATGGGGCCTGGCATGTCGACTAATAAGCACGTGCATGACATCTCCAGTAGCATGGTGACAGCATGAACGCAGTCACAGATGGCAACAAAATATTGGCATGGAACTAAAAATACTGATTGTGCGAAACTTTGCCCGAAAATAATTAAACACCTCGATGAAAGCTCTAGCACCAAATACATTCTGTGGATGTCGAAATTGCACACCACACGTAATCGACCGTGCACAGCATATAAGGTACAAAGTTTCAAGCTGAGTGAAAGCTATTGCGCGCGGTTACAAACTCTGCAGAGGAATCTTATCGCCTCTGGCGCAACACGTGTAGAGATAAGTACGCCTACCGATGTCGGCCAACAAAGGCCAAGGCAGAAGAGTACACATTTCGCGGGAATATTCAGAAAGTACTAGCCTAGGCTCCAGGGTGCTTATGTCCACACGCTATCACGCAGGAGCACTCGAGCAAACGAAGCCTAGGAATGCGATCACGGGCTGTCACTTCCTTTGACAGCGAAAATAGCTTCTTGGCGGTATTTTCAGGCCGTTGAAAACAATTGGTTCCAAGGGTCTCTGAAATCCACTTCGTTAAATCCTGGATAATTGCCTCTGAAAGCTTAACTGAATCGATTCCATGAACCTATGCAAGCCGGGAGGTTGGATGCTCGATATACGTATATCCAACGCTCTTAAAGCCCACGCAACACCTACACGGCCGCGATGTCAAGAAGCGTTTACTTGTAGCCGTTTGTGGTTCTTACAGGGGTTCATAATTCTTGCGAAGGATCGTCACGGACAGCGGGAAGGCACAGGAGCTCGCGGTGAATTTCCTGAGCGTGCATAAGCTGCAGATCACTGTGACAAGTGTCTGCAATGTGAACTGTAGAATTGCACGTGAGAAATGGGGAAACCATCCTTCTTCAATGGTCAAACTTCATGAAGGTCTGGGGGTCAGTCGCGTAATGTATCAATTACCTTTAATTTCCCCCTCGGCATCACAACTTGAACGTCTCGAAGTTGTCCACAGAAAGGGCCTAAGAAGAGCCATTGTAGTTCCCCAGGCGGCTCCGAATAAGGCAGTACTTCATGAGTCCCTCTCGAAACCTCTTAGCCTTATCGCTTCTCAGAGACTACTAATGCATCTTGACCGCCTAGGAGAGACGGCAGCTAGGCGATCCCTTCTCCAACGGCTCTGCAAGAGATATGAGTAGAAGGCTTACTTGGCACTCAACACTCTTAGTTCTTTAGGCATTAATGTCTGAAGGCAAAGGAACCGGTTGAAACTTCCCTGGTCTTTTGCGACCCTCGACTGTAAGGTCGCAATTCCCCATGTAAGCGCAAAACGCAGCTCTCCTTTCGCAGCAACGCGTTCACTTGTACTTGAACACTTGGAAAAAGAGTATGTCTGCCATCTTCAAATTTTCACGGATGGTTCTGTGGACAAGGTCTTAACAAGCTTGCATAGCGGCTTTTTACATTCCTTCTTTGGACTGTGAGTGGTCCGTACGCTGTACTGCTGTCGTATCCTCCACAACGGCTGAAAGTGTTGCTACTGAGGCGGCTTTACGGAAGTTAGGGTCTTATCCGGTTCAACCTGTTGTCATCCTAACTGATTCAAAATCTGCCCTTCAGAGGATAGAGCGCGGATTTCCTACTGACGCCTTGTCTATAAGCTCTCGGCGCTTGGTGCAGAATCTGCACAGCAGAGCCTTTGCTCTACATTTCCAATGGGTACCCTCTCACAAAGGAGTCAACGGTAATGAGGTGGCAGACAATCTCGCCCATAAAGCTCTCTCAAGGATTCCATCAAAAAGAGTACCTCAAGATGGAAAAAGTCTCTGCAGGAAAACGGTGCTCGATCACTTCAGTACCCTGTGGAGTGCGTCCAACAGGCCAAGTGTGACCAAGGAACTGAGAAGATCTCAGGCGACCCTTCTACATCGAATTTGCACGGCCTCTGCTCGCACTCCTGCATGGGTGCATATTACCGGCATAGCATCGTCCCCGCTCCGCTCTTTATGTGGTGTGTGCGGGGATATCGAACATTATATTATGTACTGCCCAGAGTACAATGCGGAAAGGCATGTGATGTTCGCTTTCTTCAAGAAGACAGGAACCCGTCACAGCACAGCTCAGGACATTGTGTACCCGAGTGGAAACCAGACATGCAGAAGGGAGGCTGCACGCCTTCTTTTAACATTTCTGCAGGACACGGATCTTGTTTCTAAATTGTGACAGCAGGAACGGACTATGGCCAACTGTGATTGAATGTGTGCGTAGATGGTGTCTTCCGGAGTGGACTACGTTATACTGAGAGTGAATGTGTGTATGGATTGTGGCACTACAATGGCCTATGTTCTACTGTGACTGAATATGTGCATACATGGTGACTTCTGGAGTGGACTTTGATGTGGACTGTGTGGATTGATTGTGTGCATAGGTGGTGACTGCGGGAGAGAATGTGTGCTTTTATAACTGACTGTTCGCATAGCGGGGTAGATGCGACAGGCTTTAGGACATTGTTAATATAGAAGGGACGCTACGGTGGAGCAATTGCCGGCAGATAAAGCAAGGCTAACCCCTCCTGTAGCATTCAACACCTCAACTCAACTCAACTCTATCTGCATAAAGAAAGCGATTTTGATCAAAGCGGGCAAAACTAATTTTAGTGGCTGCCATCTTAGCTATGACGCCACATCGAGAGGCGCAATCTGGGGTGTGGGAAACCGAAACTTTGGCGCCATTTGTTCTCTAACGTCATAATCACGTGGTTCCACTTCTGTCCGCCATATTGGACCATGACGTCGTCATTGGAAGCCGGTTTGGGCCGTCATCTTCGATTCCAGATACCGAAACTATTCCGGCATCTTTGAATATGACGTCATAATCACGTGGGTAAATGTTACGACAATATTGTCGCAATTGTTATGTAAGCGCATGCGTGCGTTTCCATTTCATGCTACATCTCGTGCCATCCCAGCGTAGTGATGAACAACTGTCCATGTCTCTTTTTCACTGATCTCAAAACCAGTCTCCGAAAGCTTTGCTTTTTCGTTTGCATGTATGTGACTGCGTTTTGTATTTTGTATTGTGGTCCATACTTTTGTATTTCTAACCTCCCCCACTGTAATGTAGAGTGGCACTGTGGGTATCACATAAAATTATTGCCTAGGCGTGAGATTACCGACTGACCAAGCCATATCCATAGACATGCCTGCTTCGAAGGTGTCGAAGCAGTCGTTTGAAATCTAATTTGAAACTTGAACGTTTTGATGGTTGAGCAGGTTACTGTAGCGTTACATGAGCACCAATATTTGAAAAACACTAATACGTGTCACGATCTAACGAGACACGATCTCGCCAATTCTATTCGCCGCCTGTGCAAAGGAGATATTCCGAGTTCTGAATCGGGAACACTTGGTAATAAGAGTAAACTGAGGCTACCTAATTAATCTGCGATTCGCTGATGACATCGCCTTGCTGCGTCACCAAGGAGGTGAACTGCAAATCAAGATCAATGAGTTAGACAGGTAGAGCAGAACGCCGGGTCTATAAATTAACATGCAGAAAACCAAAGTAATGTTCGACAGTCTAACAAGAGAACAGCAGTCCACAATTGGAAGCGAGGGGCTGGAAGTGGTTAAGGAATACGTCTACTTAGGGCAGGTAGTGACAGCTGATCCGGATCATAAGAGGGAAGTGACTAGAAGGATAAGAATGGGGTGGGGCACATATGGCAGGTTCTCTCAGATCATGGAAGGGAGTTTAGCAGCATCCCTCAAGAGAAAAGTGTGTATCTTACCGGTGCTCAAATACGGGGCAGAAACGTGGAGGCTAACGAAAAGGGTTCAGCTTTAATAAAGAATAACGCTGAGAGCCATGCAAAATAAAATTGGCTGTGAAACCCGCTGGTGAAACCCGGTTGAATTGCGAAAACTCGCTTAGCTGCTTCGGCTTCTCGCTGTTTTCGCAATTGTTCTTCTCGTTGTTCCACTGTTTCCTGGGGACGTAGCAACCTCTTTCTCTCAATCGTCCTAGCTTGTTTGGCTTTCGCCTTAGAATTTAACTGTTCCGAAGCAGTAGAGCATCAGGATTCAGATATAGACTCTTCATCCGTAACTTTGATGACAAGACTGACAAACCAACGCGTAGCGCACCGTTATATATCACAGTGAAGCAGCCACGAAGCGAGCGCAAGGCGAGGAGGTCGTCATATCAACGAAGAGGACACCTAGTAGGCGCGGCACCGGTCGCCATGGAGCGAGCGCACGGCGACGAGGTCGTGATATCAACAGTGAGACCACCTTTTAGGCGCGGTGCCGGCTCGGGGGCCACGGCACACGCGACGAGCGGCTCCTTTCTAGCTGCGGCGAGGAGCAAGCTGACGTCTTGCGTCGTCTTAGCAGCGGAGAGAGCTGAAGTCACACCACATGCTAAGCGCAGCGCAGGCTCCGGGGGGGAGAGGTGGTCACGGCATAGGAGACGAGCGGTTAGACCTGGCGTATTATTGCTTTCGCAATAAAATTATAGGTGTAACGTTAAGAGACCGGAAGCGGGCAGAGTGCGTAAGGGAACAAACGCGGATTAATGACATCCTAGTCAAAATTAAGAAGAAGAAATGGGCTTGGGCAGGGCATGTAATGCGAAGACAAGATTACCGCTGGTGCTCAAGGGTAAGAGAGTGGATTCGAAGAGAAAGTAAGCATAGGGGGGGTGGCAGAAGATTATGTGGGCGGATGAGGTTAAGAAGCTTGCAGGCAAAATGTGGTTGCAGCTGGTAAAGGACAGGGTTAATTGAAGACACACGGGATAGGCCTTTGCCCTGCAGTGAGTGTAGTCAGGCTGATGATGATAATGATGATAATGACGTACGTGTACGGACGTCGTGAACAGCGAGCAAAAGAAGGAAACCACAGCGACAGCTTCTTCTGCGATTAAGTTAGGAAGAGAGCAGTGCCGGCGAGTACAAGCTGAAGGTGTTGCAGGCCTACGCGTATACATCACACCATGATGAACAGGTCGTTGAATGCTAACAAGACGAGCAATCGGGAATAAACAAACTAGAATCACAGTACACTGTATTGATGGGCGACTTCAGTGCGAAGGTAAGCAAGAAGCAAGCCGGAGACCAAGTTGTAGGCTCCAGGAAAAGCAGGAGGAGTTGATGGTGATGAGTTTTTTATGGCGCAAGGGCACCTGTGGCCAAAGAGCGCCATGGCACAAGGTTGTTTTTTTCTCAAGGTAAGACCAAATACCCATTTCACAAGTATTTCCCCTAATGAAGCCGAGCACCAGTCAGGTTATTAGTGGAGTCTGCAGAGAGAAGTAATTTACGGATCATGGATACCTTCTCCCTGAAACAAAAGAGGAGGAAGTGGATGTGAATGCGGTAGAGCCCCAATGGTGAGATCAGAAATAAAAGACGTAATACTACGTGGTCACCCTGGCATCGTGCAGTATGTAGAGGGCCTCGGAAAGCTGCACAGTAGCGACCTAAAATGCTAAGGTCTCGAAGTAGGTTAAACTGCAAGAGGGAACGGAAAGAATAGATGAAGCGGAAGCCCATAAACGAGTTTGCCGTAAGAGGGAAGGTTAGAGGAATTTATTATATAGCTTCAGAAAAGATATTCAGCTGTAATTCAGGAAGACAATTCTAATGTTCAAACAGTGAACATTAATCTTGCAGCTAACATTACAGACTGTGCAGTAGAAGTAGGCGGTAGAATGGTTCGATAGAATACCGGCAAGCTACCCAGGAGACTAAAAATCTAAGAAACGACAAATCATGAAATCATGTAACTCTACAGACAGAATAGAATTGACATAATTATCAAAGTTAATAAATAAGCGCAAGGCAGCCAACATTAGGAAGTTTAACATAGAGAGAATCTATCATGCTCTAAACAACAGAGGTAGCCTGAAAGTGGTTAAGAGGAAATTAGGCATAGGTGAAAACTAGATGGATGCGCCAAGTTAAGACTAGACATAGGTGAAGACCAGATGCATGTGCTAAGAGACAGAGGGCAGTGTTATTAGAAATATAGATAACATAGTTAAAGCAGTTGAAGAATTCAAAACAAATCTATGCAGCAGCCAATGCAATCTGAACGTTAATGAAAAATGCAGTATAGCACAGCTATGAGACATCGCGCCAGTAACGAAAAAAAATGTAAAGAAATTCTAAGGAGCAATGCAATAGAGGAAAGCAGTTAGTGAAGATGAGGTAACAGCAGATATCTTAAAGGGTGGAGGGGAGATTGCGCTAGAAAAAGTATCCACCCTGTATGCTAAGTGTGCTATGACCTGGACCCTACCAAAAGCTTGGAAGAACGCTAACATTACCCTCATTCATAAGAAAGGAGACTTCAAGGAGTAGAAAACTTACAGACGGCTCAGCTTACTTTCTGTTGCCTAGGGGTTATTTCCTAAGGTAATCGCAAATATAATCAGTACAACCTTAAACTTTATTCAACCAAATGATAAAGCAGGTTTTCGCAAAGAATAATCGGCAAGAGCCATTATTCACACAATCAATGAGGTGATAGAAAAATCTGCAGAATATGACCAACCACTATATGTAGCCTTTAGTGATGGCGAGAAAGCATTTGACTAAGAGGAAACCTTGGCAGTCATGCAGGCATTGCCGAATCAGGGTGTAATAAAGTCTCATTTCAGAATACTGGAAGATGTCTATAACGGCGGCACAGCTACTATAGTTCATCATGAACTCAGCGAAAAAATTCCAATAAAGAAGGGTGTGAGGCAATTCAATTTCAATTCAATTCAATTCAATTCTTTTATTTTTCCAGAAATAAAGGATCCTGGAAAGGGTCAAGAGCTAAAAGCTGTCTCGACAGCTTGACTAGGCCCATGACCTCTTCTACAAGGCAGTAGTGGTTTACAGCAACAGGTAGTGTCCATATTAATCAACATCAATTAAGAAATACAAAGAACAATGAGTTATACAATAGCAGAAATGCAATTTAATTATTAACTAAACAGCATATGATTTCAAAATGTGTCTACAAAAAGTGTACTTATAGTTTTGAACACAGCACAATACCAACAAGAGAAGTTAAGCAGACAGAAATATAAAGAAAAATAGAATACATACATGTTCTTAAAAAACAGCACTTGCAAATGAAAAGGTAAACACGCATAGCCATTCATTCTTTGAAAAGAAAAAACATTCTCAGTTCTTTTACGCCGCAACTCATCACACATATATGCTCATTTAGAATAAATGGCAGATTATGCTGTAGTGACTGAAATTTATAATTATTTCAAAATTTTGGGCGCACCCAGACATCATCATTACGCGTAGATAGTGTAACATGTCTTCTTTTTAGAGATCCTAGATTCATTAAAAAATCCTGAAAAGCTACAGTGGAAAAGTAAAAAGACAGGAGCAGGCGATATGGATACATATATTCAGCACTAATGATGTTGTAGCGTATAAAAGCACTTCGCGTGGGAGACAGGTAATCAAGGTTTGCAATATGTCGCATGATTCTCTTTTGAAGTAAAACTATCTTTGCAACGTTTCCTTTTGTCGTTGTAGCCCATACTAGACCACAGTAGTCGATATGTGAAGCAAACAGTGCGTGATAAATTTGGATTTTGGCCTGTGTTGGAAGATGTCGGCAGCGAGATAAGATTCCCGTCACTGCGGCCAGTTTTCCACAAACATCTTCTACGTGTTTATCCCAACTTAAGTTCGAAGAAAACGTAACCCCGAGAATTCTATGTTCATTCACTACTTGAACTTCTTGGCCCTGGCATCGGACAACATGGCATGTCTTGACTATCTTATTTTTAGCTCTAAATATTACGACTTTCGTCTTCTTAGGATTTATCTTAATGCAAATTAAATTGGACCAGAGGTGTAATTTGTCAAGTATTTCATTACATTTGATAATTAAATCGTCTACATTAGGACCCGAAATTATTATGCTGCTGTCGTCTGCATATATCATAAATTTTACGTTTGAATCAATGTTCACGATATCATTTATATATATATTAAAAAGCAAAGACCCTAATACACTGTCTTGTGGTACACCGTTTTGCACTGGTAAAAAACGGGATTTCTGATCATCTATGTACACTGCCTGCTTCCTGTTTTCTAAGTAAGACTTTATTAAAGCAAGAGGTGTCCCGCGGATTCCACTGAGTGAAAGCTTGTAAATTAAAATATCATGGTTTAGGTAGCCAACGCCTTACTAAAATCAATAAACAGGCCGAGAGTGAAAAGGTTTTCTTGAATATTTTGCACAATAATTTCCTTAAGCGTTAGCAGGGCAGTTTCTGTTGATCGCCCTTTCCGGAAGCCGAATTGGGCGTCACATATAATATTCTTACAAAGGAAAAATTTAGACATGCGAGTGAATATCACCTTCTCTAATCCTTTAGAAAAGACAGGAATGACAGAGACTGGCCTATAATTGCTTGTGTCGTTTCTGTCACCGCCCTTGAATATGACGCTCACCCTACTTTTCTTCATTTCAACAGGATAGACGCCCGTTTCCAGAATCAGGTTAAAAATATCAGCAATCACAGGAGCTGTGAATTCTATGACATACTTAACTAGTTTTATTTGAAGGTTATCTGCGTCTAAGGCCTTGCTATTGTTTAAGTTCATGAATGTCCTGTAAACCTCTAATTCGTCGGTAGGCTCAAAAAAACGACTGTCGGTGCATGTCTTTATCTGCGTTTCTGAATTGGGTATCTGATTCACAGGCATTCCAACATTCGTGAAATGACTATTGAAATGGTCAGCAAGTGCGCTCCCTGAGAGCTCACTTCCTTTATGGTTTATTCTTCCGACTGACGCATTATTTCTGCCGCGGCCTATAACGTCATTTATCAGCTTCCAAACTACGTTGGGCTGTTTCCTCGTAAGTTCAGAAAATAGTTGCTGATAATATGTTCGCTTAGAAAACAAAAATTTGCTGTCTAAGCACTTGTAACGCATCTGTTGCACTCCTCAACGCGTCGTCTCCCATCGACGTAGTCAGAACATTGAGCGGTCTCGTGGGAGCCGAAGCCTGACCAGCCGTGGGCCTCCCCTCTTCTAATATGGGAATTGTCAGGGGAGACATTCCACAGTGGTTCCCTGCGGCCAGGCCAGCTTTGCAACATGCGGTATTGGTTGCCATTGTGACGCGCTGCACGCTGGCACAACGCTTCGGACCAGCGGCGGCGGTGAAGGAGGTTGCGTGGCGACGACCCCGAATTCCTGGAGCCCTTAAATCACGCGCAGCTCGCCAGTGCACGTGCAGCCGACCACGTCACTCTGCAACTTTGCGGCTATGTGATGACCGCCAAGATAGCGCGTGGGACAGTGACTGGTGGCCCGCTCGAAGGGTGAGGGGAAACACAGGAGGTGGCCGTAGCGCTCCTGACCAGAGCTTGGGCATTTGTGTCATTGGGGTACTTTGTTTTGAAACTTTATTTTAAAAAAGTTGTTTTTAAACGTTACTTTGGTGTGCCGACGCGGAAGATGCAATAAACGAAGTAATATCTTCTCCAAATGAGCTTTCTCAAATGTGCGAGCAGGCACAGCCCAACAGATTTCCGGACCCTTTTACGAGCATGCGGGTGAGGGCGAAGAACATAACCTTAGTTTAACGCCTCAACAGACCGTCGTCCCCCCCGAGGCAAGCACGGCGGGTGAGAGCCAGGAAGCCACTTTTAGGGAAGTTTAACTGCATCAATGGGTGTTTGTGATATTTTTCCAGACCTCCATGCTCGTTTTGGCGTGGTGTATTGGGTAGGTTGCTCGGCAGTAAGTACGAATGGTCTCGCATCGAACAGAACCTCATCCCCTATTTTCCCTCCCCTACCTTCTAACACAAGTCTCATGAATAACTGCTGCGATAGGTGAAATACCTGCACCTTATCGAGCAGCTTATCAAGCTCGTCATTTGGATTCAGCATTCAGTTCAAGAATTAAAGAGCATTAGCATTTATCTTTTCTAGGTTTAATAATTTCCTTAAAAATAATGTAACAACTGACTGCCAATATGAGTTTACGAAAGGACGATCGACAGAAGTGGCCTTAATTCTACTCAAACAACAGATAGTTCAAGATAGAGATTCTGGTCTTTTTTACTTTATTAACATTTTACCAAATCATTTGATTCCCTCAATCACAGCATTTTAATAGCTGAGCCATCACAGCATGGAATTCAGAGTGTGCCTCTCAATTGAATTGTGTCATAGTCATACCTAAAATACAGAGTCCAATGTGTCTGTGTAAATAAAGTTGAGTCATCTTTACTACCCTACAAAGTGGGGTACTGCCGGGTGGTGTCCTAGACCCGCTATTATTCAACCTATCCCTTATGATATAGCACATATAAATAAGAAAGACGTGTGGTTAATGTATGCTGATTATAGTAGCCTCCTCCTTACCGGTAAACATCAAACATGACTTGGCTCTTCTTAGCAATTGCATAGTGGGTCCGACCTGAACACATAATTCCACAAAGACGAAGGCTTTACTGTTCAGAACAAGAAATGAGAAGTAAGAAGCTCTCTGTGGTAGCAGGCACCTACTCGGGTTGTAGAAATATCTTACCTGGCCAGATTAAACCGCAGATATATCATAGGCTATTCGCACCTCATACAAAATACTGCATTCTTGTCTGGAGCTTTAAACCAAAACGAAGTATTGATAAAATTATGTGCTCAAGAAGTTTTGCGTTACGTGACAAGCGTTTGATACAGACTACGGCAAGAAACCTATTTCCAAAACATCGAATTTTTTATTCACACACAGTTATGAGCATCACTTGTAAAACCGGCTGAAATTCTCCGCGCAATCTGTATATTTTCTTAAACGTGTGGCACCACTACAACAGCGAGCAACCGTTGTCACTACTAGAAACCCTCCTAATTGGCTAGCTCCTTTTTCCGCACCGAATACAATTTTAGTGATTAAAACATAATCTACCATCCCTGTTAAACATTTACTATAAAATGTCGTGTTCATATAACAAAAATGTAAAAATTGCTTTCGTAACCTCGACTGAAACGACAGGGATCACTTTCATTAACTCAGAACTCCTAGTGTCGCGTCCCGCCTAGATAATATAATGAATTGTTAAATTCAATTCAATTCAATCTTTATTTCTCTTAGTGCGGTCAACAAAACATACTTATGAAACACCTGGGCCCTTAGTCTTCTCGCCTAGATTTCTGCCCCCTGAAATAAGACAAGGAAAAAGTAGCGGAACAGACTCGGAATACATTTATTCCAACATAAATTTTCCACTTGTTACTTACAAACAACAAAAAGGTGAAAAATACTAAAATACACTTAGATTAACATTGCTTTAAAATGAACTAACATGAGAAGAGAATTTTTCCAACAGAAGTCGTACAGTACTTGCATATACGATGATATTAAAAAAGTATAAAGCAAAAGGCACTTTGAATAATATTTATTTACAATGGTGTCTCTAATTTGTCACATCGATAGAAATTTTAAGTTCGGTGGTTGAAATGTGTCCTGTTCTTGACCTACTGGAAGCTTGTTACAAATTACGCCAGCAGCATAAACGAAGGGTTCTTTACCGCAGCGTTTATAAATAATCGGACACTTAAATTAGCGCTTGAAACAATTCCTTCTTTTACGAAATGGGTATACACAATCAGAACAGGGTATTGGAATGTTATGATTGAGATTGTGTATAACCACACAGGCTTGTTTATAATTTCTGGCAGCGCAGAATGGCTTAACATCTAGATCACGGGACAGTGGAGCGGATCTGTCAATAGGTTCGCGATGTGTTATAATACGAATGACTCTTTTCTGTACCTGAGTATTTGAGTGCGTATTATAAGTGAATCCCCAAGACTGAATACAGCAAGTCATTTGGTTGTGGAAAAGGCAATAATACAGAGTTTTTGCGTGCTAAGTGAAAATTACTTTGTTGCTTTTAATAAGACGAATCAGGAACTGTATCGTTTGCTCTATACTTGTTTTATGCGCAGGTAGAAACTAGATGTTGAGTCTAGAGCTATGCCGAGATATACGTAATCATGGATATTTCAAGAAAGCGATTATTAATTTTTAACTGTAATACGAAGTTCGGGATATTATGCGGAATAGAAATAATCGTGTACTTACTTTTCGATGTGTTTATATTTAATTTATTTTTCAGAAAACAGTTAGGTATCGTGCAGAGGTTCCTATTAACTTCAAATTCAATTACATATAGGTCGTGGCTAGAGGCGAGCAGGGCTGTATAATAAGCATACGGAACAGTACGGCCGCGATTCAGAGCGTGCTTAGGTTCATTTATATAAGAAGAAAAAAGTAAAGGTTCTAGAACTGAGCCTTGGGGTACGCCACACAGAAGGGAATTCACATTAGATAGAATTTTGCCTATACTTTACACATTGCTGACGGTCACAAAGATAGTTGCTAATAACTGCTGAAATAGTTCTCTAAATCCATACCTGTCTAATTTTGATATCAGGGTATCATGATTTGCTCTATCGAATGCTGTCGTAATGTCAATAAAAATGCGAATTCTATATTTTTGATTGTCTAAACTTTTATTAATAAATTCACTTAGCTGCTCCACAGCGGTGGAGGTAAATATATTTTTTTTGAAACCCATGTTGATTATCTGAGAGTACGTTGTATTTCTCTAGAAAGCGAGTAAAACGCTTACCCAGCAACTTCTCGAATACCGTGTTTAGGGTAGGAAGTATTGACATTGTACGGTAATTCTGTAGGTCAGTTTTGATCCCTGTCTTAAAAATGGAGATAACTTGAGCTATATTGAACATGTCGGGACATAGCCGCATAAAACAACACATTAAATATTATTGCGAGATGAGCTCAATTTCTTGTTGTCCTCTCATTCTGTCCTTCCATAATATTACACATTTTCTTTTTTCTATTTGTTTCGTATAGATATGCGTTTTTGATGGAAATTTTTTTGTAGATGCAGTCTTTATTGTTTGCCTATGTTGACGGCCTGCTTTGACTCCTGTCCTGCACTATAGCCCCTGGGAGATTGTCAATTTACTCTGTGCAACTTTACACCAGAGGACAATTCAGAGTTTTCTTTGTAACCACTCGAAAAAACTAAATGAACTTAATTACACCGGAAACGTTGATATTTCATGATGAATTAGCTTTATTCGAGTTAGACTACCTGCTTGTCGCTTTCTGTTCAGTCATGAAAACAATTGAACTGATGTTCTGTTAATATATAACTCAAACCAGAAGTCAGAGTGGAGATGTTCAGACGATTCGAACTATGAAAAAATTGTGCTGCCGACGCACATTTGCTTCGAAGAATACTACTGCACTCAGTATTTCTATGCCTGCATGCAAACAATTATTTAAAACCTAAATTTCTCACGATATCACGGCCACATGACCTCGCACGAATTATTCAAACACCCCAAAACCACAGAGTTCAGCAGTGCTGACACAAATACACAATTGCACAATCGTCTTTAGGTTCGTTACATTGCTTCACATAGAGGCTCTGAAGCAATGAAACAGTTGGGTTGAAAAATTAAAGTGGTCGAGCCGATACTCGAACAGCAGGCCCTCGGGTCGTGTGCAGAGGGTGCTACCCTTCTAGCGCCAAGGGAAGTTTGTGCGACTTGTTTAAAAGTCGGATTTTTGTGTCTACAGCTAAACAAGAATGTGCAAATTAAAATAAGAAACAAATAATGTAAAAATAAAGAACAGTGTCCATTTTTGAGAAGTGATCACCATCGTAATCATTTATTGCTCCCTTAAAGATCTCATGAGACATTACATAAGGGGGGGGGGGGGGAGAGACAGCGGTGAAAAATGCCACATATATGCTCAAAAACACAGCGAAGAAAAGGGAGCACAAAAATCAGCAAGTTTAAGAAAGTGAGTAGAAAACATCAGGAAAACGAAACAAACGATAAGAATAGAACACATCATGTAGCAATAAATGACAAAGAAACTATACGGGCAAATAAAACACACAAAACGAAAGTGCCAAAAATGGACAGGAAGAACAATAGGCGATGACGCCATAGTACAAGAAAACCGGATTGCTGGGAGAGAAGCGTTAGCAAAAGTGGCTATTTGAGGTTCAAATGGCCAGTCAGTAGCTGCTTGAGTTTGGAGGGATTAGACTCTGCAACCAAGGTTTCGGGGAGTCTGTTTCAATCGTCTATGGCGATGGAGGGAAGCATTTTTTTAAGTCGTTGGAAGAACCATGCAGCACTGTATGCCAAGGGAGTTAAATAATCGGTGAGATGAGCGTGAAGGAGCATCTGAAAAGTTTTCGCGCAGTGCAGGAAAGTTAAATTATAATTTGTGCAAAAGACAAAACATCGAAAGTTTCCGGCGGAGTGCTAAGGGTTCAATACCGAAAAACGAATCCATGTTATTAACGCTGTGCGGAGCTGTGTACTGGGAGCAAATGAATCGTGCTGCCCGGTTCTGAATGGCTTTGAGCGACTGAATCAAATAACCCTGGCGAGTGTTCCATATTGCTAAGGATACTCCATTTTAGAGCGAACATATGTTTCGTATGCTAGTTGTCTCAACGGTGGAGGGGAGATAGCCAGCGATCTTCGGACAAACCAAGTGCTCTGCTAGTGCGATCACAGAGTTTCGTGATATGGTTCAACCAAGCTTATGTGTTCGGGGTTTCGACACCTAGGTACCTCTATGAGTCTGTTACCGGTAACGCCATGCAGTTCAGGCAGTATGAGAAATGAGTAGCAGAACATTTATGTGAGACGTGCATGCGTTTATATTTTTAAATATTAGGCTGCATGCGACAGTTAGAAAATCCTGTCTGGATTTTGTTTATGTCGTCTTGTAATGATTCCTGGTTGGTATTGTCGGAGATGCGGCGATAAATGACGCATCGTCCGCAAAGAGACGGACGGTTGACGTAATCCCGGAGGGCAGGTTGTTGCTGCAATTTAGGAAGAGAAGCGGAGCAAGAACAAAATCCTGGGAACTGCAGAGATAACTTTAGAAGCTTCATATTGCCACGCTGCTGACTTTCTGCCGGCGCCACCTGGAGGTCGAACTGTGTTCCCGAGCGCGTGGCCGAACGTCTTCTTTGTCGAGAACGAGCGCGGCGGTGTTGGCAAACCTCGCCCGAGTGAACAGTTTGGTTCTCTGTATTTTCGCCGGTGACATTTTTGGTGGAGCCGTGCTGGGTATCATCCCATGTACGCTGACCGGGACGATAGCCCTGACGCTTCTCCCCGACGAGCAGACGCCACACCTGTCCACAAAGCTAGCCGTCGCCTGCGAGGCCTGCAACCCGAATTTGAGCCACTCACGATTCCTGCTCGGGCCATGACTTCCGCCACTGGCAGCCAGACAGGTCAGTCCTTCGGCAGTGCCCCGCCGTTCGTCTTTCTTGCACCTCGGTCGCCACCATCCTTCCACGGCGACCGGTTCGAGGATGTAGAAGATTGGTTGGCCGGTTTTGACCGTGTGGCCGCGTTCAACCAATGGGACGACGAGCGAAAGCTGCTGAACGTGTACTTCGCACTGCAAGACTCGGCGAAAACGTGGTTCGAGAACCACGAGGCGTCCTTCTCTAACTGGGCAGCTTTTCGCCGCGAGGTGCTCGCCACGTTCAGTTCGAGCGAGCGAAAGGAGAATGCCGAGCTTGCCCTTCGCTCCAGGTCACAGCAGTCCAACGAGAGCGTGGCCATGTTTATTGAGGACATGACCCGCCTCTTCAATCGGGCCGACCCAGCCATGCCCGAAGCTACAAAGGTGAGGCACCTTATGCGTGGGGTAAAGGAGCAGCTGTTCGCTGGCCTCATGCGCGACCCTCCGAGAACTGTCGCCGCCTTTGCCAAGGAAGCGACGACCATAGAACGTTCCTTGCAGGAACGGAGTGCCCAATACGGCCGTCAGGCAAATGTAGCGGCCGCTCAGTACTGCACGTCCTTGCCAGGCCCCGGGGATGAGGCGCTGCGAGCGCTTGTGCGGAGCATTGTCCGCGAAGAACTGCGACACCTCCACTTGAGTGCTCCGTCAGAAAGCGTACCTTCGACAGGCGATGTTCTCCGTGACGAAATCCGGCGAGCGGTGCAGCCACCCCCAGCACCCCTTTCGGAGCCGCACGTAATGTCCTACAGCGATGCCCTGCGCCGACCTGCCCCGGCGCCGCAAGCGTTTCGCCCCGTTGCCGAACCACCACCACCCCATCGTTACGTGCGTCCCATCGAGCAGCAGCAGGACCCGTGCCCTCCATTCCGCAAAGCGTACGTGTGGCGAACGTCCAACGATCGTCCGCTCTGCTACCACTGCGGGGAGCCCGGCCATGTTCTGCGGAATTGCCCGTACCGGCGGATGGGTCTGAGAGGATTCCCACCGGACGCGCCTCGACCGCGCTATGGTGAAAGACCGCGGGACATAGAGGAGTACCTGAACTCTCAAGTGCCGCCCCCGACCTCACAGCGGCGACAGTCGCGATCGCCATCCCCGAGGCGCTTTGCTACGCCCAGTCGGCCCTCAACCTCCGGTCAGTTCGGAGGCACGTCCCCTCGGCGGGAAAACTGAAGACGGCGTCCTCCGGGGGTAGGGCCGCCGCCGCTGCACGAAGTCAACAGCCTCCACCCGACGATTGGACGCGACGGCCCGAGCGTCAACGACCCGATCCGACGACCCCACCGACGTGCTGCGAACGATTAGTTTCCGCTGAAATTTTAGTAACCGTCGACAGTTATGAACTGACCGCACTCGTCGATACCGGCGCTGATTTTTCTGTGATGAGCAGGGAGCTAGCCATGACACTCCGTAAGGTTCTGACGCCTTGGTGTGGACCCGTGATCCGCACTGCCGGTGGCCATGTCGTGACACCAATCGGCGTCTGCACTTGCCGCATCCAAATCCGTGGTCTTACTTTCACCGGCTCCTTTGCCGTGTTAGCTGACTGTTCAAAGGACCTCATACTGGGCATGGATTTCCTTCACGAGTATGGTGCGATCATAAACCTTCAGGAACTCATGGTATCTTTTTCCGCCCAGCGAGCCGTTAACACAACCACCGAGCCCTGTAAAGTAATGTTGCGCATATGTGACGACCACATAACAATCCCTCCGCGAGCCAGCAAGTTCGTCACAGTCGAGTGTACTGACAGCACCGGCGCTCTTGGCATTGCTGAAGCGAACATGTCCCTGCTACTCGCTCGGCAAGTTTGTGTCGCCCGAGGCCTAGTAGACCTTGCCAATGGTCGTACCGAAATCTTAGTCACGAACTTTACTCGTGAACCGCAACATTTGACGAAGTCAGAAGTCGTCGCTTATTTTGACGAGCTTGGAGAGTGTACGAGGCAGTGCTCTTTATCCACCACGTCAGACCTCGCCGACGCGACGGCTACAGCCATTCCGACTGACGTGAACCCGCACCTCTCGGCCAGTCAGAAAAACTGCGTGCAAAGCCTAATCTATTCCTTCCGCGACTGTTTTGCGGAAACTTCCAAGGTCCGACAGACGCCGCTTACCAAGCATCGAATTGTCGTTGCTGACGACCAAAGACCAATTTGCCAGCGTCCTTATCGCGTGTCTTCCAAAGAACGCGATGCCATCCGCCGCCAAGTTACACAGATGCTCCAGGACGACGTCATCCAACCTTCCACGAGCCCCTGGGCATCGCCTGTTGTTCTCGTCACGAAGAAAGATGGCACCCTGAGGTTCTGCGTCGATTACAGGCGCCTGAATACCGTCACGAAAAAAGATGTGTACCCTCTGCCCCGAATTGATGATTCCCTAGACCGCCTGCGCCATGCCACCTTCTTTTCATCCCTCGACCTCCGCAGTGGGTATTGGCAAATAGAGGTCGACGAACGCGACCGAGAGAAGACCGCCTTTATTACGCCAGACGGTTTATACGAGTTTAAGGTACTCCCTTTTGGCTTGTGCTCGGCCCCTGCCACGTTCCAACGAATGATGGACACCGTGCTGTCCGGTCTGAAGTGGCAGACATGCCTCGTATATCTTGACGATGTCGTGATCTTCTCTGACACGTTTGATGAGCACCTGAAACGCTTGCGTGCTGTTTTCGAGGCCATACGTTCCGCTGGTCTCTCTCTCAAGCCAGAGAAATGTCACTTCGCATTTCAAGAGCTGAAGTTTCTTGGTCACATTGTCAGCGCACGAGGTGTTAGTCCAGATCCCGAAAAGACGGCCGCCGTAGCTGCCTTCCCTAAGCCAACAGACAAACGGAGCCTGCGTCGTTTCTTGGGCCTCTGCGCGTACTATCGCCGGTTTGTTCCCAATTTCTCCCGGCTAGCAGAGCCTTTGACCCGCCTGACGAAGGATTCTGAATCCTTCATCTGGGGCCAAGACCAGGACAGCGCCTTCACAGAACTCAAGTCCCGTCTGCAGTGTACGCCTGTGCTTGGCCACTTCGACGAAGAGGCCGACACTGAACTGCACACTGATGCTAGTAACGTTGGCCTCGGCGCGGTCCTTGTTCAGCGGCAGGATGGTCTAGAACGCGTGATTGCTTACGCCAGTCGCACTTTGTCCCGTTCAGAAGTCAATTATTCCACAACGGAAAAGGAATGTCTAGCTGTGCTGTGGGCCGTTACGAAATTTCGTCCGTACTTGTATGGCCGCCCGTTTCGGGTCGTGAGCGACCACCATTCACTATGTTGGTTGGCGAACCTGAAGGATCCCTCGGGGCGGCTTGCTCGATGGAGTCTTCGGTTACAAGAATTTGATGTCACCATCGTGCACAAGTCTGGCCAGAAACACAGCGATGCTGACTGTCTATCTCGCGCCCCAATCCTGTGCCCCACTGACGAGTCCGACGACGATTCCGCTTTTCTTGGTGCTCTCACCACGTCCACCCTTGCCCAACAACAAAGGGCCGATTCTGACCTGCTGCCCCTCATAGAATACCTTGAAGGAATCGCCCCATCTCCACCTCGGCTCTTCAAGCGCGGACTGTCATCGTTTTGCTTGCGCGATGGGGTACTCTACAAAAAGAACTACGGCCCAACAGACACTGTCTATCTGCTTGCAGTGCCAGCTGCGCTTCGCGACGAAGTTTTGCGCGCGTGCCACGACGACCTTTCTTCGGGCCATCTCGGGTTTTCCCGCACGTTGGCGCGCATACGCACCAAGTACTACTGGCCCAAGCTTGCTGCGGTTGTCCGCCGTTACGTCCGAACCTGCCGAGAATGTCAGCGCCGGAAGACGCCACCGACTAAACCAGCCGGGCTCCTGCAGCCTATCGATCCCCCGCGCCTCCCATTTCAACAGGTCGGCATGGACTTACTCGGTCCGTTTCCGGAGTCTTCCATGGGTAACCGGTACATTGCTGTTGCCACTGACTATCTCAGCCGCTACTGTGAGACCAAGGCTCTTCCCCGTGGTACCGCCGCCGAAGTCGCAAGTTTTTTCATTCATAACATTGTGCTTCGTCACGGAGCTCCAACGGTCGTATTAACTGACAGGGGAACCCCGTTTACGTCGGCACTTACGAACGAGGTACTTCGACTCAGTGGCACCAGTCATCGAAAGACAACGGCTTACCATCCGCAAACCAACGGACTGACTGAGCGGCTTAACAAGACAATTGCCGATATGCTCTCTATGTATGTCGACGATGACCACGCGAACTGGGACCGGATACTTCCTTACATAACGTTCGCGTACAACACTGCGCTTCACGAAACGACGCGCTTCACTCCTTTCCATTTGGTGCACGGTCGCGAAGCCTTGACCATGCTGGACGCCATGCTTCTTCCGGATCCTACTCCCTCTTCTGTCGTGGATGCCGACCAATTTGTCCGTGACGCCGAAGTTGCTCGCCAAGTTGCTCGACAGCGAATCCGGTGCCAACAACAACGCGACGCCGAGCGTTACAACCTCCGCCGCAGGGAGGTGATTTACACACCCGGTGACCAAGTCTGGGTGTGGAGCCCAATCCGTTTGCGAGGGCGCTCCGAGAAGCTTCTTCGCCGTTACTTTGGTCCGTACCAGGTGTTACGCCGCCTCAGCGCGGTGACCTACGAGGTGCTCCCTCAAGGAACTGCCCGGTCCTCTCGACACCCGACGTCCGAGGTCGTCCACGTGGCGCGAATGAAGCCGTTTTATTCCCGTTAGCCCCGGACCGAACCCCGCCATTACCTTTCGCCTTATTTTTTTTTCTTCCCCTCGCGTGCGGCATCGAGTCGATGCCTCTTAGATGGGAGGGGCAATGCCACGCTGCTGACTTTCTGCCGGCGCCACCTGGAGGTCGAACTGTGTTCCCGAGCGCGTGGCCGAACGTCTTCTTTGTCGAGAACGAGCGCGGCGGTGTTGGCAAACCTCGCCCGAGTGAACAGTTTGGTTCTCTGTATTTTCGCCGGTGACAATATGCATGACTGTCAAGATGATGAACTGTGGGCTTTAGCTTAAAAGCAGCGGATTTAGCATACGATAAGAAGGTCAAGTATTAGGAATGCAAGCTTACACAGGAGACGTTGGTGAGGGACGCAGTAAAATTTTCTTCTCTGCGACCTGACATCGGGAGGCAAGTTCATTCAGTCGATAGACATGCTTGTGCGGCGGACAACATTTTCTGTGCTCATTATTTCTAGGTCGCATTCTTAGGCCCTTCTGCAACGGAGCCTTGAAGACGGCGTGTGTTGAACCTCAGTTATTTGAAAATGCCTAAAAAGGATGCAAGTGCAAGAAAGTCAAGAACCAAAAGAGAGACAGCGTATGCACAGTGCCGATTCTCTGGCTTACCGTCCTCGTCTTTCCTGCGCCGTTATTTTTTCTGCCATAGATGGCCACGTGGTCCACATACTGGTTATCCTTATGCAAATCATTCGAACAGTAGTGCTTATTTCAAGGAAATAATTACTCTACGCGCCTTCTTGAGTATATCCCCGGCTCCGTGGTCTGCGTGTAAGCCACCAAGTTAGGTGTAGTAGGAAGCTAGTTGTTACGCCATCAGAGAAGGCTATGGTTTCTTAAGAGCATTCACGTGATTTTCAGTGGACTAGGGATGTCTTACAAGACGGCAGTGATCTGGTACGGCCCAGACAAGGTCACGTGGGGCGCTTCGCCTCAGCTAATACGATATAAAGCTCGCATCAAAAAACCATCCCCATCAGCAATAGTGTTCCCCGCAAAGTTGAGGTTCTCCACGCTGTAAGGCTGGCCACAATTTTTTTTAAAGAAAGTAGCAATAAATTACAGAAGTAATTAAATTGCCCGAAACGTAATCATTTCAAAGAGTAATCGATCAGTTACAAAACTGCGAGGAAATGTAATTGACAAAGTAATCACTTATTTGTAGCGCGCTATTGTACAGCACTACTCGTGAGCTTGTTCACAGGACATTGTTTATATAGAGCGTTAGTACATATATGGCTTGATATTAGTGGAACGTTCTTTCAGTCTTTATTATGACTTTTATCATTTATATGCCTTGTTTGTGGTTTGCATCTTCTATTAAATATCTTTTCCCGGGCAGCTTTTGGAGGGCAGCCCCGGCCAACGGCTGCCACATAATCTGACCCTCCCACTCTTTACGTCCAGCATACCATTGTGTCAGTGAAGAATTTTTTCCTGCTCCTTGTCTCGTGCTAAACCGCCTCCTCCGTTCCGTTACATTTGAGTGCACTCTCAGTAGAACACGCACAAACTTCGGGACAAAATGTTGCAATTGCATTTTAACCATGGCTTTTACTGAGAAGAAATTTCACCTACAAGAAAAAACATGGAGATAAGTGAAGGATGGTGACTGGTATGAAACCTTCGAATCTATTCAACTTGACCATCTCTCGTCAGCTTTCCTTCTCAATAACTTGTGCGCAATACACACAACGCACTATCCCTGCACCCTTCTAGAATTACCTTGACTTTTCTTCGCATTGTCAGATCGTCCTGCGGCCTTGCAGAAGCCACTAAGCGTGCGAGGGTTCCGTCTAGCTTTCGTCTTTGCCAGTATTGTGAACAACATTCTTATAACTCAAGTCCATCGGGCTGTCGTTGAGTGCATCTTCTTGTACTTCGCCGACAACCATATATGGTGGGTCGACAAGCCACCATCGGCAAGGAACCTACGTCGTTTCGCAGAGAAAGCCCCTTCTCAAGATATTATCTGGTCTGTTGGCTAGAAGGAGACTTGTCGTGGACGGCCAGCGGCACACCGCGCAATGATGAGGGAGACGGGTGAGGCGAGGTATCGAGTAGCGACTCTCATAACATAGCATGGTCGACTAAGGGCGTCAATCCCGCATAGTCATTCGTTGTGCATTGCCAAAAAAACCAACACGTAACTCTTTGCCGCTACAGTGGCCGTTTGCAGGAAGGAATCCAGGTGCCGTATTTTGTGGAGGCTGGGCGGCGTTAGTGGCGTCGGAGGGCTTCCCACTGGCAAGGCATTGGTTGTGTGCAAGGTATACCGCGAGGTGAAGGCTATGGATTGAAACTCTAAAGGCGCACTTCTGACCTTATGTTTGCCCAGTCCCTTTTGAAGCTTGCAGGACACATATGAGTGTTTCTTGGCGGGGCTGGCAAGCAGAGCAATTTCTCTGCACTGTCACTTCATCAACATCATCATCAGCAGTCTGACTACGCCCACTACGAGGCAAAGGCCTCTCCCATATCTTTTCAATTGTCCCGTCCTGCGCCAGCTGCGCACACCTTATCCTCGCGAACTTCTTACTCTCACCCGCCCACCCAACTTTCTGCCGATCCCTACTGTGCTTAACTTCTCTAGGTTTTAGTGCATAACCCTTAACAACCATTCGTTATCTTCGCATTACATGCCTTCCACAAGCCCATTTTTTCTTTTCGACTAGGATGCCATCAACCCGTTTTTGTTCCCTTACCTACTCGGCTTTCTTCCTGTATCTTAACGTTACATCTGTAACAAAGGACGTCTTACCGAGGGCACTATCTCGCGAACAATTAACACAACGTCCTACGATCAGTCTTAGTTTTGCAGAGCACGCACGAGCGTCGGAGCATTAGGTGGTAGTCGTCGTCTTCATCCTTGAGCGCACGCAGCTGAAGATTCCGGATCCGAACGCTTGTTTAAAGCCTCCTCCGGGCTAACAGGCGCCATTCTGACGACTTCGGCGCTCAGTGTGTGCGATGTCACGTCCTCGGAGACAGCGATCAGTGGAGGGCGTGTTGGGTCCGGCGAGGTAGTTAATCATGCATGTTTGCTTAAGAATGCGGTAGGGGCCCGGTAGTTCCTAAGAAGTTTGGAGGAAAGGCCGGCACAGAAGGAAGGTACCCATAGCCAGACCAAAGAGCAAGAGAGGTCATAATCCTCATCATCATCAAGGTGACTACACCCACTGCAGGGCAAAGGCCACTCCCATGTCTCTCCAATTAAACGGGTCCTTTTCCAGTTGCGCCCACCCTGTGCCTGCGAACTTCTAAATCTCACCCGCCCACCTAACCTTCTGTCGCCGTCTGCTACGCTTGCCTTCTCTTGGAATCCACTTTGTAACCCTTGAGGAGGAGCAGTTCTCCAGCCTTCTCATCACATGCCCTGCCCAAGCCCATTTCTTCCTCTTTATTTCGACTAGGACGTCCTTAACCCGCGTTTGTTCTCTCACCCACTCTGCCCGCTTCCGGTATCTTAACGTTACACCTATCATTTTTCTTTCCATGGCTCGCTGCGTTGTCCTTAACTTAAGCTGAACCCTTTTCGTTAGCCTCCACGCTTCTGCCCAGTAGGTGAGTATCATCAAGGCACAGCTGTTTTACACTTTTCTCTTGAGAGATATTGGTAAACTGCTGCTCATGATATGAATAAACCTGCCTTTTGCGCTCCACCCCATGCTTATACTTCTAGTTATTTCCCTTTCCTGATCCGGATCAGCTGTCACTACCTGCCCTAAGTAAACTATTCTTTTACCACTTCCAGCACCTCACTTCCAAATGTGAACTGCTTTTTCTTTGCTTAGCTGTTGAGCATTACTTTGATTTTCTGCATGTTAATGTTTAGATCCACCGTTTTGCTCTGCCTGTCTAAATCATTGATCATGATTGGCAATTCATCTCATGAGTAACTCAGCAAGGCAATGCCATCAGGGAATCACAAGATATTTAGGTATTCTTCATTAACTCTTATCTACAACTGTCCCTAATTCAGGCCTCAGAATATCTCCTGTAAACAGGCGGTTGCCTGACGCTCTTGCCTGACGCCCTGCGCTATTGGAATATTATTGCTGACTTTATGAAGTCCTTTTGGAATAACTTCTACGAAAGCCTGCCTGATCATTTGGTTGATTACGGTGTAAGGTTGCCCTGACTCTTTTAGGGATTACCTTAGTAAATATCTTTAGGCAACCGACAGTAAGCTCATCGGTCTGTAATTTTTCAAGTCGTTGGGTCTCCTTGCTTATGAATTAAAAAATTGTTTGCGTTCTTCAAAGCTTCTGGTATGACAGAGGGCATAAGATATCCCGTATACAGGGTGGCCGGTTGTCTAGTACAATTTCTCCTCCGGTCTTCAATAGATCGGCCATTGCCATCACCAGCTGCTTTTCTCCTTTGTATTGCCCCAAAGACTTTCGGTACTTCCTCTTTCTTTTGTGGCGGGATGACGCATCGGTGTGCACTACTGTCTCTCTTATTAACGCTTTGATTACATTCGGTACTGTATAGATTTGTCTAGAGCTCTTCAGCTACATTATCTATCTTATCCCTAATGCTAATGACATTGCCCTTCTTGTCTCTTAACGCATATATCTAATTTCAACCAATGCCTAGTTTCATTTTCACCCATTTAAGGCTACCTCCGTTCTTTAGAGCATACCCGATACTCTCTATACTGAACTTCCTTATGTCAGCTACCTTGTGCTTAGTTGTAAACTTCGATAGCTCTGCTAGTTCTATCCTGTCTGTAGGATTAGACGCCCTTATGTTATGGCGTTTCTTAATCAGATCTTTCGTCTGCTGAAATATCTTGCCGGTATCCGGTCGAGCCGTCCTTCCGCCTACTTCTACTGCGCACACCGTAATGATAGCTATCAGATTATCGTTCGATGTACGGACATTAAGATCGTCTTCCTCAGTTAAACCTTAATATCTCTTCTGCCGCGATATCCTCGATTGCTCTATTTCCCTCTCAACGCTAACTCTCTAGTGAACTTCTTCACTGGCTTCTTCCGTTCCCTCCTGCAGTCCAAGGTAATTCGAGACCTTACCATTCTGTTGTTGCTACATCTAACCTTTCCGAGGACGTCCATTTCCTGAACGATGCCAGGTTGAGGGCATAATATGAAGTCGATTTCATGTTTAGCCTTACCATTGAGGCTGTTCCAGGTCCACTTCCTGTTGTCTTGTTTGGAGAGGAAGGTGTTCATGATCCGTAAATTATTTCAACATACGAATTCTCATAATAACTCTCCCCAGCTATTCATAGAACCTATCCCATAGTCGCCTGCCGGCTTGTCGCCAGCTTGCTCCTTGCCCACCTTTGTATTGAAGTCGCCCATCAGTAAAGTGTACTGTGATTTTACATTGTGAATTGCCAATTCCACGTCTTGATAGAAACTTACAAAGGCCTGCTCATCATGGCTGAATGTAGGCGCGTACGCCTGCACCACCTTCAGCTTGTACCTCTTATTGAGCCTAATTACGATAGGTGTTACTCTCTCGTTAATACTATAGAACTCCTATACGTTGTCAGCTATATCCTGATTAATGAGGAGTCCCACCCTTGGTTCTCGTCTATCCTCTAATCCGCGATACCACACTATGTGCCGTCCTTTAATACAGTATATGCCTCACCTGTCCTCCTAACATCACTGAGCCCTAGGACATCCCATTTAATGCCCGCTAGTTCCTCGAACAGCACTGCTGGGCTAGCCTCACTAGGTAAGGTTCCAGCGTTGAATGTTGCCATGTTCTGATTCCAGTGGTGGCCTGTCCGGAGTTTGAGATTCTTAGCACCCTCCGCTGCTTCACAGGTCTGACCGCCGCCTTGGCCAGGTGATCCGCAGCCGCTGGGGACTGAGCGCCGAAGCTTAATTGGAGTGATCATAGAAGTTGGTGGCCATGTATTACACCAGGGTAGCCAAATTATTTTCTGGTGAGGGAGAGCGTCGTAGGTTCTAGTTACCGAGCTCAGGCCGCACCCCAGGCCTGGTTTTGCAATTTCATCGATACGCGGAGTTTTTTTTTATCCGGCGGAGAATTGCGTGGCACCAGGATTCCAACCCCGGTCCTCTTACACGCGAGGCGGATGCTCTACCTCTACGCCATTGCTGCTGATGTAAGCTAGAAAGGTAGGCTGGAAAAAGGGAAGAGTAATGACGGGTGCTGTTTGCCGCTTCTGGCGTGAAAAGGGAAGGAACGGGCATGCTGGCACCATTCTTCGGCGTAAGTTGTGGCTTGGGAACGAGTCGTGCATTTATAAGCATGAGGTCGTTATGACGGAATGGTGTCCAGTGTGCAAGAAGGCTCATTGCCATACAAGCGCAAGTATGGAGACTATCCGGTGGTGGCCCGCATGACAGAAGTATAAACATAGGTGACAAAATGTAGTGCACTGTCCCAGGTGCAGTGCCCGGAAGCAACATACATGGCTAGCATGTCGCTGAGGCTGCGGTTAAAACGATAAACTATGATTTTTGTCTGCGGATGGTACGCGGAGGTAGTGCGGTGAATGATGCTGAACTGCTGCAGGACAGCTTCTAAAAGATAAGAAGAAAACCGCAACGTCTGTCACTAAGGAACTCTTTGGGAGCACAACGCCGAATAATTCAATTTCAATTCAATTCAATGCATTTATTTCAACTCGAGGTTGAAGGCCCCCAGGCGTAAAAGCTGTTCTACGACAGCTTGAAAGGTGCCTGGGGGCCCATACAAGGCAGCAGTGGTTACAAACTAAATTACAGTGTAAGTACATATCTTCAAACAATCATTCGAACAACTATACAGTACAATTATTAACAAAACAATCGTTGTTAATGAGAATTTCAGGTGATCGGCGTTCGGCCTCAATTCTTCCTGAACATCAGAAAACATAGCGGAATTGACATACAATACAAAGTTAGCATGATTATTGTAGACAGGTTGTTTAGTGGGTTACAAAATACTGTCGCAGTTGTTTTTTACTGTAGGTCTCGAAATATACATCCTTCTTTTCATAATCGTTCAGAAGAAATGGAAGTAGGTACTGTAGGGACTGACAGAGATAATCGGTACGGCGGTGTGGTACAAACCATCTGTCACAACTGCGAGTACGACCATCGCTTTTTTGTTTACGTAAACTTGCGGTGTTCTTTAAAAACGTTTGAAGGGCATTATTTGCGTAAAAGAAAGTGTGCAGTAAACGAAATTCTAGATAATGTTTTGCTTTTATTATTTTATACCTCACAAACAATTCTTCTGTCGGATGGTAGTACGATACATTAGCAATATTACGAAGAGTTTTTTTCTGTAGAAGGAAAATTGCGTTAATGTTACTAATCGTTGTTGTTCCCCAAACAAGCGAGCAATAGTTTAAATGTGACGTGAATAATGCGTGGTAAATGTGAACCTTTATTTTTTCCGGGAGATAATGTCGGCATCTGGCAAGTGCTCCCGCAGCCGATGATAGTGATTTGCGCAAGAAATCGATGTGGTGTGTCCATTTCATATCAGACGAGAATGTCACTCCTAAAATCCTATGTTGGTTGACAACTTCAATAGTAGCAGTACCGAGTGTTAAAAGATGGTGCATTATAGCCTGTTTGCCACTCGGTTTAAAAATTATGGCTTTCGATTTTTTTGCGTTAATCTTAAGACCATTGGCATTGGACCAGTTGATTATCTTTGTCATCTCAGTTTCTGCTTTAGCAATCACCTCTTGTATGTCATGACCAGAAACAAACACGCTGGTATCGTCAGCGTAAAGAACATAACAAGCATCTGAATTGGGTTGAACAATGTCATTGACATATACATTGAAAAGAAATGGTCCCAAAAGACGACTGCCTTGTGGCACACCAGATGAAATGCTCTTAAACGATGAGGTATGGCCCCCAATACTAACACATTGCATTCGATCACTCAAGTAAGAGTTAAACAACACCAAAGATACACCGCGGACACCGTAAGCACTAAGTTTTTTCAACAGAATTTTGTGGTTTAGAAAGTCAAAGGCCTTGCTGTAATCTATAAAAATACCAAGCGTAAGCGTCTTGCATTCAATATTTTTGATGATGAGCTCTTTCATTGTTAGTAGCGCTGTTTCGGTTGATTTGCCTCGACGGAAACCATGTTGGTACTCTCGTAATATGTTATGTCTGGAGAAAAAGTTTTCTATGCGCACCAATATTATCTTTTCTAGGCCCTTTGAAAACACGGGTAATATAGATACCGGCCTGTAGTTAGCCGCGTCGTTTTCTTTGCGGCCTTTAAAGATGACCGATACCTTTGCTTTTTTCATGCGACTTGGGAAACAGCCAGTTGTGAGGACGAGGTTAAAAATATATGTCAAGTGAGGCGCAATAACGTCAATTACGAACTTGACAGGCTTTATCTGAAGATCGTCGACATCGACTGAGTTGGTGTTTCTCTGGTTCAGGAATGCGCTACAAATTTCGATTTCATCCGTTGGTTCCAAGAATACGGTGGCATTTTGTTCGTCAGTGGGCGTTGACCCTGTTTCGTCGCAGGTTGGTTTTATCATGTCTACAAAATGCGCATTGAAATGCTCAGCTAAAGCTACCCCCGAAATACATTTGCCATCTATTGACATTTCAGGGGGGCTGCACTTCCGACGTTTCCTTTGAAGAATTTCATTGACCACCTTCCACACTTCCCGAGGACCGGTTCTTGAGGCATCAGATATGAGGTTATTATAGTAAGCGATCTTTGCTCTTCTTAACTCTGCGGTCAACTTATTTCGGTATTTCTTGAAGTCTGTTAGTGCTGTCATTTCTCTCGTACGCAAGAAATCTTGGAAGAGTTTTTGTTTCTCCTTAATCGCCTTCAAATGATCGGGTGTTATCCATGGCTTCCTTATTTTGTTCTTTTTTCTTGCTTTCTTGTATGGAAAGCATTCGTTATAGAGACAGCAGAACATAAGCAGGAATTTGTTGTAAGCTTCAGAGGCATTACTCTCGTTATAAACTGGAGACCAGTCGTTGTTTGATAGGCGGGCCCGAAAGGATTCCATATTACCATTCGATATATTCCTATACAGAGGTACGTCCTTGCTTGTCTTTTCTCGTGGTCTATAGCTGGAGTACGCAATAAATATTGGACAGTGGTCGCTTAAGTCATAGCATATGGTTCCAGCAGTATGTACGGAAATGTCTGAGTTGACAATGAAAAGATCAAGGACAGACTGGCCTGTTTCGGTTACCCGCGTTGGTGTATTGATAACGGAATAAAAGCCAGAAGCCAGAAGTGTGTTATTGAACTGAACGGAATGCGTGTCATTTCCAGCTAAGTTAATATTGAAATCGCCTCCCAGAAGCAAACGGTATTGATGACAGGAAGCGTACTCCAACATTTC
The DNA here is from genome assembly GCA_030143305.2 of Amblyomma americanum. Taxonomy (NCBI): domain Eukaryota; kingdom Metazoa; phylum Arthropoda; class Arachnida; order Ixodida; family Ixodidae; genus Amblyomma; species Amblyomma americanum. The sequence goes on from JARKHS020027593.1 coordinate 324,443, forward strand.
TTCGATGAAAGTCAAAAAATGGTTTTTGTTCCCGGAAGGAGGGCGATATACTACAGAAAACATATCTTTCCCACTACAAACACATAACGCCTCCAGATCAGCAGTAGTACACGTGAAACGGTGCTCCACTTCGCAGCACACGTCATCCCTGATATGCATCGCTACGCCGCCGCCCCGTCCCTCAGTTCTGTTTTGGTAGTAGTGTTTATAGCCTGCTAATGTTAGCGTCTGGCTTTCATCGTGATACCATGTTTCCGTGATCATGATGACATGCATTCGGAACCGGAATTCGTCGAGAAACATAGTGAATTGTTCTAGCTTTGATGCCAACGAACGTGCATTGATATGGACAGCCGATGTTAATGCCTGGGTTGGCGCCTGCAGTGTTATATCAGAAGGTGAGCAGAACTCTCGATATAACATGATGACGATGACAGCAAAGAACTAGCAACACACCACCTTAGTCAATCTCTGACAAGTCTTTATCGTGTTCGATTCGCACTACGTCGCTTCCCTCAGCTTTCCGCGCAAGAACTTTTCCGTTCCTGGCCCATACAAACTTCCAGTCAAACTCACGTTTCTTTTTTATCGCCAAGGAAAGAACTCGCTTCAGTGTAGGGCAAAGATGTTCGTTAACGAACACACTTTCTTTATCTACGAATCCGACTTGTTCATTCGTTATGTATTTGCTTCGAGCCTTTTCCAGAAGAGCATCTCTTTTTTCGCGGCATTTGAATTGCACAACTATGTTGCTTTTGCCTTCCTCACGAGTTGGCACGCGATGACAAACTGCTATGTCATCAGCAGTGATAGTCTCGCCTATAGCACTGCCTACCTTTGTCACCAGTTCAGCAACATTTTCATTCTCCTTCTGCACCAGGCCTTTTATTTCGACATTACATCTTCGAGAGTACTGCTCTGTTTGAACCATTCTTCGCTGAAGCTGTTCAATGGCATGTTCATTTGCCTTGACCCTTTTCCGCAGACTTTCATTCTCTTTCTTAAGATCTTTGTTTTCATCTTGTTGTTCAGCTAGTTTCTTTTTGATTTCCTCAAATTCTGCATTGATAAAAGTCACGGAATCTTTCAAACTTTTCATTTCAGTACGAAGCTCACGTAGTTCACTTCTGGCATCCCTGTCATCATTCGCCGAGCCTTTAGGCATCACTACAGGATTCACTTGGTACACACAAAGAACAAAAACTGCGGCAGCAGCAACAGCAAAAGCTACACAGTTCTCCCGTTCGACAAAGTCAAATTGATACACCAACCTGCAGCGTAAAACACGCAAGAATCAGCGAAACAGTCGGTTTGCCGTCGCTGCTGCCGAGTGCCAGATCCGGGGTGGGAGCCTTCTTTTCTAGGTTTCCGCTGGTGACGTCGGTAGTGACGTCAGATGCGTCCGATATGTCCTCGATGGTCGCTGAAACGCCCAGGTGATAGCGGCGATAGGTACAGCTGTCTTCTTTCTGCAGCGTAAAACACGCAAGAATCAGCAAAACAGTCGGTTTGCCGTCGCTGCTGCCGAGTCACTATGAAGTCTGAAGGAAGCAATGCCTGGACTCTAGCAGATGGTAAAGGCGACGTTTCGGTGTAGCGTGTAAGGTGACCGATAGCAACAATGATCGATTTCCGGTTGATGTGCTTGGAAGAGGGCCGTACAAGTCGCTACCAACATGCTCGAAGAACTGAGAAGGGCAAGGCAGCGGCTGCAGGGGAGCAGTGGTTGGCGAGGTGGATTTTTTCGGCGCATGATTTGAAGAACTGGCGAAGACGACGCTACATGCCTCGCCAGTAGTGCTGACGTTGTAGGCGGGTGAAGGTCTTCGACAAGCCGCCCTTGGTACACTGGGCATAAAGGTGGTAGTGGGAGCAAATTGCGGAGCGCAGATGGGTCAGAATGCCAAGCAGGTACTTGCGAACACCCGGGAATTAATTCCGACGATAAAGAAGCTCGTCTCTGATGACGAATTGTGGGACTCGCGACGGAGAGCGCAGAAAGGAAGTCGTGAAGATAGGTCAGGCAAAACATCTCACAGACAAGCGATCCATGAGTTTCTGCGATGCTCGAAAGCCGCATCAGTGGGCTCGAAGAACCAAGAATGCAGGGCAGACATAGACTGAGCTACCTCAGATGGCAGAGGAAAAATTTAGGGGGCATCATCGCCTGCATGTTTAGTGCCTAAACGATAGACATTGTTAATATCGTGACCTTAGAGTCACAGATCCTAATGCGCCAGTCAACCGGAGACATCTTTCAAAGAGGACAGCTAGCTGAAGGCGTGGTGATCGCTTTCAACGTGGAATGGGCGCCGGTAGAAGCAGAGGCGTAGTTTGACACTTGCCCAAAGGATGGCTAAACACTGCTTCTCGGTGACAGAATAGTTGGCTTCAACATTTATCAGTGTCTGGCTGGCATGAGCAACAACACACTCGTGAAAGCCAGGCTTGCGTTGTGCGACAACTGCACCGAGTTCGATGCCCCTGACCTCGGCGCCAATTTCCGTGGGAGAACTAACTAGGGTCTGTATGAAGCAAAATTGGCGGAGTCACCAGAAGGCGGGGGTATGTCGTAAGTGTTTTATTACAGGCTAACGTCCAGGCCGAAAATTCGTGGCTCGAAAGAAGCTTTGTCAGGGCGTTGATCTCAATGGCGCAACTGTGGACGAAGCGGTGGAAGTATGACCAAACGTTGATAAAACGGCTGAGTGCTTTCACAGAAGTGGGCTTTCAGAATTCTGCCATAGCACGCAATTTTGCTGGGGAAGGGATAACGCCATCCTTTGACACATGTCCAAGAATGGTGGGCTGCCGATTTCAGAAGTGGCACTTCGTTACATTGAGTTGGATGCCGGCATCGGCCAGTGGTCGAAGAACAGTCTGAAGGCGCTGTAGGTGAGATGAGAAATCCGGGGAAAATACGACAACGTCGTCCAGGTAACCAAGGCATGTGTGACAATGGAGCCTTCTGGGTAGGTTGTTCATCTTGCGCTCAAATGTAGCAGGTGCGTTTCAGAAGACGAAGGACATTGCAATAAATTCTTTTAGCCCGTCCGCTGAGAAGATTGCGGTTTTTGGGCGAAAAATCTCTGCCATTGGCAGCTACCAGTAACCAGAGCCGAATTCCAGTGAAAAAAACGACTCAGCTTCCTGAAGGCAGTCAAGGGCGTCGTAGATACGAGGGAGGTGGTCTTGAGTGTCTTAAGCGAGTCGTTGGCGGCGTAGTCCTTGCCTCCGGGACTGCTGCCGTTAGAATTCCGCGTGGACAGGGGGCTGGCGACAAAGCATTGGAGAACGGGAGCGACGGCCAGGAGATAGAGAGCGGTGGGAGCGGAGAGGGTAACGAGATGAGGAATTTGGAGGTGGCTCACGTAACGCAGGCGAGGAGGACGGCGGAAAGTCGTACGCTGGCTGACGCCTATAATCATATGGTCGGTAGCCGCGACTGCGGCAGAAACAAGTTACGTGGCCAGCGACTCCTACGTGTAGCAAATAGATCAGTTGTCTTGCGTGCACTAGAGGTTGACAGGCTGCGGTTATGATCGGGGGCGGGCAACCACGCTATACGTTAAGGTTGCAGGCCGCTGATGTTCGAAGAGATGTGGGACGAATTGTAGACAGGAGCAACATGTGAGGGCTGCGACCACACAGCATCAGCGTACGTCAGAGGAGCCGCTATCAGTGGCTGCTGAGCAGGCGGTGACAGTACCTCAGCGATCTGCTCCCGTAAAACACGCTCGAGAACGGAAGTGTGTGCCAAGACACAAGCGAAGCAAATAGAAATAGAGAGCTTGCGGGCGACTTCCTAGCGGACAAACGGCTGAATCTGCGATTGGAGCATCTGGACAGCACCGTCCCCTGGAAGAGCGAAGCTGTGAAGTGTGGCCTCCTGAAAGCCTGCACGCAGTGTGGAAAACCACTGTTTGCGTACCTCATGGAAGCTTTGGCAGGAGCTGGTGACTTTTGACACAGTCTGGGCATTCTTAGCGACGAGCATCTGGAAGTTGCCGTCAGTACTTTTCATAATATTGCTGATCTTGTCGGCATCGTTCATGTAAGGAATTACATGCTTGCAGAGGTAGACGGCAATTCTTTATTTAGGTGGTGACGTTTTCACCGGTTTGTTGTTCCCGACTTCGCAAGCGTTGCTCAGCGCGAAGCTTACGCACATTAGGACGAATGAAGACGTCTGTCAGGCTAGTTTTGAGAGCTGCCCAGCTGGAGACGTCAGCCTCATGGTTGCGGAACCACAGATTGGCAACGTCGCGCCAGTAAAATATAACATTGGTTAGTTTTACGATGTCGTCCCACTTGTTGTTCGCACTTTTGAGTTCGTACGCCAGCGAATCCTATACATTCGTGTCATCTGAGCTGCTGAAGATGGTTGGGTCATGCTGCCAGCCTGCGCCGGAAGCAATGACAGGCGAGGGAAGCGTTGGTACAGATTGGGTGATGGTCTCAGGCATCGCGAAGGCGGTAGTCGATGCTGGGCTGCAGAGTTCCAGAGTGACGAAACTGTTGGCACCTCCACCACTTGTAGCAAAGACGTCTTATAGGGCGCTGGGTCGCGAACAATTAGCAGAACGTCCTCCAATCAGTCGGAGCTTTCTCGAGGACGCACGATCTTCTTCTTCTGCTAAGTAAGCATGGCACATACCCACGCAGTAGGATTGGCCAAGGTTCAGTAGATAATCCCAATGAGGTATTTGCGCAGAGAAAAATAGGCGTGAGAAGAGTAAATCAATGTAAATATTAAAACAGTCAAATGAAATAAAGAAATATGAATTGCCAGGAATAGAATCGAGCATTTCTGGACATGCGACAAAATTTTGTATGCAGCTAACAAGGTAATCGACAAGTTGCATTTATGTAATCATGAAGGTTGCCGCAGACACTGCTTAACGGGAATCCCTTTGCGCTCGCACCGAACGAAAGAATAACTGGAAGAGACAGTGGGTGTCCTAACCTCAAAAGAGGAACCTCCAATTACTGTTTTCTCTGAACTGCGAACCGCCGGCAAGAGAGGAGAAAATGATCTATTTTTCAACTTGCCCACATGATACACAAATGTTTGTCGCGGCGAACCCACGTCTGCATAAGTAGAAATTTAAGTGAGTGATTCTGTATCGCAGAAGCGTCATTGACACCTCACAAAGCCTTGATTTACACCACCGGATATTCCATGGGAACTTTAAGTGGCTAAAACCCATGGTATTGAGCAATGGATAACTCAGGTTAGCTGAAATATGTTGGAAGCGCTGGAAACGTGAAGTTTCTAACAGAATGAGGTGAGGGACAGGATAGATTTAAAGAGCGCTGAGAGCTGACCTTGCCAATAAATCAGCCACCTCGTTAAAATAGACGCCCGAATGCCCAGGTACCTAGACAAAGCGGATCTTACGCACTGCGCGCGGAACAAAAAAACCTAAGCGATCAATTCAATAAAGATTTTCCCAAATTTTGGAAAGAGACTAGAACTGAAAGGCAGTCTGCAAGAATAAGAACCCGTGATACATGCCTAGGAAGTTTGAGAAGAGCCAAACCAATGGCCAGAACCTCTGCAAAGAATATACGAGTATAACCTGGGATACGATCGGAATAGCTCCAATCCAGCTCTTGCGAATATATCCCAACCGCCGCCTTCTCACAGCTGCCGGTGGCATCAGTGGAGATAACCGTATGAAGAGGAAAATTATGTAGGTGTTCAGAAAGGAGACCATTTAGGATATTTGCGGGCATATGTTTCGCTTGGGACGGGAAAATATGGTCATAATTGAGCACGGGGTCAGCCAGCTATCTGCAACTTGTTGCAAGGAGATCAGGTTAACCTGAAGCGGGGCTAACAGATTCTGCGTGAACCTAACTTGCGGAAAGTGATAGCTGGCCAATGATTAGTGAAAAACAGGTGTGGTTTGGATAGAAAAATGGGACTACAAACGCCAGGGGCCGGGTCACAGGACCAGAGGAAAGTACGCACTGTTAGAAGTTGGAAGCGGGAAAAGGGATCGGAGAAACGGGCTTCCAGATAAAGGACAGCGTTTGAAGCTGATTTTGGGAGCCCGAGGCATAACCGTAGGGCGTGCCTTTCCAGTAAATCTAATCGCTGTAGCTTGTTGTTTGCGCTACCAGAGAACAAAACACAACCAAATTCCAGAATCGGTCTTATATAAGCCTTATAGAGCAAAAGTAACGTGTCACGACGCATGCCAAACTTATTATTGGCAACTCGTGTCAACCGGCCCAGAGCACGTTCCCTCTTAATAACATTATTCTTAATATGGTGTCGCCAGGCCAAGCTTTGATCATAAGTAACGCCTAGGTATTTAACCGACTCCGCCTGCGGAATTGGAGCGGAGCGGTATACTAGCGAGATGTACAAAGGAGTGTCGAGCGGAAGTACCAGCACGCCACATTTGCTGACATTAACTGATAAATAATTTGGTTCAGCCAGACTTCAATAGCATTCAGGTATGCCTGCAAACACTCATATAGTGCATGAATATCCTTTGCTAATGCGAAAAAAGCTATATCATCTGCGTCTACATAAACTGCAATGTTTGGATGAATGGGTATGTCCAGAACCAATATGTTGAAAAGCAGTTGAGACAAAACATATCCTTGCGGCACACCTCTTGATGGAGCATAGGTATTAGAACAGAAAGATCCGTTTGTTAAGAAAAAAAATCTATCTTTAAAAAATTCACAAATCCAAGCATAGATGTAGTGCGGTGGATGTAGCTGAGCAAGATTGTTAATAAGGACCGTGTGTTCAACGCTGTCATAGGCTTTAGCAACATCAAGTGTCACCAAGGCCGCAACTTCTCTCTTGCGCATTGAGAGTCAAATTCGGCTCTCGAGATCCACATGCACAGACCATATGGAACAACCGCGACGAAAGCCAATCTGTGCGGAACTGAGACCAATAACGTGTAGAACATGCTCTGTGAGGCGACTGTGTACTACTCTTTCTATTAGCGTTACTAAATTTGAGGTTAAAGCAATCGGCCGAATATTGTCTGAAAGAAATCCATTGTCTGCATTTTTCTAAAGTAAAATTATTTTAGCAGTTTTCCAACCGTAAGGAATCCAAGAGTTTTCCAATGACGCATTTACAATATCCAGATGGTGAGTTGGAAAGTTTTGCGCTAAAATCTTTAACATGCCCACAGTAACCCCATCAGATCCCGGGGCAGCAGACTGCATCGAGGAAACAATTGGGAGGAGTTCCGACACGTCCACCTCCGGATAGTCCGATCTGGGGGTGAGAGTGTGCAAAGGTTCTGTTTTCTGCACTTGGAAACGTAAACCCAGTCCCTGAGCGATACTTTCAAGGTGTTGCTTAGCTTCCTGCGGAGACAATACCATTGACTTTATGCGGTTGGAGGCCGGAGAGTTGTTAATCTGCGCCATGAATTTATATAGAGCCTTCTTATTCTGAGGTTTAGAGAGATATGTGTTTAAATTTTTTTCATAATCCTCCTTTGCTTTTTCAACAGTTCTTTTGAAAGATGCAGTGTAGAACTTATAATTTATCCAATTAGCTGGGGTCTGATTATAGCAAAAGGCTTTTCAATGCTGATTTTCTAAGGCGATAAGCTTTCTCACACTCCTCCGTCCACCAAGGAGACGGCTGTCTGGCAGGGACAGTAGCACACACAGAGAATACAGAGCTCTCAGCAGCATCTTGCACAAAGGAATTTGCCCGCTGAGCTCTTTCTGCTCGACCGAACACCAGAACGATCATTGGAGCACCGTCTTCTTCCTTCAGCGCCAGACGCTGAATTTTACGTGGCCTAAGGCCTGCCTTACACACCTGTAATTTTCCTCTCAAAAGCACGCTGCTTTTTTCTTAAGTCCTTCCCCTTTCGTCAGTCTCCACGTTTCTGCCCTACAGATGAGTAGCGGTAAAATATAGTTTTTAAATACTTTCCTCTTGAGAGATATTTGTTAACCGCCATTCATGATCTGAAAAAACTCGCTAATTAGGCTACATTTTATTTAAAGCGGAAGCTCTACTCCTCCCATGCGAAACTTCAAGGTCTTATTAATGAGACGGCGGCAGAGTCGGAGTGTTGGGCTCTGCCCGGGAGCGCACCTACACTTTCAGTGAGCTGGCCCAGACATATCGTGCCGAACACCACCACTACAATCTCTCTCCCCCCCCCCCCCCCCGCAAACCATTCCGTTGGCAGTTGTCACCAAATATTATAGCGCGGCCTCGAGAACCGTACCATTCCTTCCCCCTATTTGCTTTCCCGCATGCATTCGGGAGCATACACCACCTCCTGTACTCTGTGCACCCACCGCCGCGCTACTCTTACCCACGTTCTCCTTGAATGCCCTGCGGACCCCCCTCCGCGAGTCCCGGAGCTCCTGACCACTTGGGAAGAATGGGAGATCCTACTGAGCTCGACGGATCAGGCATGGCAGAAGATCGCCACTTACCCTACCACCCACGTCTTGGAACTCCTTGAACTCATGAACGAATAGCGCAGTCGGTTCGTGAGGGGACCAAGACACCTACCTACGTGTCCCAAATCCCATGGTCAATAAAGTTATTTCTCTCTCTCTCTCCCTTTCTATCAAGGTCATGTCACTCCGAAGAATGACCTTCAAGGGGCGGAGTGGGAGTGTGGCTGTGACGTCATACCATGCGACTCGCCTCGCCTCGGTGCAGCTGCAGCGCGCGCAGCCGGCGGCGTTCCGTAGCCTTCGCAACTGAGTTGAACAACGTAATTCAACACTCGCCTGACAGTTGTGCTGAATTACGTGACTCTGTGCTCGGGTCATAAGAAAGTAAAAAGCTTGAAGCGTTGCGTTACGTTCGCAGATGGCATGAGAAGTCGCGCGCTGGAACCATTGCTTTGGCTCTGTAACGTAGACGGCTGATTGAATCAGATGATTCTGGTGATCAAGCCTTCTATTTCTTCCAGCAACAACGAAGTCAAGTCAAACCACATCAACCTGTGTCTGACTATGCTTCCACTCTGTAAACTAGGTTCAGACGGATTGAACTTTGTTCAGCCGCTTTGAATTCTTCTCATTATTTAACTCGTTATCAGGGCCTCCGATCACTACCTGCCCTAAGTATGCCTATGCGGTTTCCAGCAATTCGCTAAACGTGATATGCTGCTCCCTTGTGATACTGTTGAACATTACTTTGGTTAACTCCAATTAATCTTATGCCCCACCATTCTGCTGTGCCTGTCGAACTAACAAATCATGTTTTGCTGTTCATGTCCTGATTTACTTAGCAAGGCAATTTTCTCAGCGAATCGCAGATTACCAACGTATTTATTATCCAGTAGCTATTATCCCGAACTGTTCCCCATCCAGTCCTTTGAATGCCTCCTGCAAACATGCTTGATGAGCATTGGCAAGATCGTGTCTCCTTGCCTGAAATAATAATAACTGGAATTTTATTGCTGACTTTATGAACAACTATGGTAGCTATATAGCCGTTATAGATATCTTGAAGTATATTCCAGAAGACTATCCTACACCCTGATTGCGCTATACTTGGATGATCGCTTGCGTTCCGGTTGATTGAAATGTTTTTCGTAATTACTGAAGGCAATCTTTAGTGGCTGCATATATCTCTGACTGATAGTGTGAATATGCTGTATAGTAGAGTATTCTTTATGAAAGTTTGCCTGGTCATTTGGCAGAATAACATAAAGATGCTAATTTTATTAGCGATTTCTTTAGTGAATACCTGGCAGGCAACATATAGCTAGCTGATAGCTCGAATTTTTCATGTCCTTTACATCTCTTTTGTTATGGATCAAGATAGTATATTTCTTTAAACCTCGCGGTACACTCACGGACATCAGGCATCGCGTATACACGGCGTCTACTTTTACTGGCACTATCTCCCCTCCATTCATCAACAAATCTGCAGTTACCTAATCCTCGACAGCTGCTTTTCCCCTTTTCATTCCTCCTAAGGCTTTTCTTACTGCCTCTTTCGTTACTGGCGGGGTGTCCCCTCTCCGTGATTTGTTGCTTTTGTCAGCTTCATCCTGATTACGTTGGATACTTTTACATTGATTACTTTGTCATTGTTTGTCTCTTAAAACTTGCCAGATTACTTACTGAATTTCTTTTTGCTGGAAGCATTCCGTCGGCTGTAGAGAGCGCGTCTAGCTAATGGTTGTATCGAAGCGCGGGTATCAAAACTTTTCTGCATTTTTGATGCCTCATTGCTGAACTCCTTAACGGTTGCGGAATGATAACGTAGAATTGCAGAGAATTGCCTGTGATTTGCGCCTTATATTGTGAAGCTGACATGCTTCAATTCTTTCATATTATTGTCTGTGCATATTGAAACTTTCATCGCTTCCTCTCAGAGATCTTTCTTTCGCTGCAGAACAGGTTGACTTGACAAGCAGCCTTTTAAATACGTCTAATTTAGTGAGTGAAGAGTCTCGTCTTTGTACCATGTTCTTGAAGAAGCATTGGAGTCTTGAACAGTAATCACACTTGTGTAGCAATGTTATAAAAATATTTAAAGTAATGATTCTTTCTACCCGAGGCGTTGCGAAATCTTTCAAAGTTTTTCTGTCGTCTGCATCGAATAGCTAACACTTCTGTAGAAAACCAATTGGGAACAAATTTGAAGGAACGAAACACGTGAACGTGGTCATATCCGGTAATATTGATTGCTACACTAAGATGTAAATATAATAAAATATTCTGTTACAAAAATAATCCTCTTCAAAAATGCGCTTGTCCAGACTTTCTCAGTATTTGTACGCTTAGCGCATATATGCATAGAGGACCTTTATGTAGTCTTCCCAATTGACATGTCATCCTCGGAATTTGCTATACAGTAACCCCAGTTAATGTATTATCCTCGAAATTTGCTGTAAGGTAAATTGAATGTTCGCAGGAGAACCGCTGAAGGCTAGAAACACCCGCAATTTTAGCAGATGAATGACCGGAAATGGCGTCAAAGCCTCAGTACTCTTTCAAGTTAATGTTTTCTTGCACTATTTTGTGCACCGTGGTAGTGGCTCGTGCTCAAGGAGCACTCCCTTCAGCCAGCGGTATTTCCAGTCGCCCGACAGGTACTGATGGCCTGAGGACCTTTTTAAATCTGGCTTATTTGGGCCCGAGTTGTACTGTTGCGGTGACCTCTGGAAGGAATTATGACATTCCTCAGTCCCCGAGATAAATGCCGGGAGTAGGTGACGACTGTCCCAGTTAATTTCGAAGACAGTAGGCAAGTTGGTGTCACTGTTACTCTTCATCGGGAGAACTCGTGCGCACAATCAATTGGTGGATTTGTTGGCGGCGATTACAAGAGATTTGCTCTGCGGCGTCGAAGAACGCAATCAATCGAAAATTAAGGTTATCTGATTTTAAATCACAGAAGGAATTATCGAAACAAGGTGCGTCAGTTTTTTTTGAAAGGTATCAACCAACGCACTTACCAAATGCCTGACCGTTAAAAAGGATTCTGGTCGCGTTTTTCGTAAAACCGCACTAGAAAAAGCGCTGCTCCACAGCCCAGTAAAAATATATTCTTGTGGTACACAGTCGCGCATTGAAGAGGATGTTGTTCTGGCGCGGGGCAGTTGACGACGACGAGGACGCTGCAGATAGTGCTTGGATGACATTGTTTTTGGTGTGTGATGTGCTGACCTAGCCCTCGTAATAATATGAACATGTAGCAAGACCTTGGCGAAATATTCACACCTTTCTAAACCTGTTGGTTCCCCTTCGTTTTGAATACACCTTGTCTGTTGCGATCCTTGAGAGGTGCGATAAGCACACATACCTCTGGCAGAGGTGGCGGCCTATCAATTCGCCTGTCGTTGCATGTTACAGCATAGGAAAGTGGGGACACGGAAACTCAGATATGAAGTAAGTCTAGGTACAACTTTAAGCGTAGTGCGCCGAACATTGTCCTCGAACTGGGCCGAATTTGTTGATTAACTTTGTAGATAAAAGAAGCCGTGAATGCGCTTACTGATATGTGAGCACGCTTTGAAGACATTCAAAAAGACCTGAAAAATGTCCTCACTGAGGTAATTGAAGATGAGATGGAGCTTGTGGAAACATCCATGGAATTCTACTAACAAAAATTTCGAAGAATTTAAGGCCAATGTGGCTGAAATAAGAAAGGAACTGAGAAGTGTCAAAGCTGAAAATATGGAAACAAAGAAGCACAATGATTGCGTCACGAAAGAACTAGAGGAGATGACGAAAGAAGTGATTGGTTTGGAGCAGTACAGCAGAAAAGATAACCTGGAGATCAAGGACTTCCCGTAGTCGAGGGTGAAAACCATATCTCCACCTTCAAATCCATTTCACGGCATCTGCAAATTAAAATCCAAGGGAGTGACGTTCATGTTATTCACCGAGAGTCATCGATGAACAAAAAACAGCCGAACATCTTAGTCAAATTTCTCTCGCGTACCGCTTTGAGACAAAATGCTGAAAGCAGCCAAAAAATGAGGACTGGATACATTCAGGCTGGGTTTCACCAACTCAGCAGAAGAGAATTCACCAGTCTACGTGAACGTGCATTTGTGCCCGGCAAACAAAGGGCAGCTAGGTAATGCTGTGAAGGGGAAAAAAAAGGGGTGGAAGTATGCTTTTTATATTCTATAATGGCTCTGTCTTTGAATGATTGCAGTTCCGCCCAAATAGAAAAGAACTGGCTTGGTCAGAGTCAGGTGTCCGTGTAACACTAATATCCGGAGTGCTAGTCACATAAACTAGGAGCAAATACGACCACGGCATATGCCCTTGGATGACCAAAGAAACAATTGAAGTCCTGGAAAATAAAGATTCGTACTACCAGAAGTGGAAAACAATCTGGGTTATAATTACTACCGCGAACAGTTTCAGTGCTACCAAAATAAGCCGGTCGCAATGATGAGGAAATCAATGAAAGAATACTATGGAAAGTTAATTACATGGCAGCAAGGAAATTCCAAAAAGACATATGGCACCTTAAGAGATATTGTTGGATTAAAGAACAAAAAAAAACGAACCGCTCCTGATATAATCAGATGGGAGATGGCTAATATTTTAAACATTCGCTTCGTTGATTGCGGAAGGAACATGGTTAAGGCGTCCAGTCAACAACATCTCTGTTGAGCCCACCTATGGTAACGCATAATACCTTCGCTTTCCGGCAGATAACCGAAGAACTGAGGTCAGTAATTAAAGCCCTGCAAGAAAATAAAGCTAACGTTTGTGACGAAGTGCCAGCGAAGATGTTAAGGTAGTGCTGACACCGTATGCGTTCCCATATTCAACATATTTAACCACGCGATAGTTGCAAGTATCCAACAAATTTGAAGATAGCGAAAGTTGTGCCAGTCTACCAGAATGGTCCCAATGCACTGAATCCCAATCACCCTAGTAGTTACAGACCCATATTTGAGCTTAGGGTAATGCATTTGCTTTTCGGAAATCTAAATGTGCTGCAATCTAATAAGTTTTTCGGTAATAATAACGTATTAATTATGCCGAGCAGCATGGCTTTGTTTTAACTAAATCAACAACTACTGCCGTTGTAACACTTTCGCCGCAAATCAACACTACACTTCACAAAAGCCAGCTTGCAATAGTAGTATTCCTCGACATAAAAAAGGCGTTTGAATGCGTCTGTCAATCCGAGTGGGTAGGAAAATTAAAAACCAGTAGCCTTAATAATTTTCTCCGGTTTGTTGCTAGTTACCTCGCTGACAGAAAACAAAAAGGTAGTTAAGAAGAACACACATTCCGCATTGCTACCCACAACTTTCAGGGTTCCGCAAAGGTCTGTCTTGGGTCCGGTTTTGTTTTCTATCTTTGTGAACGACCTCCCGCAAGCCGTTTGAGTTTCAAATGCCCTAATGTAAACGGATGACACTGCTCTCCTGCTCTCACCTGAATCGCTCTCGGTCCTGAAAAGCATAGTAACATCTAAGCTATCCAATATTTCTTCATGGTTTTCTGCAAATAAATTAACAATAAATGTAGATAAAACTAAATATGTAGAATTTCACTCTAGGAGAAGAAACATTGACAATGGTGCGATTCCCATAACATTAAACAACCGTATTATTCCGTACAAAGTATTTTCCGTACAAAGTACCCTGTTCCTAGTTTTTCTTGCTATTTCACTGTCACATCAGTTACTGCTGCGAATCGTGGGGCCAAACATACAAAACCTATTTATTTCCCATATTGAGACTACAGAAGAGAGCATTTCAGGCAATTGGCCATGCGCCTTCAAGCAATAGCTGTAGTTGACTATATAATTAGCATTTCGCATTATTTGAATCCATGCTTAATTACAAACTATGCGCATTGGTAAATACTAATATTAACGCTAATAATTCTCCTCTACCATTAGGCTTTTCATAGTGCCATACCGTAACACAAGACATGCATTAAATGAAAATTTCAATTTGCCTGCCGGTCGCTATGTGTATGGGGAACGCTTAGTTCAATTTTCCGGTGCGAAAGTCTGGAACACAGGGCCTATTAATGTGAAGCTTGCAAATAACCCGAAACTGTGTTGCAAGTTTTACTTTATTAGCAACCGGGAAGCACCCTGACGCACATATCTTTTTTTATTAATGGTTTGTTGACCTTTGCGAACTTTTCTGTTTCTTACGGCTCTACGGATCTTGTTTTCGTCTTTTTTATTTTGCTTTGCTACTAAGTGTTACTTCAACTGCTTAGTTTGTTCAAAGCCTTTTTATTCCTGTTTCTGTGTCTAGTTTTTTAATATATTTGCACATTACGGCTGCCTGGTGTATTTTATTTGATTTTGCACTGGACCGTTTCATTAGCTACACGGCTATCGGCCTAAATATGTTTTTTATGTAATGGCTTGTACTTTCGAAAATAAAGAATGCTTTGACTTTTTCTTTGACCCAACGGCAAAAGTTACTCCAATGACCGCATATATTATATACTTCTCACCAGACTGATCGGAAGCAGTCTGCCAGTATTAGGGGCCATACCTCATTATTTAAGAATATTACTTCTGATGTGCTGCTAGGCAGTCTTCTGAGGCCATTTCTTTTCAAGTTATAAGTAAATGATATTGTTTAACCAAGTTATGATGCTTGTTACATTATTTATTCCCATGATACTTTGCATATTTGTTTTTGGTCGTGAGATAGAAGAGAGGAAGTAGTTGCAAAAGCGGGAACTTAACTGACAAAGCTAACTAATTTCTCAAATGCCAGCCGTCTTAACAGAAATAAATCGAAAGCTATAGCCCAAAATATTACTTCACAAGGTCAAACCGCCCCACAAAGTCTGTGTGACGCTTAACCTTGGACATACCTAGTATAGCAACAGCTCATGCAAAAATAAAATAAATATTCCCGCGACTAGGCTTCGAACCCGCGGCGGTGCGAACAGACCAGCTTCGCTGGACTCTGCATGGTAACAATATATGCAATCACCGCAGCCGATCACGCCTCGTGTTAAACATGCAACAAACTCCAGCGTTGTGCATTGCACATCGTCGTATTCCCCAGCTAATAATACTGTCGAACTAATACCATTGGCAGACGGGCCAGTAACCCAGCGCAGCAAAACCATGAGCCAACCAGGCTAAACGCTTGCTTTCGGTGTTGTGCTGGGTTTAACTACCTAAAAACCAAACCATCTTTTAAACCAAGACACAATTGCCATTTATCCCGAGAAGAAATTATTACTTAGCACAAGGTACTTCTGCTATTGAAATTTTTAATGAAAACAGAATCCTTAGAGTGATATTTTTTGCTCATATGACAATGGTAGCACATGGATTCAATGCGATAATCACTAACATCAGCTGCGGGTGCACTTGCCAGATATCTGTATTATGTCGCTGAAGAAATAAAAGTTCATTATTACCAGGCATTATTCGCACCGCACTTAAACTCTTCTTCGCTTGTTTGCGAAACAACAAAGATGCGTAATATTAACGCAACTTACTTTCAACGATAAAAAAGTGTCCGCGCATGTCTAACATTCTCAGACAAAATTTTTTGAATACCGAAAAATTGCAAGGTTATAAAATATTGTTGTGGAAATATTGAAGGGAATGGTCAATTCTCATATGTAGCGAAATTCTTCTTTTCAAGTGTTTTTGTCGATCGTAGCAATCAGTCAAGACTGCTTAGAAAACCACAGGTGAACGCTTTTGAAGACAGCGAAAACGTTATTAGAAAAAAATATGAGACTGCCGTCGGGTGATCTTTGGATGTATTGATTTTTAGAGCGGAATCTAACATTATATAAAAATTCGAGTTCATAGTCGATTTCCTGCTCAAGACATCTTTTCTCCAGAATTGTTTCGTATGAATATTCACGTTGTATACCACTTTCATCCGACAGCAGAATTATTTCTCATGTATAAATAATTATCTACAATTTAGTCCAATACCTGCTTTCTTTTTTGCAAGCGTCCTCTTGAAATTTTATAGAGCACGGCAATTTAAGCAAGCATGAAAACGATGATCACACTCGCAGCACTGATAATTGGTTTGTAACATATCGGCATGCCGATTCACACTGCCAATCCCTACAGTAACGTCTTCCGTTCCTTCTGAAGGACTCATAAAAGAAAAAAAAATATATTTTGAGACCTCCAATAAAAACGAATAAGGACAGCACTTTGTAACTCATCAAACTATCTATATACAATAACCATGTTTACACCATGATTGGAGTGAGACAGAAATGCACAAAATCTGCTAAAGAAGCCGCAATCTTGTACCAATCTTTATTATGAACTGAGGCAGAACACTAATTACCTGATATTTTCTTGAATTGCGATTGCTTTTGTGAATTATTGTTTTCAAGATTTGTTTAAAGATATTTTACTCGCACTACAAATTAAATTGTGGCAACTTCCGTCTTGTATGGGCTCAAACGTTTTTCAAGCTGTCATAAAGTCGAGTTTTGTCTGGGCATGCTTGGGGTACAAAAGGCGGTGCGTACAAGGCGGGGGTGCGAAAATGATTGAAGTTTTTGCTTCTAGCAGCTTTAATTTCGTTAGTTTGCTTGATGCTGAACTGTGCACATTGTGCGTTTATTGTTTACGGTGAATTTTGGTGAGTTGTGCAATAACTGAGCCGGCAGGAAGAGTACGTGTTCCGCCCTCTATTCTTTATTCTTCACTGAGTGTAAATATTTGTGCTGTGCAATCCAACCTAAACAGTGACCGTTGTGAAGTACACTTCTTTGTGTTTACATGGCACCTACCTAACATTTAATCATTGCATGAACTTAAATAGAATCAACGGCAGACTGAAACATTTTGACTCATTGTATACATTGCGGCACGCGCAATTTTTTATTTGTTTACTGCTGCGGGAATATTATTAAAGCATTGTGCTCTAAGTAAAGACGCACAAATTTTACTGGCGGCAAGCTCTGGAACTGTACATATGTCATAATAGTGTGGACTAGAAAGAGTGTATCCGAAAGTAACTTCTGTTTTATTTCATGAACTTTCAGTTCAAGAATGAAATTCTAACCGGAGCGACAGGCAGACGTGATCCGTATAGCTTGTATGCAGTAGTTGAGAAGAATACGAGCATATTCGTTTACGAACACCTTGACCATTTTACGCAAAAGGTAAGTTTCAATTTTCACTCAGTATCAGAAAAGAGGAAGTCAAAATCAGTTTTGTGTTTTTCGGTACAACACGAGAGCCAGATTGACATGCATGAAATCTGCAAAAGCAGCGCTCGTGCGTCTTTGTTTTCTCGTCCTCTGTCCGTGTCTTGCATGCGCTGTTCAAATATCATGAAAAAGCAACTAGCCTGTCAGCTTACCCTGTTTAACACGAAAGATCCAGTTGGTTGTCTGTAGTAGCCCGTCTTCCGGATCGAGTCAGTGTAGCAGTCTCCAGATTGTCTGCTTGAAATCGTAGCTGTGAGGTCACGAGTAATTAAGCCAACTCCTTAAAAGACGTCGCTCTGTAATTCGTGCATTAATAACGAAAAGCTAGGTTAGACTTTCCAAAAGCCTAAAAAAGAGTACTCGCCTGACTGTGTCCCTCTGTGCTAAAATGTCGTCAGTAGTACAACTAGCGTAGCCTTCCATTTTTAAGGCGAAAGTCTCATCAGTGTGCGCAAGACCTGTCGGCAGGAAACGTGTACTAGAAGTGTCCCCTGGACCTGTCAATCAAACCAGATATCATCCATGGTCATCAATGGTCATCAATAACTGGCATAATTTATCATTAATTAATGTCAGGACATCACTATGATACTGTCACGAACTAGAAGACGACAAAGCAGGCGCTGGCGAGGCACGGAGAGCTCGCGCTCAGCCCATCGCCATTAAATCATTCCATCGCCATCTGGCATGTAGTCCTCTCTTCTTCGGCTTGCTCTCACGTAACATTTGATGTAAGGTGCAGTTTACGTTATGATATCATCCCGGTCCCGGCGCTCAGGAGCCTTCTGTCCACTGAGGTTTTCTGCGGAGCGCTCATGGCTTCGAACCTGCCGGCGCTTCCCCATCCTGCCAGGTATGCTCCGACACCACCGCTCTCCTCCGCCCCGTGCCACGCCCCGACCAGAAGACACGACGACCGCCGCCGCTCATAAGAGACACCACAGACCTCCCACACATGAGTACCGACGACCTCCGACCCCACTGAACCGAGACCACTGCTACTGACCAGAGACCCCACTGACTAAACGCCCACACATGAGAGCGTGGTCCCCGGCCCCGGCTGTTGGGCGCGTCCACGGGCCTCGGCTTTTTCTTTCTGAGACCGGTGGCTCTTCGTTCTTTGTGGACCAGGCTTCATCCGCTCATCCTCTGCTCATCGCTTTCTTCGTGACAGCATGCCCTGCATCTTCTAATCTCTCTTCATACCTTTTACCACGCCCATCGCCACGTCTTACGTTTATTCATCACTGCATTCTCCTACTTCTCACCATCGGGACGACCGCTTGGCAGCCTCGCGTAGTGTCGACTGCGCGATGCCGCCATTATATGGTCTGCTTCAGAAACCTGCCTTCCCTGTCGGGCCCAAGCTCTCGAGCGCGTAAAAAGCACGTCGCTCATTCGCCGTCTTTCGCCAAAAACTTGCCACTGGCTGGAATTCTCCCATCTTTGCGGGGGTAACAGAGAATAGTGATGGCTAATGGCGGGAAGGCGACGTGTGGCCAGCATTTCTCGTCGTTCTCAGAATAGGGGACCGCAGCTTCGCAGGTGGGCGCTGCAAGCGCCAGTGAAAAGCGCCATCTCCGGCCGACTCGGCACAATTGACCGGGCAGGCCGCTCACCTTTCACATTTAGTAGCTGCGCGAGTAGCGCGCTTTCTCTTGAAAAAAGCGAGTTTTGCACATGAGTTTCGCATGCGCGTTGTCCTGCCTACAAATCTGTTTCGCAGTCGCGTGCTTTGTCCTACGTACTTGATTACTGAATAGCTTCAAATGATTAGGAAAATGTGCAGGTGCGATAGAATGAATTGTGAACAGCGCTGCGCAGTTAGAATTTATCTTCAATGCATTTGTACTTGGGTGGTAACAAAAAGATGTTACAGAGGTATATTATTTTATCATCGATGTCTCTAGCGTATTTGTGCTGCAAGCCAAGTAGCAGCCGCGCTGTTGGCATTTCTTTCTATCGCGTCAGTAGGTACACTTTGAATTTCAGTTTCGAAGAAATAGTGAACAGTGAAATTTTTTTCGCATTGCAGACTTGTAAAACGGAGAACTGCTAGTGAAGCGGGCCTATTCCGTAGAGCACATTGCTCATGAAAACGCATTTACAGTAACGGCGAAATGTGTGTCGCAAGTAAATAACTAGATCAGTTAAGATGTGGAATTCTAGGTAAATACCTTTTTTGCAAAGTCATTTTCGCAAAATACTTCATTTTGTCCAGTTGTTTGGAAGCGCGCAACTCTGTTCTCCAAGTAGTTGGGATTTCTTTATATTTTCCTCCATAATAATGAAAATTATTTTTATTGCAACATAAAATGGTTGCCTGAAGGAACAACACACGATAAAACAGCATGCGTTAAAAGAGCGCACAGAAAACAGCACAGCGACAAAACAGCACCGAGACAGAATGGGCACAGCGACAAAACGGTACAAGAATAATCAGCATGGCGACTAAACAGCACACGTCGGAGCAGCACGGCTGACAAAACGGCACAGCGAAAAAGCAGCACATCGAAAAAACAGCACGACGAGATAATAGTGCGGGGAAAAAACGGCATGACGACAAAACAGCCCAATCAAGTACGGTGCAGCGCTACTGGAGGAGTGCACTATCATATCCATAACTGCAAACGGTAAATGAGGACACATGTGGCAGCGACCTTTGGAGTTAGCGAGTGCTCGTTTCACCGACTAAATTAGGAACGCGGTAGGGTAATATTCGCGATCTCAAATACCGACTTTTTTTTTGGCGGGTATTGGAATGAATAACGCTGAAGGAGTTGCTCTGGAATCATCGATTGTGCGGGTTCTTCATCGTGGTGCTGAATTCTGGCATATGCGTCCGACGTACGGCTATGGGTGTTCCAGAAGCTCTCATTCAAAACTCTTGCTGTCGGCAGTTGGAACTTAAGCAGTTTTGCTTGGAGCGAGCCGCAGGGCTTTCACACAATGAAAATATCCAGCATGCGATGCGTACAGTTAACGATGGCAGGATTTCCCGAGCCGATATTTTCAGGTTGTTCGGGGTTAAACCAGGGCGCTGCACAGTGGTTGTCCGGGGCTGACTGGCAGTCACTCTGCTGTGCGAAATGGGCTGCACAGCCGTCCTAAAGTTCACGCATTAGCGTGAATTTTTTAGTGTAACTTTATATTTAAGCTTTTTTTTTCCTCTCGGAAGAGATTTATCTCGAAACATCAACTTTCGCAACATTAGATGGAAGCTACTTTCATCGCTTGAAAGCCAATTTTATTAAGACATGAATTTTCGCCAAAATTGACCCTTTTGCTCAGGAGCCAGAAGAAGCACCTAACAAACATAGGTGGGAGTCTACTGAAGCATTGTTGTAGAATGAACGCAGAGAATTTCGCTGCGCAGGATGTTTATTGATAAATCGGGCTTGAAGATTAGGTGGGTCGAGAAAAATGACAAGAATAACAAATGGGTGTTGTAATATGTTTGGCCTCATGAAAGACAGCAAGAAAAGCTGGTCATAATTATACCGGTGGGACGGCTCTACCCCTGGAAATAGTAACAGTACTTGTAGCAGTGGTAGTATAGTAGCAGTATACAACATTTATTCGCCTAAGAGTTACAGGCTGAGCATATTCCTCCTGGATACTCGTAAAAAGGACCTCCAACTGCAGGGCTTTCTTTTGGGGCGCTAACAATTAAAATAGAGCCGCCCGAACTAAATACTGGCCTTAGGCGTTACTGACGTCATCGTATCAACCCTATAGAAACGCAACGACGTCTTGCTATAATGCCGTTATGTGTTTAAATGAAAGCTGCGACGTTGAATGCTCTCTCATCGAATGTGTGCGAACTTCTCTAAGCACAGTATCAACAAGTGATATGATGAATTTAAAAAATGCAAGCAATGCCAAAAAGAAAAAACCCGCAAAAAAATACATCAACATATACCGTTCCGCTTTCTTTAAGGTCGTTTGTTTTCTTTCCGTGCTTGGTTGAGCTTTTAAGCCTCTGAAGTTATTATATATAAAGAATATACCATACTTTTGTTTTGCTTACACTGTTAAGCTGCGCGAAAAATTAGGCATCACAGTCGAAGCTTAAGTGCGGTATGGACAGAAGATAAAAAACGGTTTGCCTTCACAGCTCGGAAGTAGCCACCGACCAACAGAAATATAGTTTTTCCCGGTTTATTCTTCAATTAACAGTTCGCGTCACATTTACCTTTTTCACAGCGTGCGCCTTTCTTTGGTAACTGTCCGCGCTGTACACTCACACACTTTGTTTTTTTCTGATAGCCATATTTTTTTGTTTTATTTTATCCACGTGCCGCGGGTTTTTGCGCATGGGGTCATATCTAGGCCTTAGCTGTAGCGTCCAAAACACGTTTGCTTGAGAACTTGCACCCGTGATGGGTGATTCCTTGCTTTCTGTCGTAAGCGTTAGGTCTGGGCACTTTTCATGACGCATGGCAGAACATCCTTTTGTGCCTGTCAGGTACACGTTTTTCTTGAAATGCATTTTTATAGACATTTTTTCTAACATTCATTATGAGAAGAAACATTATGAACAAGACAAACGCCAGACATAAACTGCATTTTCTTCATGTCGAAAACAGGGTGTACACAGATTAGTGCCCGAGCTAAAAGGCAGGAGCAATTGCCGTCGCCCCTACGAAGTTTCCAGGGATGCTACCAAAAAGCCCAATATGGCTTGGAAGCGAACCTCGAGAGCTGCAGTACCGGCGTGATGAGATCTACCTTATTAATCAGTCACCACCACACACATTCTTTTTTTTGCAACACAACAACCGCCATTGATTCTCTGGAAGAGAAAAGGCGGCATTCTACATCAACGACCATGGGAAGTCAACAACACAACACTCACTAACCCCGTTTCTCAGCCCCCTGCACGACCATCCCGGGCCTTCCCCTTCTTCCTCTGCGAATGGGGATGACTCCACTTCCCTTGAAGGGCATACAATCCCCTCCGAAAACGTCGTGTGGGGAAGTCCAGCGCGTCTGGCGGCCACAGATCTCATGGTAAAGGGGTAATGCCCAGTGCGACTACCACGTCCCGTTTCCACATAGGCTCTACACAACTTAAATCGGGGGTACCACTTTCGTGGAAGTCAACATTGCAGATAAATAGAAGGCAACACCGGCTGCTGATCCTTGAAGATATTTGTTTATTTTATCTTTCAAAGTGAATACAAAAAGCATTCTCCATTATCTGCTGGGCCAATAGCAGAAGTTAGTAGAGGCTCGTTTTATACGTTTTTATTTAGGCAACAGAATACACACAAAGTTCGGTTGTGCATGATCAGCCATGGCAATGAACACTCAAGCGCACACGTACAAATGATCACTAAATGTACTCCCCAACCTTCGAAAAGTATACACGTTTAATGGAGGAGAGAAAGTTCTTAGCCATTTTAATTTCTAGTGGCACGGTATTCCATATTACGCCCCATTATACTCAATTAGGCGCCCCGTAGGTTTTCCGGGTTACAGGGTAGTAGAAATTTTTACTGGTTCGATGCTTGATATGTCTATTAGGCAACACAGACATTTTATTTGAAACAGGGTAATCATCTCATATAATGTTATTTCAAACCATCGTGATTTCCATCTTATTCAATAAAATAAACTGATACATCTGCAACCTATTGAACAAGGGGTCACTAAATTGTTACCAAGTGCAGCATGTTTTTATGCGCTATATGATATCTAAAAGGACCTGTTAGAATTACACTGCGCCGGTGGCTCGTTTCCCCCTTTCATCGGGAGCTGCCGCCTCCGTGGAAGTCAAGGCGAGGGGGCTACTGAAGGGTGCGACACTTGCGCAAAGCGCTTTCAACTCCGGCGTCGACTCGTCGTTGTACCTTGCCGCAAGCGCGTGCAGATGGCTTATCACTGCCCCCGCTAACTACTGCGCGTCTCACCGGCTCGTCTCCTTCTGACCGGCCGTGCACGAGGGGTTAGAATAATGCCAGCGCGTCGCGCGCTTCGGGCGCCGCCCAAGGCCGCGGGAACTTCGGGGTGGAACCACGAACTGCCTTGTCAGGGTCGTAAGAGGCCGGCGACCTTTTTTGCTGAGGAGTTCCCTTTTACTGTCAACGGAGAGGGCAAAGACGTTGCGGGGGGCGCCTTAATGACGCCTCGATGGGTTGCACATGTATTGAGCTTTGTATGCGAAACCGCACGCCCTGCACGTTCGAGGAGGTGTGGGGCTCCACAGAGTCGTTCTCTGGCGGTCACTGGGCTCCGCCCATTTGTATGTGCGGTGCCGTTGTAATGCTATTGGTCTATATTGAGCGAGAGCTGGAATAGCAAAGCTCCGCCCTCTTATCGAAGGGTTTAAAACTTACTGCAAACGAGGAGTTTGGGACAGCGCTCCGAGTCTCAGTCTCGGCCGCCTTTAAAGAGCCTTTTTATTAACTGCCTTAGCCTTGTATTTCAATCCCGTTTTTAATAACAAAGTGTTGTTGTTAAGAAGTTGCTGACCCAGTTGCTGCCCCGACCGGCAATGTGCGAGTTGCTGCCCCAACCGGCAACGTGTCTCCGGACGAGCAGACAAAGATCTGAAGTGCTTTTCGTACTGCTAACCGCCGTGTATGCGTTCACCGGCCAACGCGCCGTCCTCATTTGTTGCTCGGGACGAGCAACCGACCAGCCCGATCCGGACATCAGAAAAGGGAAGGAAAGTGACCAAGATCGTCTGATCGGCTTTCTACAAAGCAATTAGAGGCAGTACATTCCTGAAGATTGAAGGAGCACGTCTTGGTGAGACGTCCCGCGAACCGAGGTGCAACTGAGGCGAGATCCTTGTGTGAGGCCTCAGAGTCAAGTCTCCTCGACAGTGCCGAGGAGCGAGAGCAGCGAGACCGACAGAGCTGCCACTTCAGCGGCACCTGCGGCTGGCGACTTCATCACCCTGGAGGACGTGACGGACCCGCAGTGAGCTCCGGTGGAACTCCCACTCCTTCTTCAACCAGCTGAACGTGAACAGCGGAAAGACAGATACCGGCCCATCGCAGCGCGAGCAAGAAGTCTGCAGAACACAGGTGGGCCCTTGGCCTTTTTGTCCGTGAACGCGGTGTCAGTCACTACCCGAGCACTGAAGCTGCGTTCTGATGGTCAAAATGCAAACGACGCCGACTCTGACGTGGAAGACTTGGAGATTGTGACGTCTATGGATGGGCACAGCTCAAACCCCTAGGCGAGTGACAGCGGCCAGGGCCACACGCGCTTGGGAAAGGAGGAGCTCGAGATTGAAGCTCTTAGGTTAAAAATTTAGCTCCAGAGGCCGATTCAGAGAGGTCAGGGCACCTCGAAAAAAGGCAGCCGAAGGAAAAAATTGGATCGGCAGACGGATGATCTAAGGGCAGTCCTCGCGCCTATGCCACAGTCGGACTGCCTCATTCCTGCCTGATTCGAAAGCGCCGAAAATATAAGGACGTGCGAGATAACGAATAATGTCGCGGGATCATTGTAATGAAATTCCTGAATGAACAAAACTCGGGTACTCGTTGCTAACCATTCGGTCGACACGGTAATTAGTTTTTAGGAAATTCGGGAGCTAGTGCTCACGGAGCTCAGATTTACTGCCGAAGAATAAAAGCGGTTTTTCACCTGTAGAAAAATGCAGAAGGCTGGGGTCAATTGTCACTAAAGTGGACGTAACGATCAGCTACTACTTACAAAGCAGGAAAGTGAACAGTTAAGCTTGAGGACGCTCGGATCTTGATGGTGGCAGACTGCGCTAAGCAGGTTATGCCGGAGGAAATGAGCGAGTACATTCTCCAGCAGGAAGGAGATAAGCGACTGAAACCCAAGGAGCTTGCGGAACTTGCCGAACAATATGAAGAGTGTAGGCGTGGACGCCATCCAAGGGCTGCAGAGGGGACAAAAAAGCATGAGGCAAAGCCGTGCGAGGCACGAAAGCAAGAAAATTGGTTCAAGGACGAGCACAGGGAACCATGAAAGCGCTATGGCGGTGGTAAATTCGGTCACGTCCCGTAGGACTAACCCCAGAAAAGGGCGAAAGTGGTGTCTGGTCATGTGCTAGGTCGTCACCAGCAGGAACCAAGTGTGACATTCCGTGTGTGCTACGAGGATCCACGTTCGACGGCGCGGCGTAGACGGAGACCCGTGACAGCGGCATCATCAATTACCCAGCCATGCTCTTTGAGTGACGACCAGAACAACCGGACCCGCCGCCGCCCCGGGGAAACAGGCTTTATCCTCCCCAATTTCCGGGCACATTCCAGGACAAGGGAGCTGTCAGCGGGCCAGAGCGCGCCGTACCACAGCCGACGCTATGCGCTACCGCGAAGACAACATTCTTTCCCTCCCCCCCCCCCTTTGTCGTGGGCTATCGCCGGGAAGGCACCCACAGCATTCCCAGAAGGGCCGTGACGGACACCTGTCATGGCGGACAGGCAGTACTCGCCAAGAATGTGGAAAGACAGGCGCTAGTGAATTAGCTCCGAAGAGAGAGCCTGTGTATACTCTCACTTGAGAGAGAGTGGTGGCGTTTTTGTTGTTTATTTAGTTTGTATTGTTAACAGAATCTGGGTTCGAGGCTAAGCCCAACCCAAGGGGTGGTCCCCATCTCGCATGTTATTTTGGATTGGAGAATTGATGCTTTGGGCGGGCCACTGGAAATGACCGCCCTTAGTCCTTTGTTAATCAAGTGCTTAAAAGCGCATGTAAACGGATGAGTCCAGTCTGAGCTGGGGCTCCATGCTTAGCATGTAATGTGATGCTACTTAGGCACTAACCTGCCCGGTCGATGAGTAAAGTAGTGCAAAGTTTGTTCTTTTGTAAATTCAGTTCTGCATTTTCCAGTTTAACTCTCTATGTATGTATGTTGTAAAATTATGCTCTGCTGTCATCATCTACAAGCTCGCCTCCTGTTCATCTTCCAAGCCGAACGACACTAGAGGAAGGGTTTGTGAACCATCCTCGAAGAAACGGACGACTATTGAAATTCTACTGCAACGACGCTCAGGACGACATCGTTCGCCAAGAGGGCCTTCAGCGCCGAAGCCCGACGGCGTGCAGCTTCTGCCAGCAACCGCTCGAGCCCAACTCCGGAGCCACTCCATCGCCCCCATGAAGTCGTCGGCACGTAAGCTCGGACGCCCCAGCCTCTGATGTATAATCTTAATCATGTGTAATTATTGAATATACCTGTTTGTTTAAACTGAGCCATACGGTGTCTCTTTGCCTCTCCGTCCCGTGTGGACCTGCGCATTATGGGGGTCATCACACTGGTGTCAGAAGTGGGGTCTCAAAAGCAAATGTCCTCTGAATGCTGTGACATTCATGACTTCAAAATTGTAATCAAAAGGGAATCACGGGACTGATTGTGGGACTTTTACCCCCATTTGAGAGGCTTGAGGCACTGGAGGGCTTGAAAAAAAAAATGACTGTATCTGAGGGAGCTCCCACTCCACAGCCGTCGCTCGGAGCAAGCATGCTGGCATTAGGAAGCGTCATTCCGACGTTTACGGGAGATAAGACAGGGGCTCCAATCTGCGATTTCTTTTCCATGCTAGAAGAGATTGGGAAAAAGGGGGGATGGTCCGATGCTCAAATGCTGGGAATGGCGAGGTGTAAGATGGCAGGAGCTGCTCATAATTTTGCCTGGCGAGACGAAAAAGTAAAATCCACAAAATCATTTGCGGAATTTAAGAAGCTCGCGTTTGAGCATTTCGACACTGAACCACGTCACGTGCGGGTACAGAGGTTCCGTGACGCCGGACAGATGGTAGGGGAGGACGTGCGAACATTTGCGTCGAGGCTTCAGCGCCTAGCACGCGATACGTTAAGCAGGGAGGAGGAAGGAGACCAGCTAAGGAAGAAATACGCGGAGGATATACTTAAAGAGGAAATGACCGCTTTGTTCGTGGCTAGTCTGCAAGACCCCGTGCGCCGGTTCGTGCTCTCGCGCAAGCTGAGCAATTTCGACCAAGCCGTGGAGGCCGCATTGGATGAGGAACGAAATGAGGCGTTAACGACAGCCGCAGCGAGAGTACGCGTCATAGAGAGAGCGGTGCTCAACCCTGAGGTTGCTCTCTTGACAGAGCGGTTAGATCGCTCGGAACAGCTGCTAACTCAGCAGGTAGAACGCCAGGTTGAAGCGCGCGCTCAACAGCACCCATTCGCTGGAAACCGGAGACCGCCACAAAGCTACAGGCGCGGTATGCGAGATTTTGAAGAAATCGTATGCTTCGCTTGCCAGGGTCGCGGACACATCGCCAGGTTCTGCCAAAACGTGCGCCGTGGGGAGCCACAAACAGAAGCAGGCGAGTCACGCCCTAAGCAAGCCGACAGCGGGGCTCCAGATACCGAGACAAAAAACTAGTTAGTCCTCCCCAGCCTGAGGAGCGTGGGGAGGGAGCAGTGGATGATGAGGTGGTGGTAGTTTGTGTGGCCGACGAGGCATGCCCTGTTGTGCGTTGCAAGTTAAATGGTTGCTGCATGGAATTGTTGATAGATACGGGGTCAAAGGTGACATTGCTTAAGGAGAGCAGTTTTAACACGCTTCGAAGGAAGGGGGACCGCGAGGTGTTGGAAGCGTCGGGTGGTATGGCAACCAAATTTGTAGGCATAACGGGGGATCCTCTTGGCATAAGTGGACTCTACCGGTTACACTTCTCTCTCGGCGGAATTGCATTGGAGCACCCCTGCTACGTATGCCCGGACACGGTGTCTCTGCCAAACGGAGTGTCAGGTATATTAGGGCAGGATTTTTTGAGAAAAGGGAAGGTAGTAGTCTCATTCTCTGAGGAAGAGGTTAATGCGGGCGGCTCTAAAGTTCCGTTTTTGAACAGGAGAGGGGCTGAGATTCGCATTACCGATATTGACACCCTTCAAACAGTGGGATCATTGGAGAAGGTATATTCGCGGGTTGCCGTCCGGCTGGTCGAGGAGGCGGTCGTCCTTCCTTGGTCGGAGCACATTTTGTACGCGTTTGTGCTTTCAGATGTAGAGAGCGGCGCCGTGGGAGTGCTTGAGCCGGTCGACTCTCTCAGCAATGGCCTGAAGGCAGCCGCGTGCCTCGTGACAGTTAATGACGCCCACAGAGTGCCCCTACGGGTGGTTAACTGTAGCCAGCAGCCACTGAGCCTTCCCAAGAACAAAACATTGGCTTTCTTCACCTCTGCGATAGAGCAACGTGAGCCCACCGATACGGTACTCGCAACTGTAGAGCATGCTAGTCCTTCGGCTGCTCCATAGGTGTCGTTCGATCTTTCTCACGTAAAATCCAGGGAGAGGGAGGCTCTGGCTGGTTTGCTGAACGACTACTCGGAGGTATTCGCCGCGTCCAACCTGGATTTGGGCTGCTGTGGCGTTATAAAGCACAGGATAGAAACCGGCACTTCATCGCCCGTTTACCAGCGTGCGTACAGGATTCCTTACTCCCAACGAGAGGAGATGGAGCGGCAGGTGCAGGACCTGATTGATCGCGGCATTGTCGAACACTCAAAGTCACCCTGGGGAGCACCAGCACTATTGGTGGAAAAGCCAGATGGCTCGTATCGATTGGTAGTGGACTACCGCAAACTAAATGCCGTAACTCGCATCGATCCATACCCCATCCCCAATATACAGGAGACGCTTTCTCAGCTGGGCTCTGCCAGGTACTTCACGGTAGTGGACATGGCGGCGGGATTCTGGCAGATAGCAATGGATCCGGCAGATGCCGAGAAAACGGCATTCAACACGCCCTCAGGGCACTATGAATGGAAAAGAATGCCGATGGGTCTGGCCAACAGCCCTGCTGTCTGGCAGAGAACCGCTGATGTTATCCTGGCAGGTCTTCTGGGGAGGCTGTGCTTCGTGTATATGGATGACATTATCATATACAGTGACAGCTTTGAGAACCATTTGCGCGATATTGAGCAGGTTTTGGTGCGACTAAGAGGAGCGGGTCTCAAGCTGAAGCCCTCTAAGTGCCAATTCCTCAAAAACGAGGTGAAATACCTCGGGCACGTTGTTTCAGCTGACGGTGTGCGACCGGACCCTGAGAAACTAAGGTGTGTCTCGGATTTTCCATCCCCGACTAGCGTCCGCCAGGTCCGGCAGTTTCTCGGCCTGATCGGTTACTACCGAAGGCACATAGAGGAGTTCGCCAAGCTCGCTAAGCCGCTCACCGCCTTAACAGCCAAAAATGTCGCCTTTCGCTGGGACGAAAACGCGGAGAATGCCTTTGGGGCCCTGAAAAGGAAGCTAATGAGTGCACCCCTGTTGCGCCACCCGGATTTTAATTTGCCCTTCGTTATGGCCACAGATGCGTCAAAGTTCACAGTTGGTGCCGTGCTCTCTCAGGTTATCGAGGGCAAAGAACATCCCGTTGCTTTTGCTAGCCGACAGCTGAGCCCCACAGAGCAAAAGTACGGAGCTACGGAAAGGGAGTGCCTCGCCGTTGTCTGGGCAGTAAAGCACTTCAGATGCTACCTTTACGGCCGCAAATTCAAGCTAGTCACAGACTGCCATCCTCTGAAATGGGTGATGAGTGTCAGGGACCCTAGCTCGCGACTCGCTAGATGGAATCTACACCTGCAGGAATACTGCTTTGAAGTTGAGCACAAGTCAGGAAAGACGCATCTGAATGCTGATGCACTCAGCCGCACAGCTGCCGTGGCAGCTATACATGAGTTTGTCCCCGTAGTCGACCCCGCCGAATTACGCACAGAGCAGTGCAAAGATCCGGACCTGAAGCGAATAATCGAAAGCTTAGAGGACGCACCGTCTCACCCTGAACAGCTAGGTTATTTCATTGGCAAAGACGGCGCCCTGTGTCGGCGCACGAGGCCAACCAGGAAAGGGAGACCAGAGAAAACCGCTTGGGAGAGAGTCGTCATACCTCGGTCGTGGACAGAAAGGGTTCTTCGCGCGTTTCACGATGCGCCATGCGCCGGTCATTTTGGCGTAGCGAAGACACGCAGGCGTGTGGAGCATTTGTACTTTTGGAGTGGCATGCGACAGGATGTTAGAGACTACTGTGCGAGGTGTCATTCCTGTCTCGAAAGAAAAACACCCAAGGGACGAAGACCAGCTCCAATTCAGCCGTTCCCTGAGGTTTCGGCTCCCTTCGAGCGGACAGGTATGGACATAATGGGCCCATTGCCCACGACCACTTCCGGAAACAAGTACATTTTAGTATTTGTCGATCACCTTTCAAAATACGCGGAAGCGGTAGCACTCCCAGATCAGAAGGCAGACACGGTTGCAAGAGCATTTGTCGAACAGATCGTGCTCCGACATGGACCCCCGAGGCAACTCTTGACAGATCGGGGAACGAACTTCGTGTCGCAGCTAATGAGGAAAGTTTGCGAGCTGCTTAAGATCGCTAAGAAGCAGACAACACCGTACCATCCGGCTTGCAACGGCGCGGTGGAGCGACTGAACCAAACCGTGGCCGGGTTCCTGTCGCATTTTGTTTCGCGCGACCAGCGGGACTGGGACTTGTGGCTCCCGTATGCAATGTTTGCCTACAATTCCGCAGCACACGAGAGCACGGGCGAATCGCCATTCTTTCTTCTCTACGGCCGAGACCCGGACCAGCCTAGTGAAGTGCCAGAGGGCCCCCGTCGTGTCCCATACGCTTCACTGGACGACTATAAGGTGGAGCTAGAATCGCGCTTGCAAGTGGCGAGGGACATCGCAAAGGAGGCCTTAAAGAAAGCGGCGAAGCGCAGGAAGGAGGTGCACGATCGCAGTGCTAGAGACGCGCCGTTTAATGTGGGGGACAGCGTGTACATTGAAAACTGCCAAAGGCAGATTGGGCTAGCTCGTAAGTTGAAGACGAAGTGGAGAGGACCGTGCGAGGTTGTCGAGAAGCTTTCTCCGGTAAACTTCAGAGTCTGAGACGTGAACCGGCGCTTGATAAGGATACACGCAAATCGCCTCAAGTCGGCACCGGTTCAGTATTCACGAAATGAGGAAAGGGAAAGCGCGGATTTTGATGGGGACAGAAGTGAAGCGGAGCGCGCAGATAGTTCGCAAGAAACGCCCTCTCCTGCATCTGTTCGGCAGGCGCCAGAGGTGACGGCCAGAATGCCACCGGATTTACTTCATGCATTGCTAGAAGAAGAAGCGCGCGAGGTTGCCGCGCAGATAACGCCAGGAGAGGCTCCTGCCACGAGCCCTCGCGAGTCCCAAAGCAGACAAAGGGGCACAGACTTACTTAGTATGACTCATGAAGGCCGATATCCGCTGCGAAATCGGAAAGCTAAGTCGGACTAATGGCGTAAACAGAGCGGAGTTTTGAACTGGTTAGAATTGTGTAATGCCACAGCTCATAACATTGCTATGTGCTTATGTGTTAAGTGATCGGAGTTGGTAGTTAAACCTTTCTGTCATTAAGTAACACCTTCACAGGAGAGCATGCAGAGCGCATGCAGAACCTGCCCTACTTCCTTTCGTTATCTATATTTTTTTTTCTGTGCCGTGATCGTGCTAGAAGTGGGAGCTCCTTTGTAACTGTGGTAAATTTATTTCGTCCAGTTTGGACTAGAAAGGAGAGGCTTGGGTGCTGAGTTTCATGTTTATCTGTAAAAGAAGATCAGTGCTGCCCCTGGAGACGCCAGTATTGACAGCGGAGGCATATGGTGTTGTGCAGTGGTGTTGAGTGCAGCGAAAAGTGTTTTGTCGGACGCACTGTGCGAGGCGATTCAGAAAGACAAGGGGAGCTGCGTGGACTCAAATGTTCGGAGAATATTCTTCTGGAGGGTGTGCGAGTGTGACATTCCGTGTGTGCTACGAGGATCCACGTTCGACGGCGCGGCGTAGACGGATACCCGTGACAGCGGCATCATCAATTACCCAGCCATGCTCTTTGAGTGACGACCAGAACAACCGGACCCGCCGCCGCCCCGGGGAAACAGGCTTTATCCTCCCCAATTTCCGGGCACATTCCAGGACAAGGGAGCTGTCAGCGGGCCAGAGCGCGCCGTACCACAGCCGACGCTATGCGCTACCGCGAAGACAACATTCTTTCCCTCCCCCCCCCCTTTGTCGTGGGCTATCGCCGGGAAGGCACCCACAGCATTCCCAGAAGGGCCGTGACGGACACCTGTCATGGCGGACAGGCAGTACTCGCCAAGAATGTGGAAAGACAGGCGCTAGTGAATTAGCTCCGAAGAGAGAGCCTGTGTATACTCTCACTTGAGAGAGTGGTGGCGTTTTTGTTGTTTATTTAGTTTGTATTGTTAACAGACTCTGGGTTCGAGGCTAAGCCCAACCCAAGGGGTGGTCCCCATCTCGCATGTTATTTTGGATTGGAGAATTGATGCTTTGGGCGGGCCACTGGAAATGACCGCCCTTAGTCCTTTGTTAATCAAGTGCTTAAAAGCGCATGTAAACGGATGAGTCCAGTCTGAGCTGGGGCTCTATGCTTAGCATGTAATGTGATGCTACTTAGGCACTAACCTGCCCGGTCGATGAGTAAAGTAGTGCAAAGTTTGTTCTTTTGTAAATTCAGTTCTGCTTTTTCCAGTTTAACTCTCTATGTATGTATGTTGTAAAATTATGCTCTGCTGTCATCATCTACAAGCTCGCCTCCTGTTCATCTTCCAAGCCGAACGACACTAGAGGAAGGGTTTGTGAACCATCCTCGAAGAAACGGACGACTATTGAAATTCTACTGCAACGACGCTCAGGACGACATCGTTCGCCAAGAGGGCCTTCAGCGCCGAAGCCCGACGGCGTGCAGCTTCTGCCAGCAACCGCTCGAGCCCAACTCCGGAGCCACTCCATCGCCCCCATGAAGTCGTCGGCACGTAAGCTCGGACGCCCCAGCCTCTGATGTATAATCTTAATCATGTGTAATTATTGAATATACCTGTTTGTTTAAACTGAGCCATACGGTGTCTCTTTGCCTCTCCGTCCCGTGTGGACCTGCGCATTATGGGGGTCATCACACAAGGATGACAGCGAGGACTGACCTATCACGGCTGACCTAGGTGGACCTTTTGTATGGGGAGTAACCGTTCAAAGTGTGCCTCGATTCAGGCACAAACATCAACGCGTTGAGACGGAAAGTTGTGGCTGAGGAAGTACAGAAGCAGGGAAGTCGGATGTTAGGCTTACGAGGCGCATTTGGGCACACCGTAAGAGCCGAGCTCTTTAATGTTCCACTCAGCTTGTCCACGGAATATAGCGGCGCAAGCCCTCAACTGGTCACTTTATGCGCGGTTACGGATGAGCCAACTGGAGAAGTCGATGCCCTAATGATCCCGGATGTTTTCGAGGCACTCAAAATAGAGCAAAAAGATGCCACTGAACTCGCGGTTAGTATTTGTCTGCTGGCATGTCTGCTGGCTCGCCACAGACGTCAGTGAACAAGCGGTGGTTTTTGAGGAGGTTCGCGCGGCTCGGATGACGTATGAGAGACACCCCAGAGCGGCGTGAAGGGGGGCTGGAAGCCGGCGCCTGGCGGACGGCGAGGGCCCGAAGATGAACGGCAGCCACAAGGACGCCACGCTTATGTGCGTGTACGCACGGGTGATCCGGCGCGCAAAAAAAACGGCCGCGTGCACTGACCGAGGTGGCCGCAGTTGGCGCCGGGTACGCGGTTGACGGCCGGGGCGAGATGCTGGCCCCTGCGAAATACGCCGGAGAAGGGTGTTGCCCGGTAAGACCAAGGTCTGCGCGCCGCCTCCGTAACGACCGTCGGATTAAGGGAACCAGCTCAAGATGCCTTCCCAGCGAGCCGACCGAAGGGAGCAGCGGGGAAGATGGAGCTGGGAGGGACTGCAGAGGTAGAAAGCGTCAGCGAAGGGTAAGCAGTGTCCGTCGCCGACCAGATGGCGTTGATGCCGATGAAGCTCAAAATTTCTGAAAACGAATTGAAGAAGGAAAGATTGCGCAGCAACCGCAATGCAGATGCCACTCATGGTATGCGCGCGCCGCCACAGGGTGCGGAGGAGAACAGGACACTCAAGTACACAAACATGTTGAAGGTAGTTCTGTTAGACATGCCAGCGGAGGAGGCTCTCGTCCCGGGCTGGTTTGACGATGTCGAAGCGACCCCGGACGCGTACAACGTTCCAGGAGAATGGAGAGCGGGCCTCTTATTGCCTCGACTGAACGAGAAGGCCATGGGAGCGTTGGTTCGGCTCTCGGCCGAGAAGCACAAAGATTATGCAGCCCTCAACGAAGTATTGAAGGGCCCCAAGTTGTCTTCGGCTGAATATAGGCGACTATTTAACCACTCCAAAAAGGAGTCGAAGGAATCATGGGCTCAGTTCGGTACGCGACTTCAAAATTACTTGGTCTTTTGTTCCAAAAGCAACAACATAACTTCCCTAGAGCAACTGCGAGAAATTGTTGTTGCTGATAAATTAAAGGAGTCGTTAAGCCCCGAAGCCATTTCGTTATCCAAAATGAGACTACTGGGAAGGCGTTGCATCCAGACAAGGTGGCCAGCCACGCGGAACCACTCGAACAAAATCAGATCGCAAAAGGCATTAACAGTGGCGTGGGAGTTTCAAGAGGTGGCGCTGTGATGATGCCAGCCGGCCAGGTTCAAATGATAGAGCGCGCAGACAGTGCTACGTGTGCAACTCCCCTGATCACTTATTCCGCGAGTGCCCGCAACGGAGATCGGCGCACGCGAATCTGGTGCAAACGACAACATATGACGGATATTTATTAGCGCGGGTTGCGGGAGCCAGCTTTGATGAAAAAAACGCTGCTGGTGTAAAGCTTTCCTTCCGCGACCTTAAAACGATCTCCCTAGGTTGTGGCCAGAACGAGTTCGTGGGGCACTTGGATTCTGGTGCGGAAATCAGTGTTATCCAACGATCCATTTTGAGACCATGAGCCGCTTACTGGTTCAAAAATCAAGTTAACCGGTGCCTTTGGAGAACAAGTGCTCGTGGAGTTGGTGTATGTGCCTTTAAAACTATTTGGATGCCTGAATACTTTGGAGCGGCCGCGATTGGCACTGAAGTTCTCTGTGCCGGGACAGATCGATTAGTTGCTCGAAGAGGAACCCATGGTGCCAGCCGCTGGGACACATTGACTGGTGACGGTGACGATGAAGTTTGCGAAGATGCGGCGATGGCCGCGGCCGTCACCTCGACTGGTCAATCGAGTAGCGCCAATGATGGCGGGGGAGAGTGTTCGCACGCAGATGCCACCGAACGACAATTCTTCCGGCGCGCGCAGTTGAATGACGCTACATTGAGAGACACATGGGAGCAGGCCAGGGTGTGTAGCCACGGCATGATCGCGAAGGAAGGATTACTCTACCACAAAGACGAAGTCATGGGCTGGTCTTGTTTGCGGCTCGTACTGTCGGCGTCATGCCGCGCGGAAGTGCTCGGGCTTGCACATGACTCTGTGTGGGCTGGCCATCTAGGTGAGAAAAAGACACTCCAGAGGATTAAGGGCGCTTTCTATTGGCCAGAATGACTGAAGATGTAAAGCGCTACTGCCAGAGTTGCAAAGAATGCCAAATGAAATCCCGCGTGAGCATAAACGACAGAGTGCCGATCGCCCCAATTACTCGACCAGACACGCCATTTCAGGTCATCAACATGGATTGTATCGGTCCTATTCACCCGCCTTCCGCAAGGGGTCACCGATACGCACTATGTGTAATCGATCTATGCACAAGATGGCCTGAGGTCGAGTGTCTGCGAGCGTTGACTGCAAAGGCCACCTGTGACGCCTTGCGGGGCATCTTTTCGCGAATGGGGGTGCCGGAAACCGTGTGCTCGAACCAAGGAACAAATTTAAACGGCCTACCTCACGCAGGAGTTCCTTGCAAAGATGCAAGCGACACCGCGGTTCTCTACGCCCGAACACCCGCAGAGTAATGGGATCGTTGAAAGGATTAACGGCACTTTCGAAAGCATGCTGTTCGAGGTAATTCGGACCCATGGTCGTGATTGGGACAGGCACGTGAAATTTCTTCTGTGGGCATACAGGGAGGTACCGAACGCTACGACAGGTGAGAGCCCCTTCGAAATGATATACGGCCGGATACCCGTCGGACAGCTGACCATCCTTAAGAAGACATGGTTAGGAGGGTGGGCCGTGCCCAATGGTCTCAACACCCCCGGGGAGCATTACCTTCGAGAGTTGACGGATAAATTGGCAGCAGCGAACGAACGGGCCACTGCGTCAGCGCACGCGACGCAGACAAGATACTCACTGAATTATAACACGAGGACTAAGTAAAATCATATTCAAAGAGGTGAGAAGGTCCTCATCCAAGGATCGGATAGCACGGGGAAGTTCGCAGCAAAATGGGTAGGACCGGCGAACATTGTGCGTAAAGAGAGACCTTCCAGTTATCTCGTGCAAACAGAGGATGGGTCTAGGAGGAGCATTCATGAAAATCGGCTCCGACCGCACGTAACGCGAGAGAACGCGGTTAGTGTGATTTTCGAGGACGACAAGGAATTGGTGAAGTTCCGGCGTCGCCTTCTTTGTTCGATTCACGTCGTTCGCAAGTTAGGCTAGAGGTAGGCCAACTCTCTGCGG
The DNA here is from genome assembly GCA_030143305.2 of Amblyomma americanum. Lineage (NCBI taxonomy): Eukaryota > Metazoa > Arthropoda > Arachnida > Ixodida > Ixodidae > Amblyomma > Amblyomma americanum. Next base: position 361,559 of record JARKHS020027593.1, read on the forward strand.
AGCAGAGGAAAGAGCTGTGCGCACTCGTGGAGCAGCACAGCAGCACCTTTTCCGAAGCGCCGGGGAGATGCACGGCAGTTATGCACAGGATTCGCCTGAGAGAGAGTGATGAGCCGAAGCGGGTACACGCGTACCGGGTCCCTTTGACGTTTCGAGATGAGGTCGATAGACAGGTCAGGTAACTAACGGAGTGGGGTCTGATCTATCCCACTGAGAGCGGTTTCGCACATCCAGTCGTGTGCACCGCAAAACAAAAGACGGTGGCGTGCGTCTATGCGTCGACTACCGCGGGCTAAACGCAGTTACCGAGCAGGATGTGTTCCCTATGGAAAGAGCGACCGAGAAGTTATATCAGGTGGCTGGATCAAACTACATCCCTGTGATCGACAGAGTACACGGCGTTCGTGACTCACCGGGGCCAGTACGCCTGGAGAGTCATGCCGTACGGACTGCAGACTTCGGGAGCCACTTTCAAAACAGTCATGAACCAGATCCTGACGCCACAACAAGAGTACGCGTGTGCGCACATTGATGATGTGGCGGTGCATTAAAAAACATGGGAAGAGCACTGAGAGCACCTGTCAAGGGTGTTTCGGCTATATCGGCAGCAGGGCTCACGGCCAATGCGGGGAAATGCAAGTTTGCGCAGCATGAGATGAAGCACTTGGGGCACATTGTAGGCGCTGGCAGACACGCCTCTGATCCCGAGCGAGTAGCAGCCGTCTAGGAATGCCCCGGACCAAGCACTAAGAGAGAGTTGCGCAGTTTCTTGGGGTCGGCCAATGACTACCGAGATTATGAACCGAACAACTGATCGATAGTTTTGCCCCTCACCGATATGACAAATCTTCGGGTGCCCAGTTGAATACCTTGGACTGAAGCGGCGGATAGAGCATTTGAACAGGTGGAACAGTGCCTTGCGAAGGCACCTGTATTATTCGCTCCGGATTCAAGCAAACCGTACATGCTCGCTACAGATGCTTCAGAGTTCGCTGTGGGCGCTTTTCTGTCGCAAACCGATGCCCAGAGTCGAGAGCACCCCGTGGTATTCCTGAGAAAAAAGTTGAGCCCTACTCAGCGTTGCTGGGCAACAATCGAACGCGAGGCCTGCGCAATAATCTGGGCTCTCCAGCGCATGGAAACGTGGTTGTTCGGGGCCACAATCAAGGTGGTCACCGACCACAACCCGCTGAAGTTCCTGACTCTGACTCCGCCTCAGAGCGCCCGCCTGACGAGATGGGAATTGGCGTTGCAGAGATTCAATTTCATGATCGTTCATAAGGCGGGGTCTCTGAATGCCAACGCTGAAGCACTATCGCGGTGCTAGGGTCAGCTCCATAGTTCCTGGCGATCAGTAGGGGGTAAAGGGCTCTTTTTTGTTTTGTGTGTTCGCTTGTTGTGGTTTGCCATGGTGCCTCGGATAAGGGGTCGATAGGCATCGACCTTAGCTGAGTACCGTGGGAAAGAGTGCTGACCTATGTAAAGTGTGCTGCGTTCCAAGATGTCACGCATCACAGTGGTGGTGGAGGTGTCGGGCATGTCTGCTGGCTTGCCCCGTACGCGAGTGAAACAAGCGGTGGTATTTGTGGAGGTTCGCGTGGCTCGGACGACGTATGAAAGAGCGGCGTGAAGGGGGGCCGGAAGCCGGCGCCTGGCGGACGGTGAAGGCCCGAAGATGAACGACAGCCACAAGGACGCCGCGGTTATGTGTGTGTACGCGCGGGTCGTCCGGCGCGCCCAAGAAACGGCCGCGTGTACTGACTGAGGTGGCGGCAGTTGGCGCTGGGTACACGGCTGACGGCCGGGGCGAGATGCTGGCCCCTGCGAAATACGCCGGAGAAGGTTATCGCCCGATAAGACCAAGGTCTGCGCGCCGCCTCCGTAACGACCGTCGGATTAAGGGAACCAGCTCAAGATGCCTTCCCAGAGAGCCGACCGAAGGGAGCAGCGGGGAAGCTAGGACGAGGGAAAGCAAGCTGGAAATGAGGACCGGGAAGAGAGGAGAGACGACCAAGAAGGACAGGACAGACGGGTTGTGGATGCCGAGACGAGGGGCCGCATCCCGACGGCAGAGAAGGGCCCAAATGTGTACATTATTGTAAATAAATAAATTCTCCCGTATTGTTCATTCCGGGGTGGTGCGGCTTTGTCGGGAGGGGTGTGGAAGAGTTAGGAAGAAGCAGACTTATTGTATTATACAAGCAGAAACCGAGATTGCCTAATTGACCCGTTGGAGCCTGGCTCTCCAAAAGTGCAACCTTGGGCTCGTTCACGAACCACGAACTGCCTTGCCAGGGTCGTAAAGGGCCGATGGCCTTTTCCCGCTGAGGAGGTTTCTTTTTTTTCTCAGCGGAAACTGCAAAGCCGATGCGGGGTTAACTCGATGGGTAGCACATGTTTTGAGCCTTCTACGCGAAACTGCGCGCCCTGCACGTTCGAGCAGGTTTAGAGCTCAAAAGAGTCGAGCTCTGGCGAGCCCTGGGCTCCGCCCATTTGTATGTGCTGTGCCGTTGTGCTGCTCTTTATCGATATTAGACGACTGCTGGAATAAGAATGCTCCGCCCACTTCTCTAAAGGTATAAAACCTACTGCAAACAAAGAGTTTGGGAGAGCGCGCCGAGTCTCATGCTCGGCCGCCTTTAAACAGCCTTTTTATTAACTGCCTTTTCTCGCCTGTCTGGTGTTTCGATCCCGCCTTTAATAAATAAGTTTTGCTGTTCAGAAGTTGGCGTTGCTGCACCAACCAGCAGCGTGTCGCCGGACAAGTGGTTGAAGATTCGAAGTGCTCTTCGTACTGCTAACCGCTGTGTATAACGGTCACCGGCGAAGGTTCCGTCGTCATTCGTTGCTCGGGACGAGCAACCGACCAGCACGGTCCGGCCATCAGGGAAGGGGAGGAAAGTTTAACTGAACCTGTATATGATAGCCCATGATTCGCAGCAATATGTTAAATGACAATGAACAGGAGAAAAGTTTACAATTTTTAGCAAAAATATGCTCAGCAACCCTCGTTTTATAAATAGGATATAACAAGCTGAAGCAAGCTTACAGGGCAAAGTTTTATTGTGTTTGTGCTAAATAAGGTTGATGTCTCAGTTGAACCGAGGTATTTAAAGGCTTCGAGTTGCTCAATTGCAACTTTATCAAGGAAAATATACACAACAGTATCGATGAGGCGTTTGTGTATTGATCTAAAAAGCATTCATTTCGTTTCAGCAGCAGTTATTTTCAGTTTGCAAGCTTTAAATCGTGCGCAGATGTCATATAACTCTTTTGTCTTGGAATAAATATTAGTTAAAATGCTTCCTGTAAGAACTATTCAGGTGTCATCAGCGTACGTCGCCGTAATGGAATTTGTCTAATGGGGAATTCGTTAACATAAAGGGGCAATAATACAGGGCCTAAAACGGAACATTAGGGAACTCCAGTGCAAACAGAGTTGTGAGTAGATTTTCAGTATTTGAGATGAAAAATTTGTTTTATGTTGGTGAGGTAACTTGAACAGAAATCAAGAGTGTAATTCTTGAAACTGTAGTGCTCTAATTTTAATATCAAGATTTTATGATTAACAGTATCTAACGCTTTCCTGAAGTCTAGGAATAGGACTACAGCCATTTTATTATTATGTAAACATGAACACAAGTTTTAGAAAATGCCATTACTACTGTGGATGTACACCGGTTGTTCCTACTGCCAAGTTGAGAGGGATACAATTTCTGTCCTTTCCAAGCGTTGTCTTAAGTGTTTTACCACAAGTTTTTCAAAGACAGTATTAAGGATACTAAGAACTGAGATCGGACGGTAATTGATTAGGTCATTATTGCCTCCTTGAAGAATTGTGTACAATGAACACCTCTTTTCTCTGTAAGCTTTCCTCTGGCCAGCAAAATGAGGGGCTCGACAAAGGCCACAGGGCAGCCGCCACTTTGTTTTCTGTTGAGCACTGCGAAAGGTCATCGGCGTGTCTAAGTGGATTACACAGATTTAGAATTTGGTCCAACAACCAACAACTCCGAACACCTTCTTTAGCACTGATGAAGCAAAACTGCTGCACTGTTGAAGCTACGCGCTGTACAACAAAATAGCACTCGTGACGGAGAGAGCTGCTTCCAAATACGCACATTATTTTGCACCAGGCTTAACAATGACAGGAGACTTGCAAAGGAATATCCACATTGAAAACGTCGGCTCCAAAGCTCGCAGTTTCAAAAACAAATGTTACCTTTAGGAACTAAGGGGCCAATATCGGCATCCAGTGTCATCACCAGTGTAACGCTGTTACTTGCAAAAGACTGCTATTGATTTTTCACAGCAAAACACGCTTCTTAAAATCACAGTGGTGTTATTAGCCAGTTAATCCACATATGTCAATAATCAGGCTATCCTTGCACACTGCACAGCACCTTCTTTAACTGTTAGTTACGGTTCTGTAATCACTGGCGGAGTTTCATAGATTTCACAAAGCATGCCTGGTTTGTTGAATAGCTCAGGGTAACCAGAGTCTTCATGCAGCCTCTTGATTTCAGCTTGCGAATGCTGCACTTGCATATTTCGTGCTGGGCGCTGTATGGCGGGGTCAACAGTCCTTTTTTAAGCCTGAATTTAATTCCTTTAGTTTCAGACGGCTGGACATTTCGCGTTGTGCCTTTGTTCCATTTTGCAATTTCATCGATACAAGTCTTTCCAGTCAGGCCACGGGAAACAGCACTGTCTACATTCCAGTGTACACCACCCACATGGCTACGAACTCTGGTTTGCCCGGCAATGCATGTGCAGCCTACATTCAATACTTCACCTTCCTTTTTGCAGAAACCCACGCATGATGAGGCTTGCTCTTTGCGGCTTCCGAAGGCGTGACACCTGCTTTCAAAAGCCCAATATCTTCGTTCACTTTATGCAAGAAAACTTTGCTGACCCAGACTGATTGTAGATAGTTGTACTATTCCAGAGACTTGTAGCATCGTACTTCTTGAAGGTCGCAGGCCTTTGAGTGCACCAATGTTTAGAGTATCTATTGTCTCTTAATATCAGGCCAGTCCCACATGTCCTCAGTCCATTCTTTAATCTCATCCGGATGGCCATAAACAAGGTTTTCTGCAATGAAAAGATTTGTTCAGTCCACCCTCCATGTTTGCATCACATGAGACGCAAGCAAAACACCATTTTTTCACATACCCTTTATGCTCCTAAAGATTTCCCTGCAATTATTTTTTGATACGTACATCTGCATTGAATGAGCTGCAGAAATAACACGCCAGTGAAAAGGAATGTAGCCTTTCAGCCTAAATAATACACGTATGCAGTACTTCAGTCAGCCAAACCATCGTCTCGGCGATCACAGGTGCCATGCGTGGTCCAGCACATAAAACTCTTTTCTAAATCTAGCCTCTGGGCTGTATCCCTTGCGCTCACATATGTGATCGCTGCGCGCGTCAGATCGCTTCAGGTATCGCGTTGCTCGAACGTCACGCTTTTGCTTTTGGTACATTTGGTTATGAGCACCCTGCGCTGCACCAGATGCAATAAACTTTGCGTAACTGGGCTGCTGAGTTGCATCGGAAGCGTATGGAGGAACCAACACATATCTACCAACCGCTGTCTCATGTCGGCTGGCCTAAGGTGCCTAGCTCTACGCAGCAGAAGGTTGTTTTGGGCTAGTTCGTTCGAAGTTATAGCGCTGATCGGACAACGACGACACGAGATACGGAGGACAGGTGCTGTGTCGTCTTCGTCCATCTAGCGCACTAGTTCTTTCCCCTTTCCCCTGGTCTGGTGCTCGGCTTATTTAGGGTGAAATGCTTGGAAAATGGGTCTTCGACCCCACCTTGAGAATTTGAAAATACCTTGTGCCATGGCGCTCTTTGGCCATAGATGCCCTTGCGCCATAAAAATCAATTATAATGGGACCCACAGGCGCAGCGCAGCGAAGAAGCGGACGAGTTCAAGCGGGACAACGAAGAAGCAGACGAAGTGCAGCTGGGTTTTTCGAACGACGCCTGTGAGTGTGCCCGTCGTGTCGCCGGTCAACCAAGACCAACCGACCTGTGCTTCAAATAAACGCCTTGACACTTGGTGGAGGTGCCTCGGTTCCCGTCCCGGTCCTCATCCTGGAACTTCGAAGTGGAACGCTCCTCGTCTCCGCCACCATGCCGGAAGGTCCGAGTGAACCATCGCAGCCCATCCCTGCCACCGTACTCTGTCACGGGGTGCAGCGCCAGCGTGACCCTTCTCCATTTAGTGGCACCGATGACCAAGACGTCGACGATTGGCTGGCCTCCTATGAGCGCATCAGCACTTACAATCGGTGGGACGATTCCGTGAAACTTAGCAACGTCCTCTTCTGCCTAACGGACGTTGCCAACCTATGGTTTCGCAACCATGAGGCCGATCGTCCCACCTGGTCGTCCTTTAAAACGAGCTTCGCCGACGTTTTCGGCCGCCCCGCCGTCCGGAAGCTTCGCGCCGAGCAACGTCTTCGTGCTCGATCTCAGCTCCCTTCCGAGACGTTCACAAGCTACATCGAGGACATCGTTGACCTGTGCAAGCGTGTCAACCCCTCCATGTCCGAAGGGGATAAAGTAAAGGCATAGCCGATGACGCTTTCCAGATGCTGCTGGCGAAGAATCCCACCTCCGTCGCTACCGTCATCCAGCTGTGCCAAAGCTTCGACGAACTCCGCAAGCAACGCGCATCTACGCGGCAGTCCGGCGCGCCTGCGGGGGGTCTTGCTGGCTTGACCCTTCGTGGCTCGTCTGCTGAGCAGTCCCTGTTCATGCAGCAGGTTAAAGACTTCATCCGCGAAGAGATCGCTCGCCAGCTTTCTCTGCTGCATCACATTCCCGACCCCGTCTGCCCTCCGCACGACCTGGCGCCATCTCTCACGCCCACTATCCGTCGTGCTATTCAGGAGCAGGTCGCTGCAGTTCTGCCATCCAGTCCCCCACCTCCTCCTGTGGCAGCGCCGCTCACCTATGCTGAAGCAGTCACCGGTACACAGCGCTCGCCCACCTCTGCCGCCTACCCTAGCAGCCCGGCCTTTTATGCTCCACCGCCGTCTATACCCCCGCCGCAGGTCCCGGTTCGTCGACCCCGCCGAAACCCTACGAACCCCTGGCGTACCGAGGACAATCGACCAATATGCTATTCCTGCGGTCTTCCGGGCCATGTCGCACGCTTTTGCCGTCAGCGATCTCCTCGTTCTGGCGATTTCATGCGCAATTTCCGCTACGATTCCGGGCCGCCCTTGCCTAATGTCTCTTCTGCCTCCTCTACACATCGCTCCCAGTACCCTACTCGTCGCTCGCCTTCCCCTCGTCGACGTTCCATTTCTCCGATGCTCCGCCGCCCGGACCCTCTCCCAGAGGAAAACTGACTGCCGCAGTTCAGGAGGCAAGAACTGCGTGTTTTGCCAACTTTTTAAGTCCTCCATGTTCTCCTGCTAACGTGATTGAGGTGTCTGTTGAAGGCGTCCCCGTTCTCGCGCTCGTCGACACGGGTGCTGCAGTGTCAGTAATTAGTGATGCTCTTCGCCGGAAACTTCGTAAGGTGACAACGCCGCTGTCTGACTTTTCACTACGTACGGCCACCTCTCAGCGCATCCACCCCATCGCAGCCTGCACGGTCCGCGTTTCTATCAACGTTGTCGCCTATACCATCGAGTTTGTTATGCTGACCGCCTGCTCTCACGATGTCATCCTCGGCTGCGATTTCCTCTCGACCCACCGTGCAGTGATTGATTGTGCCCGTGCGGAACTTGAGCTTTCTCCTCTGTGTGATGTTTCGTTGTGTGACCTACCTGTGCGCTCCGCTAAGCTTCTTGTAGCTGCCGACACCGACATACCTCCCTCCTCTTCAGCCCTCGTTCCGCTCCGCCCCGACTCTTTCCTCAGCGGCCCTGTTCTTTTCACACCTACCGCAGCAGCCACTCGCCATCAGCGCCTCCTCATTCCATTCGCCGTTTTCTCGATTTCCGATGGCCACTGCGCCATCTATGTCACCAACCCATTTTCTTGCCCGTCGTTTGTTCTTCGCGGCGAATGCCTCGGCTCTATTGAAGAACTGGACCCTGCTCTTGCTTCCGAGTTCTCCGATACCCGTGCCTGTTCCCCAGTTACTGCCTTAGCCTGTTGTGCGACAGCGCCCGATCCGATTTCCATCGACGTCTTTCGTCGTAACATCGCTCCCGACCTTCCGTCCGCTTACCGTGACCAAATCTTAGAACTTCTCTGCCGCTTCCGCAACTCTTTCGACTTTTCCCAGCCCTCCTTGGGGCGCGCATTGGCCGTCTCTCATACAATTGACACTGGTACCTACGCTCCCTTGCGTCAGCGACCGTACCGAGTCTCGCCGAGCGAGTGCCGCGTCATCCGTGACAATGTTGACGACATGCTTCGGCGCGGCATAATACAGCCTTCTCACAGCCCTTGGGCCTCTCCTGTTGTCTTGGTGACGAAAAAAGATGGCTCCATCAGGTTCTGTGTGGACTACCGCCGTCTCAACAAGATCACACGCAAGGATGTTCATCCTCTACCCCGAATCGACGACGCACTGGATTGCTTGCAGGGAGCGGAGTATTTTTCATCCCTCGACTTACGCTCCGGCTACTGGCAGGTCCCGATGGCAGCGAACGACAGGCCGAAAACCGCTTTCGTCACCCCAGACGGCTTGTATGAGTTCAATGTGATGCCATTCGGCCTCTGCAATGCTCCAGCCACATTCGAAAGGATGATGGACACTATTCTCAGTGGCCTCAAATGGGAAACTTGTCTGCGTTACCTAGATGACATTGTCGTTTTTTCCAAAGATTTTCCTTCCCATCTGCACCGCCTTCAGCGCGTACTCACTAGCCTTACTGACGCCGGCCTCCAACTAAACTTGAAAAAAATGTTACTTCGGTGCAACGCAGCTCACAATATTAGGCCATGTCATCTCCAAAGACGGCGTTCTTCCTGACCCTGCCAAACTTCGTGCCGTCGCTGACTTCCCCAAACCAACCACCTTAAAAGAACTTCGCAGTTTTATAGGCTTATGCTCATATTTTCGCCGCTTCATCCGAAATTTCGCCAGTATCATCGCCCCTTTAACGCAGCTTCTTGCCGGCAGCCCGAACCTTTCGTCTTGGTCCCCCGCCTGCTATACCGCGTTCAGCACTTTACGCCGCCTGCTGGTCTCTCCCCCCATCCTTCGCCATTTTGATCCCGCCTGTCCGACAGAAGTTCACACTGACGCGAGCGGTGTGGGCTTGGGCGCAGTTCTTGCCCAGCGAAAGCCTGGGTATCCGGAATACGTCGTCGCTTACGCCAGCCGCGCCCTCACCAAGGCGGAATCAAACTATTCTGTCACAGAAAAAGAATGTCTCGCCATCATTTGGGCAATTGCCAAGTTCCGCCCTTACATTTACGGCCGGCCCTTCTATGTCGTCACAGACCACCACGCCCTATGCTGGCTATCCTCCCTCAAAGATCCTTCTGGCCGACTCGCCCGCTGGGCTTTACGTCTCCAGGAGTTTGATATACACGTCATTTATCGCTCCGGCCGCAAGCACTCGGACGCCGACGCCCTTTCTCGTTCACCACTCCCATGCGAGTCAACCTCTGCCCTCGTCTGTGCCTACGAATTTTCTTCGTTCAACATCCCTGATATGCTCTCCGAACAACTGAAGGATCCTTGGATCACCTCGCTGCTAAACTTCCTGAACACTCCCTCGCCGCATCATTCGACCCGGACCCTTCGCCACCAAGCCCACCACTTCGCCGTTCGTGATGGCCTCTTATACCGCCGTAATTACCTCCCCGACGGCCGGAAGTGGCTGTTGGTCATCCCTCGACACCTCCGTGCTACAATCTGTGCCTCTTTTCACGCCGCTCCACAATGCGGCCACGCCGGTGTACTGAAAACATATGCTCGCCTTCGTCAGCGATTCTACTGACGAGGTATGTACCGCTACATACGTCAGAACATTCGGTCATGAACCGCCTGCCAGCGTCGCAAGAATCCTCCCCACTCCGCCGCCGCTCCTTTGCAGCCGTTACCTTGCCCTGGCCGTCCCTTTGACCGCGTCGGCATTGATCTTTATGGCCCGCTTCCAACTACTTCGGCTAATAATCGGTGGATCATCGTTGCCGTTGACCATCTCACCCGTTACGTCGAAACGTCGGCTCTCAAATCTGCTACCGCAAACGATGTCGCTCACTTCATTCTACACAGTCTTGTTCTTCGTCACGGCGCCCCGAAAGAACTTCTAAGTGACCGCGGCCGTGTTTTTCTCTCGGACGCCGTCGAGGCCCTGCTCAAGCAATGCCAAATCGTTCATCACTACACCAGCTCCTATCACCCACATACCAACGGCATGACTGAGCGGTTCAACCGCACTCTGAGTGACATGCTCGCCATGTACGTTGACACCGCCCACTCCAACTGGGAACAAGTGCTCCCGTTCGTCACGTACGCGTATAACACAGCTACTCAGACAACAACGGGGTTTTCTCCTTTCTTCCTCTTATATGGCCGGGAGCCTACATCCACCATGGACACCATCCTTCCTTATCACCCTGACCCTTCCGAGACCACCTTACTCTCCGAAGCTCACCTGTACGCCGAAGAATGCCGGCAACTTGCCCGCTCTTTCACCACACAGCAACAATGGGATCAGAAGCACCGTCGGGATTCCCCGGACCCTCCAGTGTCATACCCATCTGGCGCCCTCGTTTGGCTCTGGGTGCCTTCCTCCCTCCCGGCCTCGCCACGAAACTACTGTCTCGCTTTCACGGACCTTACCGGGTTGTCCACCAAACTTCTCCGGTGACTTATATCGTTGAGCCGCTCGTTCCCTCTTCGGACCACCGTCGCCGGGGGCGCGAAACTGTGCACGTTGAGCGCCTCAAGCCTTACTATGACCCGCCCATCCTCTCCTCTCCGTAAGTCGCCAGGATGGCTCCTTTTTCGGAGGGAGAGTAATTGTAATGGGACCGACAGGCGCAGCGCAGCGAAGAAGCGGACGAGTTCAAGCGGGACAACGAAGAAGCAGACGAAGTGCAGCTGGGTTTTTCGAACGACGCCTGTGAGTGTGCCCGTCGTGTCGCCGGTCAACCAAGACCAACCGACCTGTGCTTCAAATAAACGCCTTGACACAACGATTATTTAGTTCTGCTAGCCTGGCAGCTACATACGCGCATGTTTTCACTAAATCAGGTAACCCTCAACCCCAGAACTTAAATATCATCAGATTCAATCTAAGACTACAGTCATAGTGGGCAGCAATGGCAATGAAATATACTTACTGCTGATTAGCACGCCACGTCTCGACAAAGGAGTCGCGGCTGCCACCGCTACCGACGAAGAAACGCTGTGTCCACTGACTGGGCTTGCTTCTGCCATTGCACATCGCACTGATTGCTCACGCGAGCACGTGAAACATATAAGAATTCAAGTGGCACAAAAGAACTGAAACGGAAGAAAAAGATCAAAATAGGGCTCCGCGAATATCCCACTACCGAAGCGCAGCCGGTCAGATCACGCAAGACTCACAGTCCAATATGGCGGCATAACCAGTTCTGACGATAGACGCAGCCTGTGTAGGGCAATGGCGCCCGTCGACATGGCGCCCGTCGAGTGACAGTCGACAGTTGACAGCCGTGCGGTGCGGACGGTTGTGTCGGTGCTCTTCGGATTACGCGTGGTGACCGGGACCTGTCGGACGGACGACTGCGAGAGCGCGTGACTACGACAAATCGATGAGTCATTTCCTTTAATATTTTGAGAGCTTAGATTTAGGGTAGTTTTAGATCTAGGCTAGTTAGGTGAAGTGCTCGTTGAAGTGCAGGTCAGTGACCTAACGGCCGGGCCTTTTCCGGCTGACAGCTATAGATCTGCAGGGCTCACTTGTGAGCCAGGTAGTTAGTATTCCTTTAGTTAGTAGAAGACAGGTAGTTAGTATTTCATTTCTATTTGATTGGCTTTAGCGGTAGGCAGAATTTTATTTGAGCACGTGGTTGCAAGAGTTTTTTTTTTCTTTTCTGGACTTTTGTGGTAGGAATAATAGAGTGCTGCTAAGATGGTCAAGCAACTGAAGGTTAAATGCAAGGAAAGTGAGACGTTGGTGAATCTGAAAGAAACGCAGCTCGAATCTGTAGGTGAAGCCGAAGGCGCGGATTTTTATGCGCAGATTCTGCGTATTAGGTGCACGTCTGGACAGGGCTGACGAAGCAAACACCAGCCTAGCGCTACGTATGGATGCCCTAGAAAAAGAGCTGCAGGTAGACAGGGCAGAGATGCGCAAACTCCAAGAGCAAGCTGAGTGAATTGTTCAACGCAAAAATGGCTGACACCGCCAAGCGAAGCGACATTGGCGGACATTCCAGCGCCAGCCACGTGGATGGTGCCTGCGCTGGCATGGACAGCGATAAGGAGTTTGGTCAGGCAGGTTCAGACAGGAACAGCTACGCGCACGTGGTAGCTAGGAAGTCTGTTGGAGATGGAGAAAAGGGGAACAAGATAACTTCGAGGAATGAGGTCGCAGCCACAGATAAGAGGCGGCATAATAAACCGGAAGTTAGGATGGAGGAAGCGAGTACCAAAGTACTGATCGGCGGTGATTCAAATATGAGTAGATGCACAAGAACTATAATGGAGCGTGTAAAGGGTGATAAGCTGGTAGCAGTCGGGGCATTCCCAGGCAGAAAAATGGAGGCAATACTGAAACAAAACACGAACTTTCTAAGAATGTTGAAGAGCTCAATTTGGAAGTGATAGCGGCGGGACTAAATTATGTCTTGAATGGTGAAGACGCAAAAGTAGTGGAAAGATTAGTGGAGGGAGTTGACGATTTAAGGGCGGTAGCACAGCAAGTCCAGATCGTGGTGTGCACAGTGCCGGAAGTGCAAGGACGGAAAGGAGAAATTGCCAAGGACGTTGTGGCTGTTAATCGAGAGATATGGAAATTGACCCAGGAGAAAGGCTTTTAAGTGGCAGACATAAACAGGGAAGTGCATAGAGCAGGCTTTGGCGGAAGCTTTACACGAGATGGCATCCACTTTAATAGAAGGCTAGGAGCCGAGATCGGGTGGCGCCTGACAGGCCGGGCATAGGTGGTTTTTAGGTGGTCCACTGCGGCTCAGGGCATAGGGGTAGGTAGAAGCAAAGTAGAAAGTGTAGCAATGGAGGCTACTCGCCAATAAAATGGCGACTAAGAGGTCCAGGAAGAAAACTACAAAAAGAATTTTAACACTAGGATCAGGTACATGAACATGCAAGGCGGTAGAAAGAGAGAGAAGTGGTTAGAGATAGAACAGCAGTTGAAGGACGAAGAAGTAGGAATATGCGCGCTATGCGTGAGTATGCGAGACACATCTCAAAGATCTAGCAGACCCACCATTTATTGATGGCTACGTCTGGGAAGGGAGCTACAGAACAACAACGGAAAGGAAGGGAGGAGGAGTAGGTATGCTGATACATCAAGGAACAAATTGGCAAAGAATAAAGTAAACTTGCAAAGAACATATCTGGGTATCGGGTACAATGGCCGGTAAAAGGACATGGCTTGGAGTAGTTTATTTATGACAGGGGAGAAATGCAGGCAAGAGAACACGGATCTAGTTAAGTGTCTCAATGACGATATAAAGCAGTTTGGAGAAGGCGCCAATATCATTCTGCTCGGGGACATGAATGGCCACATCGAGGATCTGGATGGATACACAGATTATAACGGGAAGTTGATGCTAGACTTCTGTGAGCGACACAACCTAGTTATTGTAAATACAGAAACTAAGTGTGAGGAACAAATCACGTGGGAATCCCGTAAAAGGCACAGGACCATTGACTACTGCTTAATTTCGCCGGATATGTATAGAAAGCTCGCAATGATGGAAATAGACGAAGAGGGGAAGTACAGCCTCGGTAGTGATCATAAGCGTATTAGTGTACAGTTTGGAGCCCTGCTCAAAACAGAAATGAAGGGGAGTCAAAAAGAGTGCGGAAAATTAAATGACGAACAAATAGCGCAAATCGCGGCGTGCATAGAGGAAGCAATAGAGGCACATCCCATGAAAGTGGGAATATAACAAGTTGGAACTCCTCATTAGTACAAAAATAAAACAAGTAAAAGGAGTAAACCGCTGGAGAGGAAAGTGGAAGCCACGAAGTTGGTGGAATAAGGAAATCAGGGAGGCCATCGAACAACGACGGTTGGCATCACGGGAACACAGAGAAGCAAAGAGGGCGCAGTTATCTGAAGAGGTCATAGGCGAAAATGGGAATCTTATCGACAAAAGAAACAACAAGTGCAGGTCCTCGTCCAGGCTAAAATAAAGCAGTCCTCTGACCGCTGGCTGGCTGAAGTTCGCGATGCAACTAAAGGGGGGCCAGGAAAATTCTGGAACCATATAAGCTGGCTGGGCAAAGCGAATCACAGAAATCAGGAACAGATTCACGATGCCGATGGAAAATGTTTAGAGGGATATGACGCAGTGAACTACATTTCATCAGTTATAGCTGAGTCATTTATGAAAGACGATAGAGTAATCACCCCAAATGAGGGAGCAACACAGGAACGCACAATAGAAAACAGCGTGGAACCGACGAATATTAACTGAAAAAAGGCGGAAGCAAATATCCCATGATGTACGTCAGCAGGGATTGACGAAATACCAATCAAGGTAATTAATAAATTTGGCCCAAGAGGTAAGGAAACGCTAACAAAAGTATTGGAGGCAGTCATAACGAATCAGCAAATTCCCCACAGCTGGAAACAGTGTAAAATGAAATTGATTTATAAAGGATGTTGAAATACGGGGGAAACAAAGCCTTTCGCCCCGCCCGCACTCCCACTCCGCGGATGCAGCGTTCCCGCTCGCTAACCGCGGAGGGGTTCGTGCTCGAGGGACAAAGGGAAGGGACGACACAGCGTTAACACTCATATGCTATTTATTACACTTGCAATTAATACACAGAGTGGGCCAGCTAGCTACAAAACATCAACGAGGCATTCCTCGGAAATAGAAGGCTATGTAAGAAGGACTTCCGACTTACCGGCTGAGGCAGGGGCGCGACTTCGGAGGTATCGGCGGCGAACGTTTGTATGCGCCGATAATGGCGGCCGGCTGTTCCCGTGCGCGCTGCATTCTTGGGGCAAAGCCATTCCCTAGCATTTGCTGGGGAAGGCGGTCAGAGCGCACGTTTGCTGCGCTCGCTTCGCTGCCTGGAACCAGAAGTCCAGCGGCAAGGCACAACGGATCCCCGTGCGCCTGCCGCGGAAGGTGACGAGAGCGTGCGGCTCCAACCGCTCACCACGCTGGCCGGATCCCGAAGGGCCTCTCTCCGGTTCCGCAGAATTCCGCGTAACCTACGAGGTGGCGCTCCCGTCGCCGTTCCCTTTCCCCCATGTGGGAGACTTCCCTCCTCGCCCAGCCGGGGGCTGTCCGTCCCGACGGCCGACGGTGAAGATGGGCCGCATCGAAACGGAGGGGGAAAACAGGTTCTCCACATCCCTCCCTCCTTTAATGTCGGCCTACGGTTGAACCCGTCCATGGATGCCATCGACGAAGGGGCCACGAGCGTTGCGATGATGACTGCAAGACAGCTCGTACAGGCGGGGTGCCGGGGTCATCCGATGAGCAGCAAGGTCACCGGGCACCCGTCCTTTGTTGGAAGGTAGAGGGGCTGGCCCCCCCCTTTTCGTAGCCGCTGCAAACTGCTCGCCGGAGACTCTGCAGCTCGATGACTCATGGCCGCAAGGCAGCAGGCAGAGACCCATACAATGGACAGCAGGCCGGGGCAGCTTCTCTTCAACTCTGCATATCGCTCCTAGGATCTCCAAAAGTTTGCAGCAAAAACAATGGAGACCGCGTAAACTCAACATTTGGTAAAATGCGGAGTAATGCAAGTGCCAAACAATCCTAATCCTATCCGGCACCGCCCAAACGCTCGGTTCATTTGAACGTAGCTGGCTATCTTCGGACGAAGCACATTCGCGGTTCGCTTTCCGGCATGGTGATGTTAAGCTCACTTGAGCTGCGTTAGCGCCTCTGGTTCCGCGAAATTATAAATTCGCTTCGCAGCCCAAAAAAGTAAGTTCGTTCGAACAAAGTCAGCTTTCTGTAGTTGAGCGAGACCTCTCGGCTCTAGCGAGGTTAAATATACAACAAGCAAGCCCGTTTGCGCGTGCTTGTGCCACGGTACGTCTGTGTCCTCCCAAAAGGGACAGGCAGCTCCCGAAGAGCCTTAGGCCTACTCGCTCTTACACTTCCGGGTGCCAACAAAGCGCCAAGGACAATAGCTAGAACACAACGCCACGAGGAGATACGTTTCTGCCAAGGTGACCCTAACGCGAACGGCGCCTACCGCTTCCCGCGGTGACGCAGCGCCCCGGTGCTTTTCCTGCAATCACGACTGCAATCCAAAACAGCTGACTACGGCACCCGGCTCCCAGAGCCAAAGAGACAGAACAGAGAATATTTACAACTATGTACAAGAAAAATCGGGCCACCCTCCAGGCTTCCGCATTCACTCGCTTCTGGCTTGCTGTTCTCCGTGGGCGTCTCGGTCTCGCTCTCCATGAGCGGACCTCGTAGGTTCACCTTCCACAGGTGTACCGATGAAGTGCTCATCAAAAGCTTAGCATGCACGGCAATCCTCCCATGCTGCTATTACGCTCATCTCGCTGTCAAGAAAGCATCTTCGCCTTGCTAGCAACTCTGAATTCGGTTCAGGCCTAACGCTGTTCCAAATCCGGGCGGGCATTCCACGAACCGAACTGACAGCCGTCCCTCGTCCCAAGAGCTTGCCACACGTTGGAACGCTATTGTGGGGGTTCTTACTAAGCCGTCGAGCCTCCTTTGAGGTCTAGGCCGTGAACTCCGAGCTCCCGGTATCGCACACCACGCGCGGCCGTTCTCACGGCGGCGCAGCAGAAATGCGAAATAAACACAGCACGGAACAGGACGCTTTGCCCGGGGCCAAACGTTTATTGGGTTCTCCCAAGTCGCTGGCTGCTTGAATCTTGATCTGCGACCCTTGCCGTCTGGCTTGGTCGTGCGGCTGGCGGTGCAAGATGGCGACAACAAAGAGGGAAGAAGCGAGGTAATTACCTGACGTCCTCTCGCTGTCGCGGCTCGCTGAAGTCTCCCTCCGGCCACGACCGGTACCCGCCGATCTCGGCGCACTTGCCCGTTGTCATATTCGGCCAATCAGCGACCGCTCCGGCGGCGCCTGGCGGTGCGCGCTTGCGACCGGTTTATTGAGGAAGGAGGCGGCGCAGCGCTCTCGAGCAGACCATCTGGCTACTCGCCCGTGGGGAAGGAGGAAAGCTTCCGCTTTCCTGCTTCTCCACGGCGCGCCCCGCCGGCCCGAGAAGGGTACGGCACTCCGAAACTCCCACAAGGAAAAGGCAACAAGACGAACATAAAATCCTTCCGACCGATTACGATAACATCAGTTACATACAGGCTGGCGATGCAGGCGGTGAAAATAAAAATGCAGTCATAAGTAAAAAGTAATAGAATACTCGGAGAACTTCAGAACGAGTTCAGAAGTGGTAGGCGCTTAGATGATTGCCTGTTCTTGCTTACCCAGTGCATAGAAATAGCTAAGACGGAAAACAGACCTCTGTTTTTAGCCTTTTCGGACATAAGCGGTGCATACGACAACTTGAACAGGGAACTCTTCTGGAACATATTAAAAAAGTGAAGGTGTCAGTCATGAGGTAATTAATTTTCTACAGGAAATATATAGAGAAAATGAAGTTGAAATAACATGGGAAGGAATTAAGAGTACAACAACTATCCAGATAAACAAAGGATTAAGGCAAGGTTGTCCTCTATCACCGCTGCTGTTCATCTTTGCTGTTCATGATAAGCATGGAAAGAAGGCTACAAGGAAGCAATCTAGGTTATGATCTGTCATACACATTATTCGGAAAGGTTGTTGAGCTACAACTGCCGAGCTTAATGTATGCGGACGATATTGTACTGTTAGCAGATTGCCAGGACGATTTGCAAACTTTGGTGAATTGCTGTGGAGACGAAGGAGACAGTCTAGGTTTCAGTTTTAGCGCAACTAAGTCAGGTGTGATGGTTTTCAACGGCACAACTGATCAGGAGCTTACAATACAGGGCCATGAAATAACCCGAGTAGCCGAATACAAATATCTCGGGGTATTGGTAAACAACGGGCATATGTACACGGAAAAGCACGAACAGTCTCTCATAGCAAAAGGGCGAAGAGATGCCGGGATAATGAAACATAGGGCATTGTGGGGGTACAATTGGTATGAAGTCCTCAGAGGTATTTGGAATAGGAGTAATGGTGCCGGGGCTTACTTTTGGGAATGCGGTTCCATGCCTAAGAGGCTGCAGTTCAGTCGCGATTAGAAGTAACTCAGAGAACTGTCGGAAGATTAGCACTAGGTGCCCACGGGAAAACCACAAACGAGGCAGTACAGGGGGATATGGGCTGGGCAACGTTAGAAGCACGGGAAGCTCAGAGTAAAGTACTATACGAATAACGCCTGAGAAAATTGGATGATTACAGGTGGGCAGCTAAGGTATTTAAATACCTGTACAGAAAGAGCTTTGACACACAGTGGCGGAAAAGAACTAGAAAGCTGGCCAGTAAGTTTTCCAGAGACGAGGAAGGAGAAAGAAAGAGCATTAAACGACAGGTTAGAAACTCGAAGGTAAAAATTGGATTGAATCAATGGAAAAGAAGCATAGTGTAGAACTATATCGATGCTGGAAAAGGCAGATCAGGAAAGAAACGTTTTATGATAACTCAGGAGGCAGTGCCCTCCTCTTTGAAGCTAGGCTAGGGTGTCTTATATTGCGCAGCTACAGAAAAAAATTTAACGAAGAAGATGACACATGTGCTGTGTGTGGTAAATCTGAAGAAAGAATAGAACACCTCATCCTATAATGCGATGGTATCCATCCCGTTGTCGATGCAGGCACAGTCACTCTTCCTGAGGCCTTAGTGTTTAGAGAACAATAGTCATGTAAATAAATCTGCGGTGGAAATTAGCAAAATGTGATTGGAGGATTGGTGGCACTAAAGCAGAGAGGTGACATAAGTTTTAAAGTGTAGGAAGACGTTTTTTAAAGGAAATGAGCGAATTGTTTTAACTTACAACAGAGTAAACAAAAATAAAGGAAAAAAATCTGAGTATAGTGGCAACAACCACTGCCCCGTTTCAAAGGGGACGCTCCAACCTTCCATCCATCCATCCGGCGCTGCTGGAACGTCGTTTTGTGAAAATGTCTTTAGGGAAGTGCACCTGATGTTTGCCCCAACTCCACCAGCGCCGCCTCTCCCCTGGCGGTCATTTCCGAACTTCTGTCCGGCACGTCGCCGGCGGAGCGTATTGAGTGAGCAACGTCTCCACTGGTACGCGTGCTGCTCGTACCGCTGGCGCTCTCTTTCATTGTGAGCACGTGCCGTCCTGCTCACAAGTGCACAAAAAAGGGGTTGCCGCTCGTTGTGAGTGACGGGGGGGGGGGTGTCTGTCACAGTACTTTTTTGAACATCAATCAAGGGCCAAGAGCGGCCCGTGGAATTCTATAGATTTCCTGGACATGTCCTACATTCTTGTAAAAAAAATTTGAATATTAAT
The DNA here is from genome assembly GCA_030143305.2 of Amblyomma americanum. Taxonomy (NCBI): domain Eukaryota; kingdom Metazoa; phylum Arthropoda; class Arachnida; order Ixodida; family Ixodidae; genus Amblyomma; species Amblyomma americanum. Next base: position 381,156 of record JARKHS020027593.1, read on the forward strand.
AAATTGCAAGGTAGTTTAAAAGAAATATTGAATGTAATGCGCCATCAATTCAATCTGTGGCAAAATCTTTTAAATTTTTTTCTATGCTTGCATCGCGAAGTGGATGACAACAAAAACGTTATTATCAAAAACATTAAATGCAAGCCTCTAGATGGAAGATTGTTACAGTTGCAGCGCCCATTCGTGGGTGGCGCCGGGAACCCAGATAGCGTGCGCCACCAGGCGAAGACAATAAAGACGGTACCTGGCCATGGCTGCTCGCAGTTCTGTTCTTGTGTCGGTTCACAGCAGTGGTCTTGTTCCTTCGTTCCTGAGGCGTTAAGCCTACATTGGTAACCTGGGAAGAGCAATTACCGGTCCCGCAGCATCCACGGAACAGAACTGACGTCCACAGAACCTCTCGTCACTGCAGGTTCGCCACCCACCTTTCGGGCCCCAGAACCCGCAAGTTTGGTTACACCAGATCCAGGCGCAATTTTGCCTTTCCCGCATCAGCTAGGAGACGGCGTGCTACTACCATGTCGCCTCGAGCCTTCCTCCTGATGTTGCCGGTGAGCTCTTCGACGTTCTCTCCGCCCCTATGGGTGCTACATGATATTAGCACCTGAAAACCATGGTGCTGGAGAGATTTATGCCGTCGGAACGCACCCGCCTCCAGCAGCTCCTTACTGAGGAAGACCTTGGCGACCGGCGCCCTTCCCAGCTTCTGCAGCCGGATGCGAGAGTTTCTCGGGGAGCGCGATATCCCCAACCACTCGGCGTTGCTTCGAGAGCTTTTCCTCCAACGCCCTTCCCAGCCCATCCGCATCGGTCCTTGCGGAGGCCGGTGATGTCACTCTCAACCGCCTGACTGAGCTCGCCGATAACGTTCATGCGGCTACCTCCCCGTCCGTCACTGCTGTTTTGCCGCCTAAAGACCCGGTGATTTCGCGCCTTGAGGCCCGTCTCGATGAGATTGCCGCCTCAGTCGCCGCACTCCGGAGCCCACCCCAAGAGACCCGGCCGCCTCGTCTCGATCATCGCGCTCTTTCGCTGCACATGTCAAGCTCGGATTCCCAGCCCTCCGTCTCTCTGCTGGTATCACCGGCGCTTTCGACACCAGGCCACAAAGTGTACACCGCCCTGCTCGTGGCCGGGAAAACGACCGTCGGAATCCCTAACGGCGGCATGTGGTCCCGCCAGTCGTCCGAGCCGCATGTTCATGGTGTTTATGGTCTTGTTCCTTCACTCCTGAAGCGTTAAGCCTGCAAAGTCGTCTTCCAATATATAAAAAAATGCATTCATTCACTCTTTTTCGTTCCAAAATGCTTTTACACGGAATTGTTTGGTGTCCAATGGTTGAGAACAACAGACAGCAAGCCTGGATAACTGCTTTGAGCAGTGTGACGCAAGCTTTTTTTCTTGCTAAATATATTTGTTATGTTACTCGTGTAATATTACTTTTGATCACTTTTTGCTGTACTTCATGAAGCATGCAATATTTCGTAGTAGAGCCCGGGCTAACGAAACTCCTTTTCATTTATTTTTTCGCCAGTATAGCCCTCCGCACGTGAGGTAATGCAAACAATTCTTTCGGAGACTGACATCAACAGCTGCGTTATGCAGACGCATGTGAGGCAATGTAAGTGATGGCCTCATGGTTCCGACGTGTGGCACTTGCCTCAATTTCCGAAGTTTCTTTACTAATGTAAAGAGATCCTAAAAATAAAAGTACTCAGAATGTATGCATTCACATGAATGAGCATTTCCATATGAACGATGGCTCTGCAAATAAAAAGATTTGGGGATTCGCGTGTGCTGGGACCGGCATTAAAATAAATATACCAACCGTTTATTCTCGTGGTATTAATTAAGCATGCAAACTAGAGCATATTTTTCTTATAGCCATGAACGCGCATCTGATAAGCGGATTTCGTGAGCGTGTTCGTTTTTCGGTTCAGCCTCGAGTATCGCCTGATGAGCACTTAATTCTATGTTCTAATAATACTTTCATTACTAGGCTGCGGAAAACGTAACAAAATCCTAACTATTTGGCCAACAGAGGTTCGTGCACCGAACTGCTCAGCCACCCAACAAAATTGAGTATTTTGCGAAAATAACCATGCCAAAAAAATTGCGAGTGGCTTAGCACGGCTACGAGAGGATATACAGGTAGAGAGCGGTACATTTCTTTGGCTGAGCTTGTTGTAGTAACTGTATGTATAGCAATGAGAGGCACTGGGCATACACATCTTTTATTAATTTTTCTTGACAGAGACGAAGACTGCCCGATTATCTCTGAAGTAGCATGCAGCGGTCTCAATTTTGTCGACATAGTATTTCGATTTGGTAGAGCCTCTTTAGTATACCAGCTCTATAGTAGTTCCCCATGGTGTAGTCTGAACGTGAGGTTCCGAAGCTAGCTTAAAGTAAAACTTTTCTTTCATACACTAAGGTAGTCCTGTTTCCTGTTCAAATCACCCAAAGTCACACACAACTGTGAAGCCGTGTCGTAGGCTCACCTCATCACAACATCAGTCGTCTGGTTGAAAGATATTCCCGGCGCAATGTAGGCTTCTTGAGTCATAATGCCGCTTTCCAGAATCCGAACACAGCAGTCATCTCCTTTATTCACCGCGATCGAAGGGAGATGTCTGAGAGCGGTGATACATTCTCTCACGTACACCCGAAGTTCAGCGTTCTAATCTGGTTAAAGCCAACTGCCAGGCGACAACCTCAGAACAGAAAGAATTAATCTCCTCTTGTCTCTACTGCCGTTTAGCAGCGGCTGGACTCTTCTTCTCTGCATGCATGTCAAACGTTGTGATAGAGACGCCCACTAGATATTCGCGTATTATACGCAATCCTGCGCATGCGACGCGGGGTCCGAGTTACAGAGCGGCGTGCGGCGAGGCGGCGATGAACAACGCGTCGCAGCTGAGGCTCGTGGGGTCTCTCTGGCTACCATGGTAACGGTGCTTGCGCACAACTGCTCATCCGCGTGATGCCACGGTCGGCTTTGAAGGTGGAGCGGGCGCGCGGCCGTGGCGTCGGTGAAGCGTACGCCGCACTTTGCTCCTCTTCGGCTGCCATGGTAACGGTGCATGGGCACAACTGGCCTCTCCCAAGTACCGTGCAATGCGCGACTGGTAGCCCAGTGTAGCTCTCGCTAAAAAAAAGGTATTTACCTCGAATTCCACATCTTAAATGATCTTGTCATAAACTCGTGACACACATTTCCCCTTTGCGGTAATGGTGTTTTCTTGAACAATCTACTTCACGGATTGGACCTGATCCACTAGTAGTTCTTTTTTTCAAGTTGCCTCTCCAAAACAAAATCACTGTCCAGTATTTCTTTGGACCCACATCTCAGGGTTTTCTGTCGCGATAGAAAGTAATGCGATCAGCGAGGCGCCAACGCGCTCCGCTGTTTTCTGTCGCGCTTATACTTGGCTCGCAACAAAAATGCGCTAGAGGCATCCATGATACAATACTTTACCTCTCTAACATCTTTTTGTTACGACCCAATTAAAAAGCATTGAAGATAAATTCTAACTAAGCAGCGCTGTTCACATTTCTTTCTATCGCACCTGTAATTTTTCTTAAAAATTTGAAGCTCTTCAGAGTTCAAGCGCGTGGGATAAAGCACGCAACAGCGCAAGCAGACTTGTAGGCAGGACAACGCGTATGATAAACTTATATGCAAAGCTCGCCTTCTTCAAGAGAAAGCGCGCTACTCGCGCAGCTACTCAATGTGAGGGGTGATCGGCCTGCCCGGTCAATTGTGCCCAGTCGGCCGGAGATGACGCTTTTCACTGGCGCCGACAGCGCCCCACTGCGATGCTGCGCTCCCCTATACCTGCGCAGTAGGAAATAACAATTTTCAGCCAGTGGAACTGGAGCGGGAGAGGGCGCATGCACAGAAGGCCCTGTGAAAAACTCTGGCTGTTTTCCTAATATATATGACACACGTTCAATGACATCGAAACAAGTGTGCTGTTTATCAGTTTTTAAAGCCTGCACGTTAAAGCCTGCGTTGGTTCAAATGCTGCTGAGAACGGTCTCCTGCGTTCAGGAATCGGAAGACGCAACTGCATCGCCGCGCGGTTGAACGAGTTATCTCTTGAAACAGAAGCGCCGCAGTATAGCTTCGCTATTGTTGGATACAACTTAAGTCTGCAGTGAGGCTTCGCACGCGTTCAAGGCCGCCACACAGAATTTTTCAACGGCAAACAAGTAGTTACTTGTTAAAATTTTTCTTCATACGTAAAAAAGAACGCAAGAAAAAAATTATCTCTTGATTTTTGATACCAGGCTTGTTTGATAATGTCAGCCATTAAGAAGCTTGTTTCGTTTGCTGCTGTGATTGAATAGAGAAGTAATACCGGAAGTCGGATGCCCCAGGGTCAAGAAGTGCTGTTTTGTTTTAAGTTGTATCCTAAAATAGCTTCGTTGTCCTCTTTTTTTTTCTGATCTTCAAACTGGGATCGCACTTTGCCTTTGCCGTCATTCACGCATCCGTCGCCCCCTGGTTTGTAAAACGCAATACTGAAAAAAACCCATGTCTGCTTATGTGCGAGCACACGAGTAACATCCACATGTACCACACATTCGCCTACAAACAGCCATCCTATATTTGATCTTTCATTCCCGAACGAACTTCAAGTACAGCTTCTTTCCTACCAGCAATCATGTTTGGGATACCTTACCAGGAAAACATTGTTTCCTGCTGCTATTAAAATTTTTGCGAGCCTAATCATGGATGACGTATCACACTTTCCAAAACTTTATTATGTATTGATTTATTCATTCAGTATATATACTTTCTCTCCTAACATGAAGGTCCAAGATAGAAGTGAAAAACGTACTAATCAAAAATATCAAGCATCGACCAGTAACAAAGAAATACAGCATTTTCTTGATATACACTACTGTCTTAAATATGCGGAAAGTAAAAAAAAAATTGCTCCCGAGGTGTCGAGTTGTCAACATTAGCTGAAAATCGGATGCCGCAATATCTCTGCGTATGTGTCTGTGAATGCAGTGCACGTACAACAGCGTTACGAATGTTACGTGTATAGTCTGCAAAATGTTACAAGTCCTGTTTCGCAATGGTAGAACATCATTCGTGCGCGCATTATAAAGCGTGGACTCATTGAAAAATTGCATGGCCTTCGCTTTTCTAGCCACTCCTGTATGCGCTCTTCTGGCGACATTGTCTGCGTGCGCTTTGCTTTGTGAACGTGTTTGTTCGCAAGCTAATAAGGCTGACACAAGGCTACCAAGGATACAAAAAGCGAATTATCAGTAAATCCAATTCGGAAAGCTGGCGTCGCACTGTAACCACTACAAATTAAGATGAAAAAAACTTACTGAGAGAAACAGAGATCGCAGGTCATGGGATAAATTTATGAGAAAAATTGTAAAAGCATTGTGATTATGACTGCAGATGAAGGAACATTAATAAGCAATCCGTCAATCGCACTTACTAAACGCGGGATTGAAATGCGAGGAAACAGGAACGATCGAACTGCTTGGTCGCATTCATAACGTTGCTTGTATTCATGATATCCGGCCATATGTACAAAAATGTGTCATCAAAGAGTAATAAACATTTGTTAAATTGCTCTTTTGGTACACGTCATTTTGCTCATTTGTGTTTTGAATCTTTAGTACCGCGTACATTCCAACTTGTTTGCAAGCTTTCTTCAGAGGTGGGAGTCCCGAGTGTCACTTCAACGCGACTTGCGCGCTAACAAAATATAAAGCAATTAGCGAAAATATGCTTACGCCAAATTCGAATGCTGCATAGACAAAAATGTAACATAAAATCTCATCACATTTGAGTGAAGGTGGAGTTATGAGACAGCTAGCCTACGCAAACGGCTCACTCTATATATTAAAAAGAAGATGATGTGATTATTCGTTTTGGTTTGATTAAAAATGCCAATTTGAGATAGTAATTTCCGTGCTTGCGCAAAAACGTGGACGTTGCTTCCTAATGTAGTTTGCTTAAACAATATACGACCAGCGTCACGAAACCCCACGGCACCAGTACCTGCAATCCTTATGTGCAGTAAAATACGTACTGTATTCACCAGTCCATTCTAGGTGCGCTGCCAAAGGCGCCCCGTGGTTGTAAATCAAACAACACATATGCTCATATGAACTAATCACGTGGGCGAGTGAAACAGCGTGAAAGCAAACTGGATTCCAGCGCCATTCTAACTAGATGGAGTCTAACCTCAGTCATTTTTATTTTCTGTTCATTTCGCAGGTTAGGCTGCCGTAAGCTTCAATAAACAAGCACTCCTTAGGCTACCTGCAACCGCTCGGTGTTTTGCTACCAAAATTGCGAATAGATCTGTTCAAGAAAAGGAAGTTTGGTTCGGTATCCAAATTCTATGGCATGAAACTAAAATTAGATGTGTATTGTCCTTTACACACTTTCGTTCCTCTTTTGTTTTCTTTGTTGCCGCTGTTAGGTGCCGTTTTGATGCTTGCTAATTTCAGAATTTTTGCTTCAATACTGTACGAAGCATAAAAATGATAATACAACGATCTGAATTCCGAGCATGGTTAGTAAATAGGACAGGACAAACTACTGGGGCATTTGACCGCAGAGCCGATGCCCGGACGATTTAATCTCTCAGCTCCCGAAGTTCTTACATAACACAGAAAGACGAGCAGTGAAACGAGCACTCGCGAACTCCTAAGGTCGCTGCCGCATGTGTTGTGACTTACCGTATGCGGTTATGGATAGGATAGTTCACCCCTTCAGCAGCCCAGAACCTTACTCTGTTTTGCTGTTTTGTCGTCGTGCTGTTTTTCCCCCGCGCTCTGCCGTCACGGCGCTGTTTTTTTTTTCGCTACGCTGTTTCCTTGCCGAGCTGTTTTCAACCAGCGCTGTTTTCTCGCCATGCTGTTTTTTCCTTGTGCCGTTTTGTCGCTGTGCCGTTTTTTCCCTGTGCTGTTTTATGTGCCTTGTTTTGACGCATGCTCCTTTTACGTGTGCTGTTCTTTCGTGTCCCCATAAAATGTAGTGCCTTTAACGTGATACGTGAGGCTACACTACACACACTTTGATCTTAGCCGGTAAGAGCTCAAGAGAAAAACGAAAACACGCACGAAATGCGCCTACCAGCTGTTCGCTTATGGCTAACTGAAAAAAAAAAGGCTCTATTTGGGTTAATCACTACCATTGACATAAACGGTTGGTATTGTAATTTAATGCCGATGACAGCGCATCCCCCAAAAAATAATTTGCAGAGCCATCGCTTATATGCGAATGTTCACTCAAGTGCAAGCATTTAGGCTACCTTATTTTTAGAAAATTTTTACACTATTAAAGTAACTTCGGAAATAAAGCCGGCCGTCACACGTTGGAACAATGAGGCGATTACTGACCTTACCTTACATGCGTCTGCATAACTGAGCTGTTGATGGCAGTCTCCAAAATAAATATTTGCATTACCTGGCCGGCGGATGGTTTGCTGAAAAAAACACGTTTCTTTAGCGCGAGCTCTACCATTAAACACTGCATGCTTAATGAATTGCAAGGAAAACTGGCCAGAAATAATAGTACATGTGCAAGGTACGAAACATGTTTAGAGAGAAAAAAAAACTTACTTGGCCCTGCGCACAGCAGTTGCTTGCCGTCTCTCGTTCCCAAACACTTCATCGTCGACAATTCCGGGCAAAGCATTCGAAAGCGAAAGCTAAACTCTGCCAGCCAGCGAGCCATTTCGGCTCGTCGCGCCGTATGTCGTATGTCGTATGCCGTATGTCGCATGGTGTATATCGGCTGCGCCGTTGCCTACCAACGCCTCAGCCGCGCTCCAAAAGATGGCGCCGCCGTTGACGCCGCTGCCGTCGCCGCTCGCTCCACCAGATGTGCTCCGCTGGGGTGGAGGGAGAGGAAGTGTCGCCTCGAGAAGGGTATATATATTTGCGCTTCACCTCACTGGATTCAAGTCGTTATGGAGAGCTCGAAATAGAGGCAACAACGACCGAACGAAGCAAGGAAGGGACAACCCGTTCAAGAGACGCCAGAAGAACGCGCCGCACGACTCGAGAAGCGTCGTAACGAAGATGCGGCTAGAAGTGGCGCCACGTCCCGGAGTGACTCTAACTGCGGAAGAGACCGGTTTGAGTTCTCGAGACCGTCGGAATGAGACGCGGCGTAGAGAACGTGCCGAGGAAACGAAGATTTCGCCATTGAACTAGGATTAAAAAGAGCTAAACGACGCCCAATTTTTTGAACGGGAAAGAGTTTGTGAACGCAATTTTTCATATATTGGAAGCTTGGAGTATAACAATCTCCCATCTACAGGCTTGCATTTTTTTGCTATTAACTTTGTTGCTATCGTCAACTGCTCGATTGGTGCGATGGAGAATTTTTAAAAGATTTTAGTCACGATATTGATTTTCCCTCTCTCTCTCTTGTGTGATGTTGTTGCATCCAGATGTTGACGTAGAGTGGTAGAGGGCGGGCCTCGTGAGTGACCCGGGGGGACGTACTTTGCGACTGGTGATTTTGAGACAGGCGTGCAGGTCTTCTGACGTTGGCACTTGGAAAGGCTTTCCTCCAAAAGTTATTTATTACAATAGTTACAAAACTTATTTACATATGCCGACAGATTTCCGCCTCTCCACTTTAACTAAAAAAAAAGGCAAAACTCCAACACTCTCAGGACTCCGGATCACCGTCGGCCACCACACGCCCAACCCGCCCGGCCGCCGCTCAAGCAACTCGCTTCTCCAACTCTGCGACCCCGGGACCACCACCGGCCGCACACGACCGATCTGTCCGGCTGCCACCAACCAACCTCCCGCGCTCTCCTTAGCGCGCACCCATCTCCTTCTCCTCCCGTGTTCTCCTTCTCCTCCCGTGTTCCCCGCCCTTGTTCTCCAATCACATGCCGCAGCATTCTTTTGAATGTCCCATTCTATCTTTCAACTAGACCGTTGCTCCGCGGATGGCCCGGGGTTGAAAATCGAGGCGACGCCCCGAGACGGGCCAGCAGCTCCTGGGTCACCTTTGCGGTAAAGTTCGTTCACTGATTTCCGGCACTCCAACTCTAGAGAATATTTCCACCAGGGCGTCGCACACTACACGGGCCGTTAAAGATTTCAAACAGACCACCTCTGGCCAACGAGAGCACGCGTCCATCAAACAAAGAGCATACTTATGGCCTTTTGAAGACGGGGGATCTATCGGTCCTACACAGTCCATCACCACAACCTGAAATGATCTAGGTGGTCTAGTCAGGGGCGTTATTGGTACCCTGTCAGACTTCCTTTGGATGGAATTCTTTTGACACTGTGGACAAGCCTGGCAATACCTCAGAATCTCGGTGTTCATGTTCGGCCAAAAGAATGAATTCTTTATACGCTGCCTGGTTTTCTTTGCCGCGAGATGCCCACCAACTTCTCTGTCATGTGCTACTTGCAGCACCGCTTGCCGCTTGCATTTCGGTAGAATGAGCTGTCTCGCCATCCTCCCGTTTATATTATCTGAATGATATAGCAGGTCATCGGTTACGTGCATGCCATGGGTGCCCGCCTTCGCCTGTTGCCATGAGGTTTTCAAGCTTTCATCCTCCAGCTGTAGTGCCCTAAAGCTCAAAGACGTTGCTTCCCCCAGCTGTTCGTTTTCATTTGGTTGTGCAACAATTGCCGCCACTGTAGCACGTGGGTTCCCCAAATTGCAATGGTCCTCTCTCTTTTCGTTTTCCTTTTGCTTGACCAGTTCATTGTAGTCACTAACTGTTAACAAGCAGTCAATTTCGATCGCCAACTCCTCTGTCACTGCGCACAAGATGGCAACATGTGCGCCCCTCCGATCCACTCTTAGTGGTACATACGCCAGCCCCGCTTCAATCTGATGCCCGAAGGCTCCCTTCACAGTTACTTTGCCTCGTGGGTCTACCAATTCCTGCGGCAGCAGTGACTTCCTGACCACTGTGATGTCCGCGCCCGAATCCAATCGCGCCAAGATAATTGATTCGCCCGAACACAGAGGAAAATCGGCTACATGTGTCCCCGCCAACTGAGTGCTCCCTTTTGGCTCCTGATCCTGGCACCAAATTTCAGCGCTTTGAGGGGTTACTTCTATCACTCTGGCGGTAATCTTCCTAGCCTCTGTCCCTAGGCATTCTCGGGCCATATGCCCTAAATGGCCACAGCGGTAACAAAAGGGTGACGCAGCCTTATTTCCTCTTTCGTGCTCCCATTGCCTGCCGGCAGAATGCTCCTCCGTGGCATCGTTATGAACACTTAAACCTCCGTTTCCTATTTTTTCTTCAGTTTCTAGACACTCCCTAGCCATGTGACCTGGTCGGCCACAACGGTAACACTGGCGCATCGTCGTCTGTGCTTTAAATGGCGCATTCTTCACCTCTATCTGTTCTTGCCTATGGAGTGGCGATGCCCCACCCATCTCTCTTCTACGTCCTTCACCACTGGCCATACCCATGCGCGGAACGCTAGCTCCCGATGGTTTCCCCCGGCTGCTCTCCACAGCCTCGACTACTTCTTGAAGTTCGTCGATTTTCAGCCAGCTTTTGTTCTCCTGAAGTGCTATCTGTCGCAGCGCGTCATTGGGCAGTGCCTCTTTCAGTTTATCCACCACTACCAGCTCCATCAGCTCCTCCGTTTCGGTCACTTTCCTACTGCTGGTGTAATATGAGTAGTAACTGCGAAGCCGGTAGCCGAACTGGCGCCACGATTCCTGCGGTCCTTTCTTAGCCGTGTCAAACATTCTTTTATATTCTGCCGGGCTTAGTCTCAGTTCCCTCAAAATTAATTCCTTTAGCTGTTTGTATTCAAGTATTTCTTTAGTCCCATTTTGCATCGCCATTGATCGCATGTGGTCAGTGAGGTAAGGAATCAGGGTGATGGAATTGCACACTCTCCGGTACACTGAAGGAGTGGAACAGCACCTCCACGGAATCAAACCACCCCGGAATAAGTGACTCCTCTTTCGGCATTCGGGGCAGTACACTGCTAAGCATTGTGGAGCATTTTACTGCTTCTTTCCCTTCTGAAAGATTACCCGTGCCTTGTCTGCGTAATTTCTCTGTCTCGAATTCAATTTTGGCCCTCTCTAGCCTCATCTTCTCAATTTCCATTTCGATTTGCATATTGGGTACAGGTCCGCCCCTTTGCGTGCTTGCCTCGCTCACTCTCCCAGTCGTGCTATCATCCATCTCTGGCGAGAGTAGCTTACTCTTTCCCCTCGTGAGCATAAAGCAACAAAAGCTGAGAGCAGCGCTGTTCGCTCACCGTTTTCTTTCGTCGTCTTGTTTTTTAAAGATCGTCGATCAGTCCAAGTTCTAGAGTTCTCTCACAATCACTTTCGTTTTAACATGCCACCAGTCCTGGCACGAATCGCCGCCACACTGTCAAGTCCCGCTGCAATTGAGTCCGTCCTCCCTTGCTCTGTTCGGGTCCACGATTGTTCTCCACACCTACATCGGTGTCGAAGTTGCGATGATCGGTGAAGATCCGTCTGCTGTCTCTTGTTCTTGTGCTGGCGTTCTTCTTTCTTGCTGTTCGTTTTTCCACTCTTCTTCGCCACCCAAGGGCAAACGTTGCTGGTGAGCTGACTAGCTCGACGTCTTCTCAACTTGCGTTGCCTCTGTCTTCCTCGTTCCTGTCGCAAAGCAGCGGTCCCTTAATCCTGTTGGCTGCGCCAGTCACGATATTGATTTTCCCTCTCTCTCTTGTGCGATGTTGTTGCATCCAGATGTTGACGTGGAGTGGTAGAGGGCGGGCTTCGTGAGTGACCCGGGGGGGACGTGCTTTGCGACTGGTGAGTTTGAGACAGGCGTGCAGGTCTTCTGACGTTGGCACTTGGAAAGGCTTTCCTCCAAAGGTTATTTATTACAATATTTACAAAACTTATTTACATATGCCGACAGATTTCGGCCTCTCCACTTTAACTAAAAAAAAGGCAAAACTCCAACACTCTCGCGACTCCGGACCACCTTCGGCCACCACACCGCCAACCCGACCCGGCCGCCGCTCAAGCAACTCGCTCCTCCAACTCTGCGACCCCGGGACCACCACCGGCCGCACACGACCGATCTGTCCGGCTGCCACCAACCAACCTCCCGCGCTCTCCTTAGCGCGCACCCATCTCCTTCTCCTCCCGCCAAAACTACACCCTCAGCCAATAGGTGACTTTTTCGCCACATTTCGGACGCAACATATCACAACACAAAAGAAAAGCACACAATATAAAACATACGCCTTGCAACACAAAAAAAAAGCACAAAATATCGAACACACGGCTCGCTGCAAGCTGTCGTGGCTAACTAGAAAAATGCCACAACGAGCGGAGAGAAACCATTTACGACACATGCGTCCTGTTAGCCGCTCTTGCCTAGGGTACCCGGGTGCCCGCTCGCCTCCGGCGCTGGCCCATCGAGCAAGCTGCCGTGGCTAACTAGAAACATGCCACAACGAGCGGAAGAAAAACCATTTACGACACATGCGTCCTGTTAGCCGCTCTGGCCTAGGGAAGGGTGCCCGCTCGCCTCCGGCGCTGGCCCATCGAGCAAGCGGCCGTGGATAGCTAGAAACAAGCCACAACGAGCGGAGAGAAACCCTTTACGACACATGCGTCTGATCGGACCATTCCCCCTCGCTTAGGCCGAGGCTCCCGACACTCGCGCGCGACGCCGCCCTGAGAGCCTCTCCCTTTTGTCGGCACGTTCCCCTGCTCCCCTTCGGCGGCCCTTTTCACGCCTTACCACGACGTACGCCAGCTGCGTCGTGACAATTTTGCTACCCATTGAAAGGACGTACCATTAACTTTAATATTTACATTACATTACGTTACAATTTAGCAATATTCAAAACTTTTTTTCCAAGAATGAGAGACATGTGCATGAAGTCTGTAAAATCCCACGGGAAGCTCTTGGTCCTGTTATGAACGGGATGCACGTCTACAGATGAGGATTAAAGCGAAGATTCAATCGACCGGGATGATCACGCGGGAGAGGCCATTTCGACAAGTCGTTTGACCCCGCGAGGACCGCACGAAAAAAGATGTGCTGGGAACGTGCCTGCGGAATCTTTCGCACGCTTTTCTGGTAGGAGGGAGATGACCTTCCCTTTGTCTGTTTCCTCGCAACACGCGACCGACGGTGGTCAGACGACATGAGAAGAAGGGAATGGAGCCTTCCCGAAATTAACCGTGACAGACTAGTGCCTGGGTTTGGATGGACGTACAGCTTCGGACAAAGTAAAAGCGGACCTCCGAATCCTCCTCGCCCTTTCCCACGGGGCTCCGCGTGCTATGTGCGGTGACGTTTCTGATCTGTGCCTCGTGTGATGAAAGGGTCGGAGCCTTAGTGTATTTAAAGAGCCTCCTGAGCCGCAACAAACGCTGTGGGCCATGGCGTCAAGGCTCGTCCAGTCACTCGACGCTATGAACTCTCAGTTCTTGACTATTCTTTTTTCGTATATTACTTAAGTTTACCTAAGTGCCACTAAATCAGCTTGCGTTTTCGTTCCCAAATGTCAAGCTTCTATCCTTCCTCATCCCTTCTCCTCCCAACCACGCTTCCCTGCTTCACAGCAGCCGGTCGTGCTACCCGAGCTATAACAGCCCTTGGTATTCAACTGTAACCGCCCTCGACACAAGAAGTTTATCCACTCTCGGAACGTCGCGAAATTCCGGCCATGGCTCACAACGAGCGGCAACCCCTCTTTTGTGCACTTGCGAACAGGATCGCACGTGCTCACAATGAAAGAGAAAGTGCCAGCGGTGCGAGCTGCAGGCGTACAAGTCGAGACGTTGCAGGCTCAATGCTCTCCGCGGGCGCCGAGCAACACCGACTAGGTAAGACCTCTCTGCTCTACCGTGACGTCATCAGACTACGACGGGCGCCGGAGTTCGTGTTCTTCATAAAGGGACGCTGCTGCGTGCTCGTTCGTTCTTGTGTAACTGCAGCGCTACGTGAAATCGTGCTTTGAAGATTTTTGCCTCATGATTTAATGCTGGCGTATATATATGATGTCATTCCCGGTACACAGTCCGCGGTGAATAGGTTTAAAAAATGAATGTTAGCGGTTTCCGGATTATGAATATGTGTTGGCTATTCAGTGTCGTTTACTATCGCCGAATATTGCCTGAAAGTCCGCACATTTTGTTTTTATGGGGGTATTGATATTCCCCTGTGCGTTCACATATATCTTTATCTCGTTGCATGACGCGGACTTAGAATTTATTTCCGGGCAAAAATCGAACCGTGCGGTATAACACTTAGCGCCGACTGTTTGCCAGGAATGTGACTACTATCTGTAAGCTTTTTCTTCGAAAAAACACTCAGCGTCCCTACACACACACACACACACACACACACACACACACACACACACACACACACACACACACACACACACACACACAAAAGAACATGGTCATAACTGATAGCTCTCAGAAACTGAAGCTTAACATTGATATCTGCACTGTTCTGGCTCCTTGTGCGAAACACCACTGAATGTTTTCTGAATACTTGTACTCTATTGCCACCTGGTGTTCTCAGGTGGCGCTGAAGTGTCTTCGAAGACGTTGAAGTGTCTCTCGCTGGCTGGCTGGCTGCTTGCTGTATTCTGCTGGTTAGCGACCTGTCTCCCTGTTTTCCGTTACAATATATAGCAACCACATTGTAGATGTGGTTGATGAACCTGTACAGATTCGCATGTATGCTGATGACTGTATTATTTTCAATGAGTTCCGGTTAGCTGACGACCAGGCGTGCTAAACACATTCCTTAATAATACCCAGCACCTCCACCAAAATATGTAACGGAAAACAGGGAGACAGGTCGCTAACCAGCAGAATACAGCAAGCAGCCAGCCAGCCAGCGAGAGACACTTCAACGTCTTCGAAGACACTTCAGCGCCACCTGAGAACACCAGGTGGCATTAAATACAAGAATTAACAAATCTGAGTGCTAATGCTCCAAAAATGCCCTTAGTGCTCCGCTGCTGGAGAATAACTTAGAACTTACATATTCTGCCATGTTTCTGTCCCTAATTGCTATTTTTAGGAGTGCATAATTGTTTTGAATCTTGCTTTTGTGTTTTGCTATTATGATGTTGCTATTTTGTTGTAGCTAAGCTTGAAAACAACCATGTTCAGAATTTTGTTATATTTTCATCTTTGTACTAAGTATTTGTGTCGGCATGTGCGAATTATTAATTATTGCATACGCTTATTTTTGTTACATGATTTATTTATCTTTATTTTCTTTCAGTGTTGTGTGACATTTTGTTATTTCCCCAAGAAGGTTTTGGTGCGAAACATTTCGCTCAAAGCTGTGTTAAACAACCGTTTGTGCCAAACTGTATGTGGGGCAAGAGCCATCGTCAGGCGTTTCGCCTTTTGCAGCTGCTCCTCTTTCTGTATCAGAAAAGATACAAATAAATCAAATCAAATCAAATGGACACATGATACTGCAACCCGAAAGGCTGCCTACACTTCCCGAATCTTTCATCCAAGCAGTCTCGCTGGAATTCCCCCAGAAATACTGCATCAAATCCAAGATCTTCAAGGCACTAGTTTATTATCTTCACCAAGGCTTCCGTAGTGAGACGCAAAGCACTGTGGGTCTCCCGAGTGAGAACTCCATTGTCAAACTTCAAACTCTCCCAGAGGTCAAGCCACTGCATGATTGATTGAAGGAATTTCACTTTTGGACACAGCTTTTCTGCAATGGGAGTGTGCACGTCATCACGAAGCCGGCGTCTTTTGCTGGGTGACTTCACATTAACAATCTTCCACCAGGTTTAGACAACCTTTAAAATTCCGCTGTTCCAGCTGCATGCTGCAGTGCATAGCGTTGATTGCATGTTTCTGCAGCAGCTATGGTTGATAGGTTGAACACTTTCAGTGCAGGCTTACCATCTTGCTTTCCAATATTAGATGGGTTGAGGGCCTTTACTGACAGCGTTGGAGCAGCCTTGATAAGGTGGTCTTCTTCTTTTAGATGGAGATCTCGGAGGGTCTTGAACGAAGCACTGATCATTTTTGCGTTTGAATTCAAATTCTTAAGTGAAGGAAAAAAACATGCAGGTTGCATTGTTATTTTGGTAGACCCAATTGTTCCGAATATATTTAAACAAATGAACAGGGTTAATAACAAAAAAAGAGGGCAAGTAGGATCTGATGGGTGAGGATAGGAGCTGCTGATTTTGATGACAATTCAAAAGGACATTGTTTTGCCATTGATAGACTTGTTATCTTTGAGGACTTTAATGATGCGAAGCCCAATCTTTTCAAGCTCACTTGTGACGGGGCGGAGCACAGTGTTCAGCTCTTGGGCATTGATTTTATCTACTGGCAAAAAGTGAACATGAGCTGTCGTTGCTTCATTTGAAGTGTTGCTGGCACTGCCGACAATCGTGCAAACCTTATAATCAAAATACGTCTGTAGATGGATGTCATTCATCATGAGAACCAGTCACTTCTTATGATCCTTCATTGCACTCGCGAGCTTCTTCGCATAAAGCAAGAAAGAAGCATCCTGCTGCTCAGCTGCTGGATTTATAACAATGCATTGCATACACGCCTGATCATGAACTCATGCGGCAATGTGAGACCTCCGTAGTTACGCAAGTACCTATAAGCATGAGGAGAGATCATAAATAGAAGGCTAGAAAATGCCAACAGATCTGAAAAGTAGCGGGGTGACTTGCTTAGAAGGATAAAGACTTGTTCCTTTAGAAATTTCAAAGCGTCTTTCCGCTGTTCGTCTTGCGTTTCTTGATTTGTTGCTTCTTCAAGAAGACATAGCACAAGATTCAATATGCCACTTATCTTGTCTTCAAGTTTGCGGAAGGCAGCAATCTTATAAGAGCTCTCAACAGCAACCAATAGACCTTTCAAGCACACAATATCATTCGTAGTTTTTTTAATTATCTTCATGCCATCAAGCTGGGTGACCTCGACATCATGAAAATAAAGATTTATCGAGAGAGGTCCTCGGTGACTTTAAATGACTTTTTGACTGGTGGGGCACCCTCGACGGTCAGGTTGAGGAAGAGTATAAAGTCATGCTTGTAAACAACCCTACAGAATTTAAAAACCTTGATACATTGTATGCATTTCGACAGCGCCTGAAAGTTGTCAATTTTGTTTCTGTCAGAAACAGCAGAAAGATATGCCGGGCAGTCGAGAAGTATGCTTTGAACAGCATCAGGTCTTAACCGTACAAGCTTCAGCGTCACTTCAATTATTTTTCCACTCTTTGTATCCGCGTAACTTGTTCTATTTGAAATGTCGAACGGTTTAAAGGGCGCTCGCAGACCTGGGTTAAGAAAAACAAAAATAGTAAAAGCTCTAGAACCAGAAATTTAAAAATGTGAAAGGTGCAAGACAGTACGAGAGAAATGTCTATAAATTTCTTGTGAACTTATTGTCAGCAATACTATTTCGCTACGACTTTACAGAGTTACCCGGTAAAAAAGAGGCACCACTACGGAATTATCGCGCAACATGCTGCCCGCAGCATTTTCAATGCTACTGAGGGAGGCGTAACAGCGACAGTTAAGAGAATGTTTCCTTAACACCGACTGCTTTCTTGGAGTGAGGTCCGTACGGTAGATTGCTTCAATTCATTCAGCCCTTCTTGCTTGGTCCGAAGGGAATGTGAATAAACGCACACGGTCACCACAATCATATTACCCGCGGCACCGCGGTACGCAGCAATCCCCAGGCATTATCACAGCCTGCACACTGGATACAAACCTCTCGGCACCGACGTACTTCCTCGTCGTTACCGACGTCGTTACCGTACCGGTGGTAACTATGAAACAGCCTTGAGTTTCGTGACACACGCTGCACGAAAAAAAAATGTACAACTGCGAACACGCGCAACTAAATTCACTAAATGAAAGAAACACTGATGTTTACCGGAGTGCGATCGCATTTTCCAGTCGAGCTCTCTGTGCGAATAAAAAAAGTATCACAAAACCACGTACAAAAAACAATATTACCGTCCAAAATAAGCTGTTCAACAAAAAGTAAAATTTTTTACAAAATACCATTTATATTTTTGCAGCAAAGCAATCATAAAACCATTAAATGTTTTCTTAAATTCGATATTTTGGCTGGTACTTCTCCGCACAGGGGTTGTTGCACCAAGCTCACGGAGACCGGTTAGAGAAAGTGGGGGCACGACGGGAGCTCCTTGAGAGCACCGAGAGCTGGTTCGTCGTAGTGTGATGGCGTAGCCACAAAAGAGAGGAGGATATAGAGAGGCCTTAGCTAGCCTAGAGGGTGTTGGCCGAGCCTGGACAGAAGTTCGGAAATTACCGTCAGGGGAAATGCGGCGGTGGTGCAGTGGGGGCAAACTTTAGGAACGCATCCCTATGGCTCTGAAGAACACTGGCATAACCTCTCTCCGACACACTGAAGGCACTGTACCCCGAGAATGTGAGAATATGCCTTTGTATTTACATTGCTGCTAGCCTGTATCCCTTGCTGTCGGGCATAGTGATAGGCCATGAAATGGTGCCCAAATGAACATTTATATTTCTGCTATGAACTATTCCTGCGCAAGATAGCGGGCGCTGCCACGCTTTCGGCAATGCACATGACGTTGATGTCATACATATTATAGTGGCAGCGCGCAATCTGCCCTATAGTTTTATGCTTTGAGTATGGTTTATTTTCGAATTCTCGAATTTTGTGACAAGATAGAGCACTTTTCAAAATTTCACCCTTTAATGTTTGTATATTTTTATGCTTGCATTTTACTGCGGGTTGCCATTCGTGAAAACCAGCTGCATATTAGTAGCTCAATCAAAATTTGTCTTTTTTTCTCTTTCCACTTGTTTTTCGGATTGAAGGACACAGTATGCTTTCAAGCAAAAAAAAAATAGTTGCATCAGCGGTGTTAGACGCCGGCGCTTCTTGAGTGAAAAAAAAATGACAAAGCGAACACAGGTGCCCGATGTGTCTGCTCTAATGACGAAAATAACAGATTCTTTCTACTTTTTTATAAAATGTGTGTTCAGTGCCCGGCGAGAGCCAAGGTTCACCTTCGGTGACAATTCAGCGCTCTAGGACTGACGTGCAACTACCCTCTTTTGCCGGCTACAAATAGGTAAAATCGGCCTAACACTTCTTGAAAAAGCGCCACGATTAATAGACGGCACTGAACATCCCAGTCAAGCCGTGCCAGCTGAGTTTGTCGAAATCGCGCTCCGATTGCCCGTATACAATGCTACCGGCTTGATATGTCGTAGCACGCTTCACCCTTATAAGTTGCTCAAAACACTTCTCTAGTGACAATCTTATTCCTCAGCCGCAACCATCAGTTAAATTTGCTTAACCTTTATTCAGTACACTACATTGGAACACCTATATTAAGTACAATGTATTAATACTTCACAATAATACTTCTCTTTCAGTAATAAATTTTTGAAGCCACTTCATGAAGTCTTTTTTCATGGAGGAATACGAAAGCATGTCTTTGATTTTGATTTTTTTTTTACTCATAACGTAGAGTGCAGCATTTCCTCATTTAAGGTTTACATACTACATCAGTTCGTCATTTCCCGTCACGACATACTAGACTTGTTCATTTCCGGGTATGACATGTTAAACCACTTCCGCATTCCAGTTACGACATAATACACCACTTCGGCCTTTCCGGTTACGCCAAAGTTTTGATACGAAAATTGGTCTTATGGAGAAGTTGTATACCTCTACCTCCCAAGGAAATTTTCGTGGGTTCGTCAGCAAAAAACGCCAGGCTAAAGAAAAACCACAAAACAAGCATCAAAACCTCAAGATGGATGCTAAGGTGCGCGTGAACAATAGGAAAACCGTCCGACAATTTCCGAAAAACATTAGGTTTGCTGCTGCTTCGAAAGTGGTTTACACCATTCGAAGGCTACGTGTGAAACCGCAAACCGCATAATTTATGAAGAGGGCGGCAGCATACCTGGCTAAAATAATGAAAAAATTTTGTGCTCCCCACATTTTTACTTTCTGGCTGTAAAGCAGACCTGTCGTTGTTTATGAAACGTTCATTTCTATCAGAGGTTACTGTAAGATTACGTTCTTTTGCCGCAATACATCAACGGCTGGTTGGGCCACATACGCGGCCAATGACGCTAAACTAGCCCACAATACAGGAGTATTTTTTGACATTGTTGAATTCTTATTTTCAAAACGGTGAGAGATACGTCGATGGGGTAGCTTATCTGTCTTGTACAGCAAGGCTGGCGTTATGTACCCTACATAGACCAAGATTTAAACCAATGACAAACTGAAATTGACTAATAAACTTTTTCTTTTTGATTGAAGTGGGCAAAGTTATCTGCAAAATTGACAGCCGTAAGCATAGAAGGTGAAATGTGTTTTAAATTTTTTTTATCTATAATGCGTTTCCAAATACCGAATGTTAAATATGCATATTGAAAGCTAATTGACTTCGCTTTTACTCTCTGCATGCGCAGGTCACGCTAGTCGATACAAATGCTCTATGAGCCATCAAAATCAATCACTTGTCTCTTTTCGCACTGCCAGCGCGTTCAACGTACATAGTTTCATTCATTCTGTCTCACTTGTTTTTTGAAGTGCCACATTGTCACGACTTGGTAACGCGTCCCCGACTGCCGCAAAGGAACGCCATCGCGTGCAGGTTCGAACAAGACAACAAACGGATCAAAGAAAACAAAGCGAAGCCATATATATATATATATATATATATATATATATATATTATATATATATATATATATATATATATATATATATATATATATATATATATATATATAATTTAAAAAGAAATAGGCGATAAGAAACGAAAACACGAATAAAAACTCACACTCAACGCGCGTACAACACTACAGACAAAAGGAAAGAGTTCACCAGATATTGAGCGTCCCAGATGAAGCGGGGATGCCTTGCAGACACGACGGACGCGGGTTGATGAACTGCGACGCGTCGCTGACGTTGCGTCGAAGGAAGCGGCGGAAGAGAGCCAGGTGGTAGTAGGAGCGGAGAGGCACACAGGGAGACGCCGGTGGACTCCCGTCAGCTGCCCGAAGCACTTGGCAGCAGCAGGAACAACGTAGCCAGGTCCCGTCAAAAGCTTCACGAAAGGCCAGATGCTTCAAGTAAGCTATCCAAGAGCGCCTTTCGGCAGCACGGACCCTCAATCCATCAGCTGCCCTCTCCACGCTTGCAAGGAACGCAGGAGGCTTGCTTCGGTGATCCAAGGCAGGTCACGGCAGCACGGACCCAACGTCCGACGGCTGCCACCTACACGCTAGCTCTGCGCTCTTCGTCGCCGTCGCCTCGCACACACCATTCGCACGAGCACACGCGCAACGCTGGGCTGGCACGTGCAGCGCTCCGGTGTCCGGCGCACCCCTGTCGACGCACCAAATCAAAAATCCCCTAAGGATTTGTTCGGCACTTCACAGACATTGCTAGGCTGGTCTTTTTGTTGGACGTCTATTCAGACCCCCAGCAAGGGCTTGCCGTGCGCACTCGGCTGCACCAAAACGTCGTTGCGAAACTATAGCCACGTAAACTACGGTTAGCGTCGCTCCAGGCCATTGCAGAACACTCTATGTCCACTGGGTGCCATCAGTTGAGAATTACAAGGGACCCCACATCAGTATCCGTCTTGTTGAGTTCAGGGTTTTGGTAACTGACCAGGCTCCAACACCGTACAGCACGCTTCACACGAACGGTCGACTGTCCGCCCTGCCGTTTTATTAAAGCCGCTGAGCGCTAGGCGCTTAGTCCGATACCATTCTGCCCACTGTGTTAGCCGAGGTTGGAGACAACTGGTGCCCTGCTTCCACCCTAACCTTCTTTGAGGCCCAGCGGCTGACGCCCAGAGTGGCTATTATCGTTGCAAGCCACGCTCTCGACCGTTCGAGCCTGTCATAACGTTTCCAGCAATCAACCTGACGATTGTATCTCTGCCTGTTGCGTGGTTTCGGCAGAATAAATTAATTACCCATAAATGTGAGTTTTCATATCTCCGTGATATTCGTGTGCAGTTGAAACATTTATTTGCCAAAAGATGCCATTAAGGCGATAACAGAGAAAAGGCGAACAACTGAAGTCTGCTCATCTCGGTCCAGCTCGGCTGGCGTGGCAGAAACAATTCTGCCAAAATCGAAGTTTCTGGGTGGAGGCGCCGGAAGATATTGCGGCGACCATGCTTTGCTTTCGCTAATCAGCGGCACCTGCCACGGTGGCAAAGATGTTAGCTTGGCCGCCTGGAGAACACAACGACGCGAGGTATAATTGTGTCCGTGCCGGCCGCATACAGTTGTAACCTAATTTCATAGGCTGCGATGTGATAGCGTAATGGCATAACTCCCACATATGGAGAAGGTCATTCTTTAGTTTATATTTATAGATGTTGATTAATTCCTTAATTAATATGCAACATTTTTATATTCTATTTAGGGACACGCGTTTCGTTAAGTTGTAGAAAGGGCTTTCGAAAGAGCCGATTTAGTTTCCTGAAGCGAAGTATCAGCTACGTGGTCCTTTTTTCAAGAATTTAATGAACGCCCGGAAAATATTTGAAACAAAAATATGTGATTGCGCTGGATCGTATTGTACCGCTGTCAAGCGCATACTGAAAGAAGGAAGCGTGCGCGCTTACAGTATCGAAATGAGCGGCTGATGTCACCAAGACCATGCTGAGAGTGGCATCAGCCGCACATTGGTGAGCATGAGAACACCCCAGATAACTGTAACAATACAGCTAGGCTGTTATACAGATATATCAAGTATCGCAGCTGTCCTTTCAAGCTTTGTTCTCATGCACAGGAACGTTATTTTATGTACTGTAGTTTCCCGGCAATAGTACGCGAATTGTAAAGGTTTAAAATTTTAAATTTCGCGTCATGGGTAATATCTATGTGTGCTGTCTATACGTGATTTTAATTTGCCAGGTCGTTTGTCGGAGCTAGAGAGACCTACCGGCGGCTATGAAAGGAAACAAATCATGGTCGATTTGCGTAGTTAGGCAAAGTGCAAATTAGGTGCGCTAGGAATTCGGTTTTCAGTTTGGCTTCGGGGTTCAGATCAGTGTTGCTGCCGAGCAGACTTTCGCAATTAATTGAGCTTGCACCTGACAAGGTTGGTAGGTCGCAACGTATATATGCCCGCCGCATGGTGGGCAGATTGCGCATTATCCACAGCCAGAACATCGGCGAGGGTTCCGAAAAGACAGAGGCTTCTCGGCAGCATTGAGGCTGAGAGTAGTGCGGCATGCGCAAGTACTTAAATCGAACAGAACAGCAGCAAAAGAATTTGACATGGAATAAAATGCTTGCTTAGCCATTGTATACTGATTGCCGACTTGTTTACCCATTGTAGACTGATTGCGGACAATCTAAAAACTTATTATAATCTTGATCATTCATATAAAATTGTAATAATCTTTATTTGCAATCATACATTTAGATGGGAGGGCGATCGAAAAAAAGTTTCTCGCAGGCAGATTGACAAGCCCACTGTTCTGCTTTTTTTTGGCAGAAGCAACACAAAAGCACATAAAAAATGTACACAAGGTTGCACAGTAGTTGAATACTTTCGGCATAATAGTCGTCTTAACTAAAAAGAATTCGTTATAATTGAAGGCACGGAATAAGATGAAACCACAGAATTATAATGTCTCCAAAACTATGCACTATATATAAACCAGAGATTCTGTTATGAACAACAAAATAAATCAAACCCATTTAATTTGTAGGCTTTCAAAAGTGAGGGCAAGACAGCATAGGCGCTGTTGCTCGCTGTTCAGATGAAAAATGGGAACTATGCAACTTTTTGCATATCTAGTGGTGTATCGTGGCAAATTTATTTGCAAATTTGCAAGACTTTGTAAACTATTCAAGTTGTGTCTTAGTTCTCTTTTCATCTTCAGACTCAGTTGTTATTATATAAGCTGTATACACAAATTATCTTGACATCACGAAAACGTTCTGCGGTGTGGGATCGGTTTTAGGCGTTATAAACATGACGAATGTATTTTTTCTGCAAACTTTGAATGCGTTGTAATGCAGACGGCACTGATATTCCTCATACTAGTTGACAGTAAAGATACGAGTAAAAATTGAGTAATATAAAGGCAAATTAGTTCTCGTTGACAGCTGATGTTTTAATCAGCCTAGCAGGTCGGTGAATTGAGCTAACGTTGTTGTCATATAGTTTATGTAATCGTTCCAAGACATATGGGTGGAGAAAATTATGCCAGGACAATTAAAACTCTCCACATATTCTACGTTGCGAGAGTTTAGTACTACGGCATGATGTGGCGGGATGATTTTTTTTACCTAGCGGAAAATTGCTGATTTGGTTTTCTGTTCATTAATACGCATAGAATTAATTGTTGCTCATTTTCCCAGCGCTGCCATCGTATTGTTACACGCGGATATTATTTCTTTAATATTATTCCTGAGAAAAAGATCTAGCATCATCCGCATACTTAATAAATCTTACTTCTGGGTTCTTGTTTATAATATAATTCAGGTATAGATACGACCGCACTAGTTGTAAGGTAATTCCTCAAATGCCATATCGCTCTAATTTTGCAACAAAATATTGTATCCCATCAAATCCAAGGCCTTTAAAAAATCGACAAATATACCAAGCGCCATTGAGTTATTTTCAAACTGTTCAAAAATAAATTTTTTTGTGCATGAAGCGTCAGTTCAGTTGATTTGCTTCTAGTAGAGCCAAACTAATGCGAAGTAAGCAGTTTGTATTTGTTATGAATTTGATTAGCGTATGTGCAGAAGTTTTTCATAAACCTTCGAGAACAAAGGTAGTATGAAAACCGGTGTATAGTTGCCTAGATTATTTCGGTCGTTTTTTTATATATAAAGGTTACTTTTGCAATCTGTATTTTGGCCGGAAAGACTGCTTTCGTTATACATGAATTAAAGTTTTTGGCAAGACCCGGAGCCATGACATCGGCTACGTTTTTCACAGGTCGCACCTGGAGGTCATCGATATCTCGAGGTGTACTGTTCTTAGGTTCTGGATTACAGGTATTATTTCCTGGGCAGTCGCACGCTGCGGAAATATAGTCACTGTTCGGAGTAGTCACGTATTCTAACTTGTCAGGCGAGCCGCTGCTTGTGGAAAGTCTACAAAAGAAAGTCTTAAATGCATCAGTTACATGATTTCTCGGTAGTGTTTGTTCATTTACCTGTGGTTTCGAGGGTGCGGCATGAATCTCGCGACGGTGCAGGAGCGTGTTTAGTCGTGACCATAGTAAATCATGTCTGTCATGATGAACGTTCAAATAAGAACGATGGTATTTTATTCTGGTGCATCTCAGTTCTTGGTCAGTTTATTTCTATATTGTTTAAAAGTGACTAAGTCTTCTAGCGCTTGTGCAATTGGAAATGTTTCATAGAGCTGGCTCCTAATCTCCATATAATATTTTAATTCTGTTGTTATGAATGGCTTTCGTATTTTCTTACTTCTTCGACGCAACTATAAAGGAAAATTACGGGAGTACAAGTTCTGAAATTCATGAACAAATACATTGTATCCTTCATTTACATCAGTTAACTGGCATTCGTTCGACCAGTCAAAATTTTGCACTTCCTGGCGGAACCTCTCAAGCGTAGCATCTGTTATTATATGATGGCATATTTCCTCATTTTTGTTCGACTGTAGTCGACTAGGCAGGTGGCCGCTGATATGATACAATATCACTCCTGCTTTTGCAGCATATGGTGGCGCGTTCGTGATAAAAAGATCGAAAGCAGTAGTTATTCTAGTGGGTTCAGTAATCACATTGGCGAAACCTTCTGAATATATTACTACACTAAAATCTCTTGCATGTTGGGTATTACAGCCAATATCAATATTGAGGTCTCCACAAGAAATTACAACAAAATTATTCTCACCAGTAAATGTTCGAAAAGAGTCATAGAATTTCAAGAACTTAGAAACGATGCCTTAAAAACGATACCAGACATAACATAGTGTATTTTTTTCGGACACAGTGTAAGGACATCAAAGTCTCTCGTCATCAAAAAATAGCGATAAACAAGATGTCATTCAGCATTGTCCTGAACCAATACAGAAACACCGCCTCTTCAGGCATCAGTTCTATTTAAGAAAAATGTTTTCTTATGTTCCAGCTTGAAAACATCATTATTTGTGCACCATGTTTCCGTCAGTATGATTTCCGAAAATAAAAAATTAAAATCAGCAAACATCTCTTCTAAGGAAACGACCTTGTCTCTAACAGACATGGCGTTCCTGTGTATGCATTTTACACAAGCAGGTAATACAGCCGCCGTGGTGGCTCAGCGGTTACGGCGCTCGGCTGCTGACCCGAATGAGGCGGGTTCAATCCCGGCAGCGGCGGTCGAATTTTGATGGAGGCGAAATTCTAGAGGTTCGCGTACTGTGCGATGTCAGTGCACGTTAAATAACCCCAGGTGGTCGAGATTTCCGGAGCCCTTCACTGCGGCGTCCCTCATAGCCTGAGTCGCTTTGGGACGTTGAACCCCCATAAACAAGAAGCAGTTAATAACCGTGCTGAAACTGCGTTTAGTTCATGTGGCAGGAAAAATTGCATGTTTATTATAGCCGATCAAAGTCTTCAGTGCTTTCTGCATGTATGGCATCGGCAACATCAGTTTTCCGCTCGAGAATTGTGCCATTAACATGCCGAACATAGATATCCCTTTTCTTTGGCCACAGCCTTGTCGAAGAAGTAGTTCGCTATTATTCCGAGTCATATTTGCTTGAATGTACACACGTCATGTTCTGTCCTTCAGCTTACTTTTATTTGCCAACCACGCGTCCCTCGGCGTTTTCCATGCAAATCGAGCTATGCCAGCAATAATATTAACTTTAGAGGGCAGCCAGTGGACGGAAAAAACATCACACGGCATGATGCGCGTAACATCAAATTTCTTAGCAACAGTATTTATTGAAGCAGTTACATCTTTATCCCACGCCGCTGAAATTACATGTGTGGACGGTGATCCACATTTATTGGAGGCCCCGGTAGCTGCGGTTGGTGAGCCAGCGAAGCGGGCAGTCTACGTTGCTGGTGAGGCCGGTAGCCGAAAGCGTTCTGATCTGCGCGATCCAGCTCGCGCTCCCAACTCAACTTCATCAGCGCCGCTGGCGATACCAGCGTCGCCACAGTTGCTCCCCCTCTAGCGCGGTGCGCGATAAAGGAAAAAAAAACGAAGAGAGTTATATATAAGCCCCGTGGAGGGCCTGGGAATTTGGTTGAGCACATAATATCTAGGGAAAAGTGAAAGTCGGTGATCCGAGGGGGGCCGCCGGCGATCAGTGCAGGCCTCAGTGGGGCGGACAAGGCTGAAGGGCGGTGGCCGAGGAAGGACCACGGGGCAGTAGGACAAAATCAGGAGAGTGTCCCAGAATGCACGGCGAAAGGCGCACTGCTCACGTAGAAAATGGTGCGCTGAGAAGTGATGCAGAAATAATCGCAGCTGAAATCCGAAGTGTCTGGGTGCCATGGGGTTTTGGGAGACGGGCAGCAGACACTGTTGGTGCGCGAAAGTTTCAGGTGGAAGGGCCAGCGCTGAGCTGGACTGAGGCTGCACAGAGCGCGAGTAATTGGTAGGCACAGCTGCGAAGTGGAAGCGGCTGGGCTAGCTGGAGGCCATAGTGCGGAACTGCGCGACTGCGGCCGCTGAGGTGCCCAAGCGCACGAAAAAGCGAATGTGGGACCGATGGCAAAAACGTGTTGTGTGTCGAGTTCACAAGGGGTCTGTGCAGGAGCGTGTGTACAGGCATTCACAACACAGGTGAATGCGAGAGCTCTGGTTTAAGCAGCACTCCGGCATTGGCAGTGCGCCGGTGCCCGCCAGTGGCATGATCGGCGCCCAGGTGTTCGGACGTGTGGGATGAAACTGTAGAGTCAAAGAATACTAGGTTGTGCACTGGGCGTGGGGCTTCCTTGGATGCATTGGGAGAGGAGGAGGCGCTGGAAGGGGCCAGTGGAGCAAACGGGGGAGAAACTGCAGTCGAGGAGGAGGCAGCCGGCTGAGACTGTTGGCAAGGGACCGACGCTTGCACGCGGTGCCCTTCACGAACCATGGATTGGGGCTCATTTGGTGGTAGCGACAGTGGAGAGACGTCTGTGGGGAGGGACTCCAACTCAGGGGTTGGCGGAGGGAAAGCCGAAGCAGCTGGGTTCGGGAATGCGGCCAGGGGTGGTGAGTCGAGTTGCGCCGCAGCTTCTGAGTCCGGAACAGGAGCGCAGGAAGGCGGTGGGAGCTCCAAGCCAAAGTACGCCGTCAGGCCATTCTTCAATTCAACGTAAACATCAGGGCCAGGAGGCGGCAACCTCAGCTGTGCCAGGGGTCTGGGTGGGGGTTCCCGGCTGGCGTGCTCATAGCGCAGCAGCTGGCTGAACACATGATGGATGTGAAATTGCGAGTCCGGCATTGCCAGCCACAAAATGGGGTCACTGGAATAAAACGCGGGCAGGCCGGGCAGCCGAGGAAGGAAGGAGCGTTGATAGGGCTGAAGGAGCTCACCGGATGTTACGGTAGGTACGTATACAAGGCGGCGAAAAGAACCTGCCGAAAGCCGGGAGCGAACAGCGGGCGTGAAGCGGCAAGGCCAAAGAGACAGGACCGGCAGGAGCGCAGAGCCGGTGGGAGCGGCGTTGCGTGCGTCGAAGCTGTCGTCCGGAGTCACCAGATGAGGAAGGTGATCCACGTTTATTAGAGGTCCCGGTAGCCGCGGCTGATTAGCCGGCGGAGCGGGCTTTTGACGTTTCTGGCTAGGCTGGTTGCCGAAAGCGTTCTGTTCTGCGCGAGCGTCACGCTCCCAACTTCATCTTCATCTGCGCCGCTGGCGATGCCGGCGCCGCTACAGTGCAGTACAGTAAAACTTCCAAGTTTTGACGTAGACTTCTTCGAAGTCGTGCAGTTCTTCCTGGAGTGGCGCTTGTACGACTCTATTGTTATCATCTACCTGTTAAAACTCTGCAACTCCTGATTTCAGTGCCTTTACCTCGGTATTTTGCTGGCCTAGTTTGTACTCAAACTCATCAAACTTATGTGACATGAAACCAATAACCTGTCCCATTTTCTGAACCGTTTCTTTAAGGGCAGATTGCCATTCAATACTTTGTTTGACGGACGCAAGAATAACTTGCATATGAGTATCAAAAATACCTTCTTCACCAGAACCAGAGCGCTGCTAAGGGTGGCACGTCTGACAGCGCTAGGCTTTTCGGGCAGCATGATTTATACATCTGCAGAATTTTTTTGTTAATCCGGCGCATTTACCGAAGTGGTATTTATCGGCACAGCGCACTTCACACTCACTGCTTTAGTGGAAATGGCCTTTTCGTACGAAGGGCATGCGTCAGACATTGCACTAGCACTATTTTGGTATCATATTTCAAGATCGCCGGGTATGCAGCAAGTGTAAACAATTGCAACTGGGGCAGCAGTGGCAGCGGATGACCAGGGTTTATCTGAGATCTATTTTAGCCTGGCTCCTCCGCAGTCAAAGGCCACCGGCGGCTCGGTCGAAGAGCGATCATGAAGGCAGGCGTTTGGAAGCAACACAGTAGGAGTTCAGCGGTTGCAGTCGTGTGCCTGAAGCAGGAACGGCAATCCGAGTGGAGTGAAGTGGAGTGGGACGGCTGAGAAGCAACCGCAAATTCCTAGAGTTACAGTAATGATGTGTACGCGACGCTGCTGCTACTGCGAAACAACTCGCAGCCTTAAGAACCCTATAAAAGGTACTTCATAAGGGGAGGGGCGGGGGGTGATGTACATTGAAAAATACATGAAATACAAAGTCCAAGAAGTTGAAAGACAAAACTAAAAATCCCGCAAAAGAGAATAAATATACAGTGAGTACAATAAATACGGTATCAATAGAAAGTGTACAATAAAATAAAACGAAAACCCAGTTAACACAGATTCAAGGAATGATATCAAATAGATTAAGCGAAGTACAAATGAGTTCATCACGTGCATCGAACTTGGAATATGAACGAAATTACGATAATTTTAATGTTCAAAAGAATACTGTGACAGCCCTTTAAATTAAAAACATAATCGCCCCATGACAATGGTATTAGGTAATTCATTCTAATATTCTATTACTGTCAGTAGAAATCAAATATTAAAAACAGAGGTTGATCCATGCAGATGCTGTACATTTATGCTTTGAACAAAAGTCGTGATCAACGTGCTGGTGGGCAAACAAAAAATTGGCGCCAATGTTGGAAATAAAGATTAACTTCTAAAAGAGGCATATTCTTGATATTTTGCGGTGAAAGACAAATGCGGGAAAATCGAATGATGATTTGCTATTTATGATACTCATCTCCTAGTACCATGAATATATGAAGCGAGCGGCGCGGTTCTGAACCGATTCTAAAACATTGGTTGCGTTAGAACGATGTGGACACCAAATTGTGAATGAGTATCCTATTTTTGATGTAATAAGGTTTAACGCGCCAGTTCTTGATATATGACGAGGAATTTAAAGTCCTTGCAATTAAGACACCGAGCTAATGGTCGGTTTTGTACTTCTGAAATTTAGTTCGATTTTAATGAGTACGCTTGGTTGATGTTAGAGCGCTTGCGAGAAACCTACATAAAGTTTCACTTAGAATTATTGAGTTGCATGAGCCACTAAATACACTAGTTATATATTAAAAATAAGTCATCCTGAAGCATGATCTCAGATTCAGATTTTCAGATTCAGATCATTTTATTTATTTTCAGTTGAAAGTGGCAGACGAGGCAA
This sequence comes from Amblyomma americanum, assembly GCA_030143305.2. Classification (NCBI taxonomy): domain Eukaryota; kingdom Metazoa; phylum Arthropoda; class Arachnida; order Ixodida; family Ixodidae; genus Amblyomma; species Amblyomma americanum. The sequence continues at coordinate 411,925 of JARKHS020027593.1, forward strand.
AAGGCATCTAGCCTGACAAGGTCTCGCCTCCCATCCGTAGTTCAGAGCAAGCAAAACTGCAATACATTTGCAGGGATTTCTCCTGATGAAACAGTGCACACATAGACATAAAATATAATGTACATTTGAACGCAGAATGGTGGCTGTCGATTAACGCTCTCATCGGTTTGAGATGAAATTCAGCGGTAAATGACAGTCATTGGCGAGAAGGTCTATGGATGGTGAAATACCCAAGTGGAAGTCATTTATATAGATGGAAAAAAGAAGCGGTCAAAAAACTGAGGCTTGTGGAACTCTAAAAAGTTATATTCGGCCAAAATTTCTGCCTGCGGACTCTACGCCAGGTGCGGACTGTCCAGAAATCACGGTATTATGAGTTAAGTACAGAATACCATTTTGGATCATTTCTATCCATGTTTTAATTGTTTTAATTGCGTCTTCCTTGCTTGTTTTTCGCAGACCACAATGTTTAATTTAGGGGTTTACTATGTTGCACAACCTGTACAGTACTGAGGACTCTGCATTTGTGTCCGCTAACATAGTGCGTACCATTGGGGCTGTAAACTGCACGCACTACCTTTACCAGTAATTGTTTATAAAATTTGTATAACCTCACTGCAGACATGTGGGTCAGTAAGCAGTATCACGAAGTGAACAGCGCAGTTTGAAACACACAAATTGGGAAGAAGAATGAGAAGGAACAAAGTGCTGTTTCGTGCTCAGTTTCTGCCCCACTTTGTGCGTGCGTGCGTGCGTGCGTGTGTGTGTCTGTGTGTAAGCTTGAGAAATCACTGCGACTAAAGGAATTTGTAAAAAGGAACCTTAGTTCTATATTCTGAAACTGTGAACAACAATATTTTTCAATTCTTTCAGTAAAAATGGACCGGAATATTCCTTTCAAAATATATTGTTCTTATTTCTCTACTTGCAGATATACCACTATCTAAACATTCACCCGGGTGGCAATTGTATGGTTCTCGATGACATTGGAGAAGACGGTGACGGAGGATTTTATGGGCCCTATTCGTTCCTGAGAGCTGCGTCGGAACTAATGACAGCTCGCTTCAGACGAGCGTTCGTAGACGATAAGTACTACCGGGTATAAACTCTTTGCTGAGCGGCACCTGTGATGCAAACAAATAAACTTAATATGATTCGATGTCTAACTGGCTCAGCGCGTTATTTAGTGACATGAAGAGAAACACCAAGGCTCCTTTGTACGGAAAATGAATGAGATATAGGCCTTATCAAGGTGCATACCTGGACACTGCGAGGAGTGTTAATCATTAAGCAATCTTATATTAGCAAGCCACTTCATTGCTCAACAATTATACGATGCATTCGCGTCTTTCATCCAGATAAGAACACGCGAAAAGACTGAACACGAGATGTGTCATGCAGGCACGGCGTAATTTCTTTTACATTTTAGCTTGATGCTACACATGAGCAGTGTATGCAACGATCTCTCGCTACAAATGTCGCCAACGTTGGCCAGACTTGTTCGCACGCAGAACCTGTGAAGTCTTATTTTGGAACTTCTGTCCATAATTTTCAAGCATTCTACGTAAATGTCACCTCTCTAGCTTTAATTTGATTGAGTGCCCTATTAGTTTGGATCGGTGACACACCTGACAGATGAATGTCCGCTGGAAACCAGTTTTTGCATTCCCGGAGATTTCAGTGTACGCGCTTAGAAATTCTTTTGATATTCTTCTGAACAATGTACGAGGTTTAGGTGGTTTTAATCAGAGCTCTTTCGGTATTCCTTTGATTTTCAAGGAACTATTTTCTTGCTTTGCTGGAAGTGCAACTGTTAGCTAATTAACTTTCAGTCTGGGATCGGGAGTGTTGAGGGTTTTAATCTGTTATAGGGCTAAAGAAAACAGAACCATGTGATGAGTGGGCCTGAGCAACCTTTGCGGAGAGCCCATGTGAGATCAAAAAATTCAGAAAAGCCAATGACAGAGATTGAGAGAGAGAAAATCAGCTTCTTAAAGACCGATACATTAAGCGCTGAAAATATTCTGGAGCGCGCAGCTTTTCCAGTTGGTCCGACTTCATGTTGAGTACCTCAGGTAAGAGGGTGGAGAGAGGAAGAACGGAGCTTGGAGGGCTACTGCGCACTGAGACAGTGCTACCGATCAGCTCAGAGTTGGGGCCGTAAAGACAGCAGGGGTCAGACACCGGCTGTGCACATTAGCACAAAGATCAACTCACAATAGCTATCGAATTTGTGATGCAACCTCAGTAATAAGAAAATTTCTTTGCTTCTCAGGACACACGACGTGACGCAAACGAACGCATACAGTGAGCAGCGTCACTGCGATCTCTTCGCAACCTCTCCGGGTTGCGGACGGGTTGCTGTGACCGAGTACGCGAGAGCTGACATCCGAAAAAGTCGTCAAACAGCGACAACTCTGCGCCGAAATAGCAGTGGCGTTCCTGCGAATGCACGATACCATTGGATCAAACCGGCGTAAGTTAGAAGTCTGCATGTGCGGTGTGCCTGCCAATAGCTTGACATCGAGTGCCCCAAGACAACCCGCGAGCAGAGGTGTTTGAGTGCCCCGCTGTATCACCCACCGCGTCTCCCGTGCTTCTGTCGTCTGCGCTCATACCGAAAAGCTACTGCGGCCCACGTTACGAGCATCGTCGTTTTCGAAACCGTCCTTTTCAACCACACCCGATTAGTCTAAACAATATAAGCGGATTTCAGTTCGGCTGCGACTGAGCGGCAGCAGGACGTCACTGCGTTTCCGTTGCCGCAGCGAACCCCCAGCTCCACTGTTGGTCTGTGCCAATCAATAGAAGACGGCAAAAGAAGAATTAGGCCATGTTTTAATTGCACACAAAATGGTAGAACAAACAGACGCGTAACAGTAAAATGTTTTATTGAAAAAATTATTTTGGTACCCTCAATTTCACCCTGAAGGCAGGACATGTACTCAAACCATTAAATAATCTACGGAACTTCGCACGGCTCGGCAGTCGCAAATAGCGGCCGGTGCAATCACTGATCATCGATGGTAAGTGGAAGACCCCTATTTTGCCCTCACACACCGGCGCTTTCTTTAGCTCGATAGCAAAAACGGATGGAAAGGATTTCTGGCTTGCACTCAGTCTCCGCTCAACACATATTGGCTGCCGTGCTGAACCCGCAAGCGGCCGTGATTACTAGCCGTGAGCACTTATGGCCATGAAAATAAATTGCAATGGCACCAATGTATGCCGTGAGCATAAAGTGTTTGTGTGAAGAATTTTTGTGGGGACCGTAATTGAAGTCTTTCATTACTTTTCCAAAATTAGGGCAATAACCGCGACATCTTGCTTCCTGGCGTTCATTTTTGTGCAGTAAATAAAAACGATGTGCTAAAATACTCGTTTTGTTTCTCTTCATGTGTGTCGTCTGAAACTTCACACACAAAGTTATTAAAGATTTCCCATAGAGCAAAAAGCAAGCATGGCCACCGACGCCTTAATTCAGCCCCGCAATCAACCTACCTATATTGACGAAGCGCCAAAGAACCGCGCCTATCGATAACCGTAACACCGAAAAACCACATCTGGCATATCCAACCCGTCGCCGGCGCCTCACCATCTTTTTATTTTATGTATTACAAGCTCAAAGGCCCCATTAAAGGGATATTACATGAGGGAGTGGAATTCAGGGCACATGGTTGATTCGATGAATTTTTTGAATGATGATGGGTCGGAGTGAAGTACGACGGTGTTGGGCAAGTCTTTCCAGTCTTTTGCAGTGCGGACAAAAAATGATGACAGGTGAGCACTAGTCCGGGCAGGAGGAGGGTAAATGGCCTTCTGTGGTTCATGCGGCTGGAGATGCGGTGGACAGGGCTGATAATAGACTTGGTCATGGGGTTATTGTGAAATTTATGAAAAAGGCATAGTCTTGCAATAGTACGGTGGTCTGCCAAGTTAGTAAGATGAGCATTACGTTTTAGTTCAGTGACACCTACATGATAGGAATAGGCCGAGTGGATGAAACTTGCTGCGTAGTTTTGTGTTGCTTCCAGTAAGTTAGAAAGGTTACTTTAATAGGGGTCCCAAACCGCGCATGTGTATTCATGTTTGGGACGAATGAATGTTAAATATGCTAACAACTTTACTGATGGAGGAGCTAGGCAAAGGGTTCGGCGAAAATAACCGAGAACACGATTAGCATCATTAATAATCTGCGTTACGTGATGTGACCAATTGAGATCGCGGGTTAAATGCACACCCAAGTATTTATACTCCATTACAGCAGTTATTTCCGAATTGGAGATTGAGTAGCTTGAAGTAGGTTGGGAGTGACGTCGACGAAAGGATAGGAGAGATGTTTTCTTCACGTTTAAAGACGTTAGCCATTCGTTACACAAGGTTATTACACAGTCGATGTCGGATTGTAGGAGTTGGATGTCACTACTGTTTGTTATTGGACAGTAAATAACGCAGCCGTCTGCAAACATGCGCCCGTTAGAACACAAGTTAGCAGGTCAGTCTTTAATATAAATGAGGAAGAGAAGGGGCCCCAGGACGGTGCCTTGTGGCACCCCAGGCAGAACAGAAGCATAAGAAGATGGACGCTTAATAGCTAAAACAAACTGCTGTTGGTTAGTAAGGAAGTTCCGAATTCATTCCAAAACAAAGCAATTAAGATTTAGGCGTGAAAGTTTTAGATAGAGCCGCTTATGAGGAACTGTCGAAGGCCTTTTCAAAATCAAGGAGCAGAGCGTCAACTGGAATGTTAAGGTCGAGGTTGGAGCTTAAGTCGTTAAAAAACAATGCTAGTTGGGTGTCGCACGATATACCTTTTAGAAAACCATGTTGAGCAGGCTGAAAAAAATTAACTGAAACTAGGAATTTCATAATATGCGAGTATATTACATGCTCCATTAACTTTGAAGTAATGCTAGTGATAGATATCGGTCGGTGATTATGACTAGAAGACGATGGGCCCTTTTTTGGGACTGGAATGACTTTGCCCACTTTACAGTCATGTGGTATGACACCTGATGAAAGAGACTGGCGAAAAATATGGGACAGTATGACGCTAGTAGTATGCTTTGTGTTTTTGAGTATTTTCGCGTTAATGCAGTCGATACCTGCAGATGACGTTAGTTTCAAAGAGTCTATAAGATTTACAATACAATTAGGGTCAAAAGTAATATCAGGCATGGACGGGAAATCAAAGGAAGGGAAATCAGGAAGGCCACCATCTGGATCGCGAGTGAGAACAGAGCTAAAGGTTAAATTTAGGATTTATGCAACGTCATGCTCCGCGATTGGATTGTTATCATCGTCGCAAAGGGTTATCGTATCGCTCGACTTAAGATTGATGCACTTCCAGAATAGACGGGTTTTGGTTCGTAGCATATTGGGCAGTGTAGATGAAAAAAATGAATGCTTGAAAGGGTTTATGCTATGGCGACATGAAAGGGTTTATGCTGCCCGGCGCTGCACACGAGCATCATTCGGCATGCTCAACGAGCTAATGGAGTGTTCTGAAATAGCGAATGCAGGTTTTCGTACAGAAAATACACACACTTTTCAGGGCACTCAGTTTTATGTCACAATGAATAATATACGCAAACGCAATGGAAGAGACCGGCGGTTGGCTGGGCTTGATGGCTGGGCTTGGCTCGTCTGGACAGGGCAGAGCTCGGCAAAGCTGAGCAGAGCTGGGTTGGATGACTGGCTGGCTGGCGGACGGACGGACGGGCGGACATGTCGAAGAGTCGGTTGGGGGAAGGACGGACCGACGGGTAGATTGATGGTTGGAAGTTGGCTCTTGGCAGTAGCGGCCTACGTCAGATCAATATCAGCAATCGACACATTGCTTGGTCTGTACTACTTCAGTTCAGGTGACCGCGTCGTAGCTGCAGCTGCTGAAGCAGTGTCATATTGTCACGGCTTGCTTCACGTAGAGGCCGGCGGCGAGTACAGGTGAGAGCTGGAGCACAAAAACAGGCAGGTCTTCCAGCAGCTGCGTCGTCGTCGGCACGCGGCGATCGCGCTTCGACTTTTTCTTCGCTACACTACCTCCCCTTATAAAGAAGCACCATCTCGATGCTAATCCGAGAGCAAAAAACACGCCGCGGAAAAGTACACACGGGCCCAGAAATCTCGCTGGCCGATGCAGAATGCAGTGGGAAATGCAGGCGATTATCGCGCGTAATACGGCTTAAGCCGGACTACTTACACAATTTCAGGGCGGGGTGAACGACGAGACGACTGTCGCATTCCTTTGGGCAGTACCTCACAGTTCAATGCATCGATGTGGCAAAGAACCGTATATAAGCCAAAGTAGAGCTTCATGAGTTTGTCGGAGAGACCTCGATGTCGTACCGGCGTCCACACCGAGACATTGTCCCCAGGGTAAAAATGGACGTCACGTCGACGGAGATTGTACGGACGAACGTCTGTATGCTGTTGGTTCTGAAGGCGGAGTTGAGCGACTTGCCGAGTTTCCTCCGCGCGCTCGAAGACTAGAAGGACACCATCGACTACGTCGACAGACGGCTCGTGTGGCAACATAGCGTCAAGCATCGTGGCGAAGAGAAAGTCGAAGCGCGATCGCGGCTTGCCGACGACGACGCTGCTGCTGGCGGACCTTCCTTTTTTGTGCTCCTGCTATCACTTGAGCTCACCGCTGGCCTCTACTTCAAGCAAGCCGTGACATTTGGTGCAGATGCTGGGTGACGCATCTAATGCAGCGCACCCCGCCTCGACATTCGAGCATGGTATTAAGTCCTGCCCGTCGGGATTTCTTGGAGCCCTCGAGAGAAACAGACTCGCGCTAGCCGACGTCAGCAAGGCCAAGCGCCAAAATTCGGACTCTTGCCAGAGAGATTAAGGACATCTAGGACCAACGCCACCATGCCGTCCCAGTCTCAACAAACCGACCCCGCGATTGCCCCGAGGATCGTCTACGTGCCTGTCACCGCAAGATCTGTCGCCCCGTTCCGTTGCGATGACCTTGATGATGTCAATTGAAGACTGGGTCCAACACTATGAACGGGTAGCTCGACATAGTGGTTGGACACACGCCCAATGTCTGCAGAACCTGTACTGCTCCTTAGATGCCACGGCGAAATATTGGTTCGAGAACCACGAGGCTTCTCTAACATCATGGGAAACGTGCAAGAGCGAACTGGTACGCATATTCGCAAACCAGCACCGGCGACAGCATGCTGAAGATCTGCTCCGCGCTCGTATCCTGGCCCCACCGAGAGCGTGAGAAGTTTAGTCGCGAAACGTACTGCGTCTGAGTGCCCACGCTGACCAGCAGGCTACTGAAAAGAAGAAGGTGCGGACCTTGACGAGGGGTGTCCGGAATAACATCTTTGCAGGCCTCATCCGCTGTCCTCCAACCTTAGTAGCCGAATTTGTCGTTAAACCGACCAATTTCGAGCACGCATTGGCGATAAGAACCAGTCACTTTCAGCAACTGATCGCCCTTCTTGTCGTCTCAAGTCTTGCTTCGTCTGGACTAGGCGGTGTTGGTCTCGCCGACGTTCAAGAAATTATCCGTGACATCATCTGAGATGAGCTGAAAAGGTTGTTCCCAGCTTCTAACCAGCCTGTATCTCTCTCCATCGCGACGGCTGTTTGGGACGAACTGCGACACACGCTGGCGTCCGAAGACGTACCCACTGTAGCTGCAGCCGATCAACCATCTTTAAGCTACGTCGCCGCCGTCCGTCGTGCGCCTCGCGTCCATCGTCAGTACCACAACGCTGCTGATTCTGGCCCTCGACGCCACTGGTTCGTGCCGCTGTCTGATGCATGCCTGGAACCGCTGGGCCGCAGGAAAACCGACATCTGGAGGACTGTAGACTTGAGGCCGCTGTGTTTACACTGCGGTGAGCCTGACCACATGCACCGCTACTTTCCGCACAGCGAACTCGGCCTTCGAGGTTTCAGCCGGGATGATCCGCGCCCCAGTCACGGTGAACACCCCCGCGAGATACAGGACTACCTTCAACGCTCTCCATAGCCAGTGTCAGCTCCACCTCGCACCTCCCTGTCGCCGCCTCGTAGCCGCTCATCACTCCCTTATCGCGGATCTCGCCGTGAGAGCCTTTCGCCACTTCGGAAAAACTCAGTACGGCGACGCCTGGAGGTGGCGTTGCCAGTGCTGCATGCAGTAGAGAACCACAGCCTATGTTGAAATGCCCCAGCTCAACCGATGGCACCCTTGAAACCGAATACTGTTTTGTGGCCTCTGGCAATGTACATGTTTTAATCGACGGTCGAGACGTAACTGTGCTTGTCGACACCGGCGCCGATTACTCGGTCTTCAGCGGCAACTTCTCTCGGCGTCTTCGCAAGGTTACCACCCAGTGGGACAGCCCACCAATACCTACCGCGGGCTTCCATCTCGTAAACACTGTTGACAAGTGCACTCCCCGCGTACAGATTCACGGTGAGACGTGCCTGCCACATTCGTGATCTTGGAGAATTGCTTTAAGCATGTTATTATTGGCATGGACTTTCTCCCTCAGCATGGCGCTGTAATAGACGTAGGGACGAACAAGTCAACCCTCCGCGCACGTTCTTCATCGCCAATACCTCCTCGGGCACCCCGCGCTGCGATGAAAGTTGGTGCCGACCATGTTTACTTTCTGCGGTTGTAGACAGTTTTCCTGCCGGTCCGAGCCCATACAACCGCAAATGGCGAAGGCGTTCTAGAAGGAAGTGTCCAGATGCTATTTACACGGGGCATTGTTGTAGCGCGAGGCATTGCCAATGTTCAAAGTGGGCGTGCTAAAATTTTAGTGACAAACTTCAGGAACAAGCCGGAGCCCCTAACGTGAGGGGTCCTTATAGCCCAACTGGACTAAGCGATATTCGCGAAGCTGTTGAGTTGCTTTAAGAGGAGGCCCCGACCGGGTCATGCGTCTCCACAACGTTTCCCCTGGACATCGATGCCAAGTTTAAGCCTCCTGACACACGCGATCTGCTCTCTTTTGCATCGCTACCACAACTGTTTCGCGACGACATCCCGAGTTCATCAGACGCCCGTCGCCAAGCATAGACTTACTGACAATACCGCCACGCCCCTGATTCGCCAACCGCTGTACAGCGTTTCCTTGAAGGGGAGGGAAACGATGCCAGAGAAAGTGCGCGAAATGATTAACGACGACGTCATCTGTCATCCAACAGTCCGTGGGCCTCCCCTGTAGTACTCGTCAAGAAAAACGAGGGGACCCTTCGATTTTGCACCGACTACATGCGAGCACAGGTGATACCAGGCCCACAAAAACAGGCAGGTCCGCCAGCAGCAGCGTCGTCGTTGTTGTTGTTGTTGTTAGCCTTCGTCGTCGGCACGCGGCGATCGCGCTTCGACTTTCTCTTCGCTACAATATGTGCCATGTGTGGATACGTAGCTTAGGCAGCACATAGGAGTGCGTGCTGTCAAAGTTGCCGAAGCAGCGATTGAATAAAAAGAGGATGGGAGTATAGCTCAGCAGTTCAAAGCTCCTGGAAATTTCACCCACCATTGTAGTAAATGTCACTGACGCATAAGCCTTTGTAGAAGCGTTAGCATCGCCAGTGGCGCTGGTGAAGATTAAGCTGGGAGCGTGGCCTGCCTCGCGTAGGAGAGAACGCTTTTGGCAACCGGCATGGCCAGCAACGTCGACAGCCCGCTCCGCCGGCTCACCAGCCGCGGCTATCGGGATCTTCAATAAATGTGGATCACCCTCCACATATGGGGACTCTGGATGACAGCTTCGACGCACGCAACCTCGCCATCATCACCTCTGCAATCCTGCCCGTACTGTCCCTCCACTTGCCTTCTCCGCTGTTCTCTACTTTTTCGCGCCGGGTTTTCGGCAGCTTCTCGCCGCCATGTAGGCTCCTACCATCGCATCCGGTGAGTTCTTCCTGTCGTATCAGCGTTCCTTTCTTCCTCGGCTGCCCGGCCGGCTAGCTTTTTATGCCAGGGACCCCGTTTTCTGGCTGGCGCTGCTGGACTCGCACTTTCACGTAAACCACGTGTCCAGCCAGCTGCTGCGCTATCAGCACGCCAGGCTCGAACTCCCACCCGGTCTCCTTGCAAAGCTGCGGTTGCGGCCTCCTGGCCGAGACAATTAGCGGACTTCAAGAAGAGCCTGACGACGTATTCTGACTTTGAGCTCCCGCCCACTCTCCGTGCTGCTGTTCCGTGCTGAGATGCTGCGCCGCCACTCAACTCACGACCACTGGCCGAATACCCCTCATAACTGCTCCGACTTTCCCTCTGCCAGCTACTGTATTGGAGCCGCTCTTCACACCGGTCTGTCCACTATCGTCGCCACCGAATGAACTCCCACCAACGGTTCGGCAAGTGCCACGTGAGCACGCGTCACTCTCTTCCCAACCTTCTCAGCCAGCTGCCTCATACTACATATCAGTCTTTATTAAGTTTGCTCCACAGGCCCCTACGGATGGCGATCCAACTGCGAGCTCCCGTCCCAGGGCGCCTCTTGCCGAGCCCTGGTTGCCAGCTGTGGCACTTGCACATTACCAGAAGAACCCTCTCTCGATCCGGGCTACAACTCGTTTCTAGTCGCATGTTCTTCTGCCACCTCATGCCCAACCATGGTTAGCTCAACTCTTCTTGTCGTGGGGCGCGCATGCAAGCGACACCAGAGCTTTGTCGCGCATCACGCGCCACCCGAACCGGCTGCTCCGGATTCCAGCCCACCTGGCGCCTTCACAAGTGACTGTTCCTCCGCGACAGACAAGACAGCCATCCAACGAGGTGCCATGCTTGCGACGCAGTACAGCGTGCCCCACCCAACACCGCCAATGAACTCAGCAAAACAGCTTTCATCGCATTCGGACCACTACGTCCGGGACCTGTGCCTTCTGTTCAGAGCTAGCGGTCCCAACGACACTGTGGGCTAGCTTTTTCCCGCAGCCGGTACACCCCGTCGACTACTTTCGACTACTTTCCAATAAGGCAGCCCGTGCCCCATGCAGCAGACCTCAAGAGCAGTGCCTTCCCCTGTCGTTGCGCCGTCGCCAGTGGCCGAGGCATCGCCTTCCCTTTTACGGCTCTGGTTTGCCACACGACATACTTTCGCCCACCCCGATTGGGACAGCGAACATTGCATTTTCCCGTAAATCCCCATGGGGCTTCATTTCCTGTATGGACATTTCCCGGCCAACTTCAACCAAACTGCCGGTTCCAACAGTTGACATTACGACTGGAGCACACCCAGCTCGGATCCAATTCGTTGATGACCATTTACGCCTTTTCATTCCGTCATCATTCTAATCTTTTGGCTCCCGTTGCCCTTTGCGAAGCAGCCAGGCTCGACCACCCGAGCTCGTTTCTCGTGCCCGACAGCCTTCCCGAGTTCTCACCCGAACTTGACTGGCATGAAGAAAGTTGTACATACCCATTATATTCTTTGATTTATCACGCACCGTGCGTGACGTCACTCCAGCGGCACTGATAAAGAAAAAGCTGGGAGTTCGACCTGGCTCACGCCGAAAATAACGCCTTAGGCAACCGGCCTGGCCAGAAACGGCGACAGCCCGTTCCGCCTTCTCACCAGCCGCGGCTACCAGGACATCCATTAAATGTGGATCGCCCTGCACACTTTCTCCTCCTCCTTTCTTGATAACTGCTAGATTACCACGTGCATAAATCTGTCCCTGAAATCCTTGGTTTTCGGTTATCTGCATCTCAACACTTTATAAATACCCCTTCATGTTTTCTTTTACGTAAGAAAGCCTACACCACCTAATAATTTTTAAATATATAGTCTCGCTTTAATTCGTCTGTTTCGCGGGCTCTAAAAATACAAACTTAGAGCTGGATAGAAGAAGCTATGATGTTTAGATGAGAAGCATTTTGAAATGCACTACCTTTATTTCACATTTTCCTGCCTCTTTTCGAAATAATCACTCTATGAGGCACTTTATACTCCGCAAGCTTTGTTATGAACGAGGCTATGTTTTAACGGGGAATCAGGATTACACGTTGTCATTAGAAAGAGGAGTTGTTTCGGACAGCTCGCAAACGTATCTGCAGTTCTTGAAACAGCTCCGAGCCATAACTAATAAAAACCAATGGTGCGAATCTCTTTTCCTTCGGCGAAAAGGGTTTGGAAAGGGACTATATGTATAGCCACTGCCATGTTGTCTTGTGGCTCCGAAGACTAGTTTCGTTCTTCCGAATAGTGTGTTTCCAAACGCATCGCCTGCTCATAGCTGCAAGGTGTGTGCTTGTCTGCGCATTTGTTTAAATGGCAGTACAAAAAACAATAGGAAATGCTCACAGACCAGCCGAGTGCCTCTAACCTAGCCGCTAGAGCTGATTTGCGCTAAGAGAAGATATGTGAAAAATAGAGAGCTAAGAGAAACTATGCACATACATAACAGCACCCTGGTGACTGCTTCAGGAGAAGTCGATAAACTTGAGAGGCCACACTTTTGTCTAAATATGCCCGCGACTCATGTTAGAGCTTGGTACCAAAATTTATCGGTGCTCGCAATGTGCGCGCCGCTGCAAAGGCAGGCACGCGCTTAAGTAAAGAAAGCACGTACCCACCGTTCACCATACGGCACTTCAAAGCACGCGCCCGCACCTGCTTGTAGGCCAGACCGCCGGCTTCACAGAGTTTCTTTTCCAAAATGTAAAGGAAAACCCAAAGATAACACCGCAGATCAAACGTTCGTCTTTTGGAAATATGGTGTTTTAATGTCTGCAAGTGACACATGGGCTATAAGGAACGCCATACTGGACGGGTGCGTAGTAATTCGGAGCACCTGGGGTTCATTACATACGCTGACATTTAAGAGCATGCGGGCATGTTTTGCGTTTAGCCTTCATGGAATTGCAACCGGCGTGGCGTTGCTTGAAACCGGATCCTTCAGCTCAGTAGCCAAGCGCTCTAACTACTGAACACCTCCGCGCCCTCACGCAAAGGAGAAAACTGCTTGTTGCGCTTAGCCGCCATTGGTTCTCGGCTGCAGCGGCGCGTGTTTATTGAGGAGTGTTAATTGGCGCTTATGTGGTGCACTACATCAGCTCCCATTAACAAAACCCAAAAGCGTCCAAATTACTGCAGAGCTGCCCGCTACGAAACACCGATCTTTATTGTTTTACTCCCTCCAATTTTTCCTCTTGACGCGTCCACTGCTTATCATCCAGGCTCTGCGCATTTCCATTCGTCTTAAACACTTTAAGTTTGACCCGCTGGTGCTGCGTTTAGATGGAGGCGAAACGCAATAAGGCGCCCATGTACTGCGTGGTGTCAGAGCACGTCAAAGATTCTTTAATGGTTGAAATAATTCGGAGGTCCTTTACAACAGCACAACTTCCTCTCCTTTTTGTAGCGAAAGCTACATTGCGGCAGCCGCTTCGCCTCTTCAGCATGGTCGCACATTCGCCGTGGTTGCACCTCGGCTGTGGTCGTTACACTTGGCGCGCCATCTCGCATGACGTCACTCCGCCGTTGCTCTCGTTTTGGAGGAGACGCCACTCGCGGGCTCGCCTCGCCAGTTGTGGGCATGCGTAGTAGAAGGAGAGCGGCTGTCGCAGTGTGTATCTACATACGGTTCAGCGCAGCGGGTGGCGAGCCGCAGCGTTTGTTTGGCGTCGCGTCAGCGTCTCGTCTACCGGCGTCGTCGCTCGGAGCCCGCAGAAGAGGGCGACCAAACATATGAGGGCATTCGACATGGCGTCTCCAAACGGGGGTGGGGAGACATCGTCGGTAAAGCCCCTCAGTTATCGCCTGTCCGTAGCTAACCATTCCATTCAGCGGCGAAAGGAACCTTCTGCGGGGAGAAGGGGGACAATAGCCGCGGCTTTTGGCCCCACCAATCCCCACCTATGAGGTATTTCCGACGGCGACGCTGAGATCTGGGCCCGCTTGCACAGAACTCGTCAGTCCAGTCTGACTCTAATCTTCAGACTCAATCGCAGCTCATTGGAGTCTTAATCTTCCCTAGCCGATAAGTCGTTTGCACGAAAGAAACTAGCCTGCAACGAGGCAGAAAATAAAGCTTTCAATAAAGCTTTCGGGCAGTCTCGACGAAACCTTTTGCCAGTCTTCTCGAACATGGCTGCCATGCGATTTGTTCACCTCGAGTTGCTCGCCGATCGGCTGTTGCACCGCGAACGCGTATTTTTTGACAGGACCAATCCACCTGACACATTCTGCGAAGAGCAGCTGCAGCTCCGCTTACGGCTCGGGCGGGAAGGCATTTCTCGCCGAGCCAAGCCGAGCTTCTTCGCTCCGAGAGTGAGCCGTCGACGCGTCGGAGCGGTGCTTTGTGCACCGAGCTGCAGGTGATTCTGTCACTGAAGTTTTTTTTTTACTCCGAATGTTTCCTGATATCTGCCGGAGACATGATCCGCGCCCACGAATCTACAGCAAGGCGCACAGTACGCCGAGCTGCTGTCGCCCTTGTCCACCGCTGTAAAGATTCGATCGGGTTTGTTAAGCCTGTCTCCAGCCTTCCATCTTTCCCTGTATGTTGTTACTGCCGCTTGCTTTCTTTGGCTCTGCGTGTTCTCGCAACCATTTTAACCAGTTGCGCGGCTAGAACATCAGTTGCCGTACATACGGCGTCTCAAATACGTACCTTTTTTCACGCGAAATGATCTGAAGCAGTGTGTATAGTTATCGCTGGCCCATAAATATGTTTTGGTGTTCAAGCGCATATTTCTTGATTCTGTTCTTTCGAGGCGGCATCGTGCGAGGCGGCATCGTGCGAGGCTGTGTGATGATCAGGCGAGATTAATATTAATATAAATGTGACTCCTTTAATATGTGCGCGTGCGAGTGCGTGCAAGCCCGCGCATGACATCGGCGTGAGACTAAAGATGGCCACCCCTGTTTTCTTTCCAGCTGGCCGTCGCCTAGCCAACTGCGGGAAGCCCAAGGCGGCTTCTACGTTCTCGCCAGCTTTTCTTGCTTTGTCGGTGCGATCGACGGCACCCATGTTCTGATACAGGCTCCCGAGGAGCATGAAGACGCGCATGTCAACCGCCACTTTTGTCACTCGATAAACGTGCAGCTGGTGGTTAACAGTCCCTGCCTCATCATCGATGTTGTCGCACGGTGGCCGGGCGGCACTCATGACGCGCGGATGCTGGAGAACAGCAGTCTGGCGCAACGCTTCGGCAGTGGTGTATACATAGGCGTGCTGCTGGGGGACAGCGGATACCTATACAGGCCGTTGTTGATGACGCCGTTTCGGACTGCGGACAATCACGGGAAGAGGTGTCTTGATGCTTCGGTGGAAAACAGACACAGGTGCCGGTAGCTTGTTATGCTCTATTGCATATATATGCCTTGTGAAGACATGAGGAACGCACGAAAAGAACAAACGCACACATGTGTACTCGGGCATGCCACTATAGAAAAATAAGACATAGGTGTGCACTATTGGTCAGTTTTTTTTAATTTTATTATGCTCTTCAGAAAATAGGCCATTAAAACAAGCTGCATGAACATCCCCTTTGCCCGCGGTTTATGGTTGTCGGCTCCGCCCTTATTTTAGGCATGGTATAATGTTTAATTCCAACTAGCATTAAGTTCACTATGGCGGGTGCTCATAAGCGCCCTATGCTTTTCGAATTTCGCTGTAATATTCAGCGAAGTGAAAGTTTTCTTTACTCAGTACAAATGTGATTAACTTTCAGACGGTTAATGCATGGTATACAGTTTACAGATAGCAACTTTCAAGACATGTATCCTGAGGTAGATGCATGTACCAATATTTGCATGCTACTGCCATGTTTGAGAGTGATTGCGGCAATTACGGGTGATACTTTGCTTTTACAGGGTGATCGGGCAGCTGAAGCGGCGTTTCCACTGTCTGCATGGGGAGCTTCGAATGGCACCTCACCAGTGCTCAATAATCATCTTCGCCTGCTTTGTGCTGCATAACATTGCGAAAGAGTATGCATGCTGTAGCGATGTGGAATGTGCGCTACCGTCAGAGGTGCCGGTTCCTCCCAGTGGCATGGCTGATGATGAGACCAAAGTGCAAAATGCCCTGGTCCAGCAAAACTTTCCTCACAGTATCATTTTTTTCTTAATTTCTAAAACAAATAAAGCGGAAATAAGTTATGCCCTGTGGTACCTTTCTAACATATCTTGCCCTGGATTTCATGAATGTCCTTGCTGAATGTGCTGAATATCGCAGTCGACTGCGATATGGGAGTGGAAATTTTCTCTAAAGAAAGCAGCACTGCCAGCTGCACCACATTTACAGACAACCCTGACGGCTTGCCACGCACGTGGTCGTGTTTACAATCAGCGTGAGCCCAAAACGCTCAGAAAAATGTTGCCTTCAGAACAAGGACAAAATATTTGCTGCTCGCGGCAAAGTACAAGCAACACCTATATTAACTCCTCCACGGATCTCTTCACACAACAAAAATGGCAGTTTAATGCAACGTAGTCAAAACTCGATTTAATCAAGTGAAGAGCAGCCGCGTTTGTTAAATCGAGAAATTCGTAAAATCTAGGGAAACATTTCTTCGTCCTATGGAAGCTAACATCGTAATATAGCGGCACATAAAAGCTATCGCGTCGTCCTTTTTGCTGATAACCCGCGCCTGCGCATATGGATGGATGGGTGGATAAGGCTAAACCCTTTAATTGGGGTCGTGGTTCAAGCCACCTAGCCATGACTTGAGAAATTCTACTCTTGTCTTATTTAGCCACCAATCAGATAACCTTCGCATGGTTACTTCTGCCCGCCTAAAATATACTTTCCCTTCACTTTCCCTAAACCCCAATGCTTTGGATAAATCAGCCCCGCTGCTTTCCACTGTGGGGTGAAGCCCTTTACAGAAAAGTATCAAGTGTTCAGCCGTTTCCTCCTCCTCTCCGCACGCAACGTACAACGTGTCTATGTCGTGGTACCTGACTCTATATGTCTTAGTCCGTAAAACTCTCGCCCTGGCCTCCAACAACAAAGAGCTTCCCCTACAATTATAATAGATATATTCTTTGGCAATTTCCTGCTTAAAGATTCTGTATGCTCTCAGTGCCGATTTCGTCAGCATCTCTGTTTTCCACAGGGTATGAAATTTGATGAAAGCGCCATCTGGCAAACGTATTTGAAACAAAAGGTGAGAAGCGTTGCCGACTGCTGTGTCCGTTGTTTTTCGCAGCGGTTGAGTTTAAAGCCCTCTCGAAACAAAAAGAGGGCCTTGACTTGGGCTCCTAGATGTTACTGCTGGCACGGCGCTAACAGACCTCGAGACATCATGGGCGAAATAAGTAAGAAATTACCTCTTTATTTACCCATTTCTTCTCGAAAATGCTTTGTTAACTCGTGTTTAATAGTCGTTTGTTTTCTTATTTCGGGTTTATTAAAACATTTAACCATGTGGGTACTTTCCAGGGATTCACAATTTGTTGGTTATATCATTGACGTCCTAAGATAGGGTTTTGTTAAATTGAGGTGTAACTATATTAGTATTCCTTACGTGGAATCTTTTTGTTTAGATGCTCCCATATCAACAGTTTTCTTTCTAGTTTTCTACGATGCTTTTATTACATAGCGTCCTAATTGGTTAAAGGGACACTCAGAACCGAAATGAGACGGGCCAACTGCACTGAAAATGGAGCTTGTATAAGCTAAGAAGGATGGACAAGAGAAATACATGCATCGGTATAGCGGCGACTTTACCCGCAAAGAAAAGAGGTGGATGTTATGAGCATTTGTGTCCCGCTTAAAGCTATTCGTCAACCGTATACGGTACACTTTTTTTTTTAGTTTCTGCTCGCAACTGATTAGGGTGACACCTTGCCGCGGGTTCTTATACCCCTGTCACACGGCCAGTTTCAATCACCCTCGAGTCGAGGGTCTTCGAGATTCTCAATCGCCATCGAACTCGTCGCTGCCACACGGCAAATCTCAATGGCCATTGAAATAGTTCTCGTGTCTTACGCCACGGATGCGTGGCGCCACAATCGCTACTTTCGATTTTGCACAAACAGGAAAATTGTTTTTACAAACCCAAATTATAATGTAATATTAGACTTATTTTTAGTCATAGAAAGCTTGTAGTTATTATTAAAGCCTTGTTACTTTTTCTTGTAAGACATTTTCTTTTGTACGATTTGCTGTCGAAGTTTTGTAACGCTCTGGAAACACTGACACCGCTGGCGTTTCCGTGGTCCGTGTTGGAGAAACTCCGCGCTGGAGAAACTGTTTGCTTCCTACTGCACCTTGCATAGGTCGGGTGTTTTCGCGTTCTTCACGGCGGGTCTGTAATCTTGCGTGTTGGTGCCTATTCACCGCCATGGGTGACGAAGCGAGACACACTCAAGATGCAGAGACAGAGGTCATGGTGCTTATAGCTGCCATCGCTCAGCTTGACGCTGACATCGAGGCGTCGAAAGCCGAGGCGAATAGCATTGAAGAAGAGCTGGTGTATGTCAGCGCACTGAACGCGTCCATATTTGCTTGTGGCAGGACCGTGAACCGCGAAAGGTGGTGTTTCGACAGGAACACAAAGTGGTTTGAGGAGACGCTGCCGCAGCTCGGCGAGAGGTACTTCAAGTGCGCGTTTCGAGTGACGCCTGCCACCTTTAGATACATTGTAGAAACTGTGCGACCGCTTCTTGAGCGGCAAGACACCAACATGAGAGAAGCTGTCCCTGTCGACAAGCGAGTCGCCATCGGGTTGTACCGGCTGTGCTCTTCAAGCGAAGAACGCAGTATCGCAGAGTTGTTCTCCGTCGGACGCTCGACAGTGAACCATGCCTACCGCGAGCTATGCGAAGCCGTTGTTGAACTCATGGAAGATGACTGGGTGAAGATGCCGACGCTGGACACCATGCCTGAACACATCAGGGAGTTCAACGCAGCGTGCCAATTTCCGCAAGCAGTCGGAGCATTGGACGGCTGCCACTTTCCCGTGTCACCTCCCAAGGAAAACGCCGTGGACTACAGGAACTATAAAGGATGGTAAGCAACAATGCTAACGCAGGGGCCAGTTGGTTGATCGTATCGGGTACTTATGCTCTGCTGAAATACACAAAGGGACCAAATGACAGACACAAGCGCAAAACACACGCTGCACTTGTGTTCGTGTCGTTTGTAATTTTGTCCCTTTGTGTAGTGCATGTCTCCAATAGTATGGTAAGCCCTCGACGCAGTTGTGAATTACTGACCTTCGGTGAAGGTTCATTGCAAGTGCCTACCGACGTGAGTGTCAAATTAACTTTGCGAGCAAAACACGTTTTCACTAAAACGGAGAGTTGAGCTAGTTGGTAAATACTACGGGGAATAACAGCGCTGAGACGAGGGACAAAGAAGAAGCAGCAGCATCGGTCCTATTGTCTTCTTCTTTCTTTGTTCCTCGTCTCGGCGCTGTTATTCCCAGCACATGTTTTCACCGCTAGTGTCAGGCAGTGTGTTGTCTCCTCATAGCATGCAGATGATTCTTCCGAGAGCAAGCAGAAGCATATTGTATGCATTGTAATGTTATGCTGAAATCACGATTGCCATGTAATAACTATACTTGCATTGTGTCAGTCATATTGACCCCATATTTTATTTGCAGGTACAGCATCATCCTGCTTGCCCTTGTAGACCACCGCTACAGGTTCCTGTACATACGAGTTGGATCGCCAGGCCGCTGCCATGATTCACATGTTTACAGTGGCTCCAAGCTGGAAAAAGCCGTGAATGGCCCTCTGTTCCGTCAGCCACGTGCCATCATGGGTGGCACAGCAGTGCCTCCGGTCATATTGTGTGATCAGGCATTCCCGCTGTCCACCAACTTGATGAAGCCATTCAGCCACCGCACAAACCTGACCGATGAAAAAAGGCTGTTCAACTACCGCCTGTCCAAGGCTAGGAGAGTAGTTGAAAATGCCTTCGGCAGGCTGAAGGCTAGGTTTCGCTTCATCTTGAAGCGCATGGAATGTGCAGTCGAAAATTCCCGCCTGGCTGTTCGTGCGTGCTGCATTTTGAACAATGTGTGCGAGGAGTTTGGAGATGCTGTCCTGCAGCAGTGGCTGACAGAACTTGAGAACAATGATGATGGCCTCCAGCAGCCACAGCACAGCACAGATATTGAAGAAGGCACTGGCTGTGAGGTGAGGACGGCGCTCGTGGACTTCTTCAAGCATGGATGAGTTCACAGAGCCGGTGCGGCCGCTTACACCCTGCAGTGTACCACAACTGTGATGTGCTTGACGGCCATCTGAACAGAAAGGCCCTTTTCAGGGCCACCACGAGTCTGCCTTCGCAGAGCCGAGGAGAGCATATCTCCGAAACCGTTTGTTCCCTTCTCTAATCACTGTCTTTATTTACAACACATGTCTAGAAGCAGACAGCTTATCTGCGTACCTGATCTTAAGGTTCACAGTACTGAACTTTACCAACCACATTTTTTGCAGCAATCAAAAGCTCCTTACACAAATGCACACATGCCCGCCTGTGGAACTAAGAAACACAGCAGAACATTTGAAGGCCAAATCTTGGGGTATGAAACAGTGTTTTCCATTTGGTAGGTGGCATCTGCAAACCATGGCAGAGATGCAATATTTTCTTGCCGCCAGGGCACTCAGAAGCTTCACAATAACAGAGATAGTTAATTGTGAAGCTATTGGCATCACACTGCTAACATTACAGCTAAAGGTGCCATGGCTGTATCTCAAGAGTAAAGTGTAGATGATACAGCAGTTATTATAGTGGCAAGTTATACAATTTGGTTTGTTTCCAAAACCAAGGAATTAAATAGTACAAAACAAGAAATTCGCTGCTAAAGGCCATTCAACAAAAAAGTGTCCATCATACAGCACTTGGTCCTGTTCACAGGCACAGTATACCAGGTGTTTCAAGGAAGCTGATTAGCAATTTTTAAAATGGGTTTTTGGGATAATGCGAAGCTTTTTGCAGCACACTAATACCAGAGCTGGAAAACCTTAGAAAACAGAATTCATGTTAACTAGTGGAGTGATTAACTGAATTGTAATACTTCACGTTTTAGCTCTTACCAATAGGCACCTTGTTGCAAGTATAGGTTTGTAGCTGACCATTAGTAGCAGCCATATTGGTTTGTAAAATTCTGAAAATGTGGTTACCCTGGCCTCCGTGGCTTGCCAGAATCTGGCTACATTGTGCGAAAAGACATGTTCTTTCAAACAGCATGCAGGCAAAATCTGTCATGCCACAGTGGTGATGGTAATCTTGTTTCTGCAGTACTAAAAACCGACATGGCTATTGCTAATGGGCGGCTACAAATCTTTATTCGCAATTAGGTGCCTACCGGTAATTGTGAAAAACTTACTATTAGAATGTAGTTAGCCGCTTTACCAGTAAACATAATTTGCCTATTTCGAAGCCTGCCAATACTACTTCTCCTTCTCTTCAAAAAGCTTCCCGTTAACTCAAAAACCCGCATCACTTTCTTTTCCGACATTCTTGGCAATACTGCTAAGTCTATTCACTTCTACTACATTGTGGCATGACAAATGTATAGAAAAAATAAAAAGATTGCTTAGTATTGGTGTTGTTTTAGTGGCATCACCATTGTGTGCACAATAAAAATGTGGAGTCTGGTTTGCATCAGCTTAGTACGCATTGATCACAACTAAAATGCAAAAAATTACAACTTGCAGGAAGCAACATGTCAAAATTTGTGCCCCAGCAAGCCTAGACAGAAATGGCAGACTTGTGGCATGCTGTCTGCAGTAGGCTATTGCTTAATGCACAGCATGTTGATATATGACTGGACATTACACCATAGTGTTGAGCTGGTCATGTTTGCACTGCTGACCTCTTTTGTCACATATCGAGGCCATGCTATTGTAATAAACACATACAAATTCGAATAACATAGCATTTATTGGTTTACTTGTTGAAAACCTTTTCTAGGACGTTAACTAATTTCTCTTGCAGAGCGATCTGTCTCTCACGTTGATCGTATTCTCTGTTCCTTGCTGCTTGCAAGGTCTGCCGCAACAGTTTCTGCTCTTCTAGGAGCCCTGTGTGCACTTCAGCCAGGGCACTTGTCCCCCTTTTCCTCTTCCTGGAAGGAGGCTTGGCTGCTGGTGTTGTGGCAGCCGACAATGCAGCTGGTGTGTCAGCCGACGATGCGGCTGCTGGTGTCTCGGCTGGTGGTGGTGATGTTGGCTGCAATGACCCTGTGTTGGGGTCACCGCAGGGCAGGTTTTCTTCCATTTGTGAGGTGGTGGTGGCGGTTTTCGTGGTTTCGCCACGCTCCATTCGAAGAATTATCTGCGTGGCAGTCATACTATTAGGCAGGGCAAGAAAAGAATAGGCAGCTAAAGGCTCCTCTTGCAAAAAACCACAGCTCACACTTCCATTCGATACTGGGTGGCCACACGTATATTACATTTTTCTTAAGCAACACACAAAGGTCACCATATTGATATGACTACGGTGAAATGAACACTGCTTTGTGCTGGTTCTCATGACGATTATGTGGGGCAAACCCTGTTATGCTGTGTTCACTGCCATTAGTGTACTGGCAGTATCC
Organism: Amblyomma americanum; assembly: GCA_030143305.2. NCBI lineage: Eukaryota > Metazoa > Arthropoda > Arachnida > Ixodida > Ixodidae > Amblyomma > Amblyomma americanum. The sequence goes on from JARKHS020027593.1 coordinate 434,408, forward strand.
TGTCATAAATTTCGTGGAGAAAGCTGTAAATAAAAGCGTTCCTGTGTAGACACACTTAAAAAGAGTTAAGGTGCAGTAAGTTAAGGTGCAGTAGTTTCTACAGCTGTCATTCTTGATGGACGCTGACTGCCATTTGCATCCAACACTTACCAGTATTAACTTCAAAATAAGCATTTGCAAAGCACTATTGCAGAAAATGAGCAAATTTGATTAGTTCCTCCACTACCAAGCATGCTGTGCGGCACTAATGGCTGCTAAAAGCTGCAATAAATACTTCGGCATACCTCTTCAACTATGGCGCTTTCCTGAGCCATGGAGGGATCATTGGCCGGCAGTGACCCAAGAAATTGGTGTATACGCCAGAAGTATTCCCAAGTGACGGCTCCTGAACCGGTAGTTCTCCTCCTCAGCCACAATCTGAAAGATTTATGGAAGGGCGAATGAGACAAGAAAATAAAGAAAAGTGCTGTGATGATCAATGTGTCATTTTGTGCAGCTCTACCCTACTGCACGTAAAACTGGGCTGGCTGAGCAAGCAATGTTTACTAACTGCGCTGCTGCAGAAGATGCGACAGTCTGCAGCGCAGTGAAAAAGTAAATGCTGCGTTACAAAGGGTGCCTAAAACGCAACGCTGACAAGGCTGCGAACTTTTTACCGCGTCAGACCGCATGCTCTTAAACCGCGCGCACGGCAAAGTGACTTACCGGTACGTTTGTCCCAAGTTTTCTATCTTGTTTTGAACTTGGGCGCGCGTCCGGATGTATCCAGCTTCGCAGAGGCCTCGTGCGATCTCTTCGTACACGCCGCCGTTCCTCTTCTGGCGACGCAAGTCGGCGAGGTGGTCCTCCCATAAATCTATTAGCAGCGACGTTTCCCGCTCTCCCCACAACTGCCTAGACGCCGACGGGCTTTTCTGCGTTTCTGGTTGCGATGGCGACGTCATATCAAAACAAAATAAAGATAAAAACAAAAAGTCCGGAGAGAAAAAATTAAGGGGGACGCAAAACACCTCGCATCAACTAAACGTGCAATTAAAGATAACGCGTTGGATGGAATCGGCGGGAAATATACGAAAAAAAAGCCAGATAAAATCTTCAAAATTATCGCGAACCGAGGACTCCGAGGGCTATATCAAAATGGCTGAGCTTTTCTTTGTGTTTGCTTCTCATGCACCATTGGTTACTGTGACAGAGTATATACGAAATTAATGCGCTGTAAAGCAAACCCATACAATTTTTAAATAATTGTACAAGCTAATATTTTGCTGCTTGCATTAAACTTTAGGTGAATAATGTTTGTTCATGATTTTGCACCGTGAATGTGTCGTGTACGAAAGTGCGCTTGGCGCCGCTCGAAGCAACGCTAGCAACCTTGGGCAGCGCTCGAAGACCCTCGAAATCTCGATGGAGTTCTGCGCTACTCCGTTGACTCGATAGGCTATTGACTCGATCGCCATTGAAACTGCCCGTGTGACAGCGCTCGATCGCCTTTGAGTCGATAGACTATCGGTTCGAGGGCCCTCGAAATGCCCGTGTGACAGGGGTATTAGCCGCCCTTACCCCGGTGACAAAAGTTGGGGAATCTGGGCGAGCCTTATCACTGGGCGTGCCTAAATGAATTCTACTGGATGAACCGCGGCGTGTTTCAGTTTCGACCTGTTTTCTTTGTGTTTTCTGGCGTGTCGGCGTTTATGTGTGTATTTATTTTATTTATTTACCGCATGCCCGGCAGCGCCTAAACATTAAGTCAGGAGAGTGGGCACAAATAAAGAAAACAACACATTGAAACAGTCAAACAGTCCATATATATAAGATAAAAGAGACATTCGCAATTTTAGAACCTTAAGAACCAGCGGTTATCTTGCCTTCGCATTGCGTGCCCTGCCCAAGCCCATACCTTACTCTTGATTTCGAATAGGACGTCATTAAGCCGCGTTCGTTCCCTCACCCACTCTGCCCGCTTCCGGTCTCTTAACGTTACACCTATCACTTTTCTTTCCATGGCTCGCTGTGTTGTCCTTAACTTAAGCGGAACCCTTTTCATTAGCCTCCACTTTCTATCCATAGGTACACACGACCCCCTTAGGTCGTGTTTGTGTGTATCCCGGGAAAGAAAGCTCGCTCTCTTCACCCAGGCACACCACATACTGGGCGCTTAATCTGAGCTGTGTTTATACAGTGATTCTCTTTTCCTCTCCTATAGATTGATCATGCGACCACTCCGCTTGGACCGTGGCAAATGCAACCAATGAAAGGGAAACGATGAGTACAGACGTACAGGTGCGGGCATAGGTAAACGGAGCAGGCTATTCCGTCCTAACTGCAATCAAACCTTTCCCTATCGGACACGAATAACCATTATTTGTCCACGACGAAGTGCCCTTGAGTCCGCTAGCAGCCTGCACATGCCATAGATGCCAGTTTCAAGTAGACCACTCCTGATAGACGTTGGAAGGCAGTAGTGTGCTCTGTGACCTTTTGTCCGAACCTGTACAACGTACACTTGCTTTACAACCACGCACGTGGATTAAACCAAGCAGCCGTGCCGTGACATCACGCTGTTGTTCTTGTTCTTGTTGTTGAGCAGCGTTTTCTACGGAGCTAGTTGGTTCGTGCTTTCTTCCAACGGAAATTCCTTTTTTAGCGCGGCACATAAGCGAGACAAGACAGGCTGCAACTCACAAATGTTTATTCGCAAAGAACCCACACACACACACACACACACACTATTAAGGAAGCTAACAGTCACCGAAACCAAGGAGTATTGGGGAAAGTTTTCACTCTTTTTAATTTCTAATGCCAATCAATTGTTTTTTTTGTAAGAAAATTACTTATACCCAGCAGAAAAACAACTATGCCGCCGGTGGATTCGAACCCACGACCTCCAAATATCGCGTCCGGTGCTCTTACCAACTGAGCTACGGCGACAGCTGTCCAATCTGCTGCTTTCGTGGGTATTCATGTTTTGCGTGTAAGCGAACCTTCAGAGTGTTCACCAGCGCCACCCTCGTCCATAGCCGTGGACGTAGCACGTCCTGTAATACCGCAAGTGTGACGTAGAACATCTTCTAACGGCGAGGGCGGAAGCTGCGAGAGCCCTCTTATGCTACCTATGGCATCAAGACTGCCAGAACCGAGACCCCCGTTAAGCTATTAGCAGACAAGGCAAATGAAATGAGGGGCTCGTTTGGCAAACATATGGTTTATAAGTAATTTTCTTACACAAAAAACAATTGATTGGCATTAGAAATTAAAAAAAAGAACTTTCCCCTATGCACCTTGGTTTCGGTGACTGTTGGCTTCCTTAATATGTTTTTCAAACGAGCCCCTCATTTCATTTGCCTTGTCTGCATATATATATATATATATATATATATATATATATATATATATATATATATATATATATATATATATATATATATATATATATATATATACACTCATAGTCATTCTTCATATCAGAATCTTCGCATCCTTACACACATGTCACCAAGAAAGGTTATTTTTGTTTAAAGCACACTGAAGTGTCGCCAATACACATATCAGCCTTTTTCCTGATAAAAAAAACGCTTCGAGCAGCTCATGTGCCAAAGTGTCACGACTTCTGCCTAAGATCTTTATGCTGGTAAACTTTGGTTTGCATATACATTTTTTGCAGTGCTTTGGCAGGTGTAGGTTTGCATCGTTTAAAGCTGACAGCTCGTGCTGCCGTGCCCTATCATTTACACAATTTCTTGTTTGTCTGATGCATACAATACCGAATGACGGAGACAGTTCATACACAATTCCGCTAGCACACTTCACATACGGGTTGGCATGGCGCTTCCCGCAACCAACTCCAACTTTTCTTTTGCATCCATTTTGCCGGGGCACAACTTCGGAAGTTTCATGGCGGCTGAGAAAACAACAGAACTTTGTGCTTGTTCGCCACCTTTTTCAGATTGTGGTACATTCTATGAATGCGTGCAACCACTGCAGGTGTCACTTCATTTTTTTCCCGCTGTTTTCTTCCGCCCTTTCAGTTTCTGCAGCAAAATCTCAGCGATTGACACGATAACATCCTGCTTTTCTTGGCCTGCTAATCTGCTCAGAGAAACTATGTTCATTCATATGAACGCAGGACTTCTTTAGTGCCGAATGAAGGCATACATTTTTGCTACTGCTCTCTTACTTGTTTTTTAGTGAGCATAACCATAATGTAGTAGTTCCTTTTTGAATCGTGGGTTATACATCCCGCAGATATGTTTCTTTTTAACTGCCAGTTTAACGTCTAAGAACTGTAGAATGTTGTCGACAGGGAGTTCATGGGTGAAAACTAGGGCTTTTTTTATGCTATCTAAATATGTTTTAAACAAGTGGCACCTTGTTCAGGTAGGTCAAAGCCGGTTGCTCTTTTATTAGCACCAGGTAGTCGTCAGCATATCTAAAGTATCTCAGAACACATTCGTCGTTAGAGGTATTATTAATTTCATGATATGAGAGGAAGATGTTAGACAAAAACAGGTGCCACGTGACATGAACCTTGTGCGTTAGCGCCTTTCTTGTCCTGTTTATGTGTCAGGCTAAAAAAGGAATTTCCCTTCTTGTTGTTGGCATCAGGTGGAATGGCATATACCCACAGTGGCGATTAGCCACGATGACTTGCACGATCAAACAACAGCGACATATTGACGTAAGTCCGCATGGTCCGGCGCTGAGCTTTCTTTTCATCTTTTTCGTTGGACTGCGCTTTTGGACGCAGTTCAAGGAGGGCGCTACAGTAATCAATATGCTCGTCGTATGCACGAACTATATATACGCTTTGTAGACGAAGAGGAATATGCAGCAGCGTGCTACGGGCCGAGGAAGAAAGGGGCAGAGTATCAGCAATGCACCCTGGCCAATCTCCCGCCGTGGATATGTGCCATTAAGCCCGAGGACATCATCATCATCATTAAGGGGCAGAGCGTGCGTTCGGAGCCTTCATACACTGCAACGACAACAACACCTTCGTCCCGCCGAAACGTAAGAATGAGTGGCGAGGTGCCTGCAAGCTACTTCTCCTGGGATCCACTGGAATACGACCACAAGCCGTCGAAGCAAAACATGTTGCGGGTCAAGAAAGATATCGCCGAGTTCCGCGCCAGTCCGCCCGTGGGAATCTTCATCTCGCCCGAAGAGAGCAACGTCACAAGAATCCACGTGCTCATAGTGGGCTCAACTGAAACGCAGTATGAGGGTGGATTCTTCCAGTGCCTGCTCCAATGTCCCCCGGACTACCCGCTCAGCCCGCCCCGCATGCGCCTCATGACCACGGACGCCGGCCGAGTCCGCTTCAACGTGAACCTTTACAACAGCGGCAACGTATGCTTGAGCACCATTAAAACGGCGCCCGGACCTGGATGGAGTCCGGCCCTCGGACTCGTCAACGTGTTGGTCAGCATCCAGTCGCTGATGAGCGAGCACCCGTTCTTCAGCGGATTTCAGCAGGAAAAGGAAGCCAGGTGACTCCGACAAGTACGACGAGTTTATCCGCCACGAGACGCTAAGGGTGGCCGTCTGCGCCCAGGTGGAAGCCGCCTTGAAGGACGACGCTAACTGCCCGCCTGCCTTCAGGAACTTGATCCTGGACTCTTTCCTTGAATCGTACAGCAGGTACGAAGATGTCGCAGAGTCGCGCCTTCAGCTGTCAGGTACAGAAATGAAGGACGCTTACAGCTTTAGTTCACCCAGCACGTTCCAGATGGAAGCACTTTTCACACGGCTGAAGATTCTCCGGGAAGTTGAGAAGAAGAACCAAGGGGCGGCCGCAGAAGCTACTGCGCAAGCTGCTACACGAGATGCAGCAGAAGTCACAACTCATGGAGACGACGACGGGATGTACACCCAAGCAGCAACTAGCCTATGCAACACTGACTTCTCGAGGACTCGTGATGCGCTTGGGAACAAGCTGCGGAAGCTGCTCATGACGCTTCTGCGAAGAAAACGGTACGGCGCCTATCTCTTCCGCGCTGAAATGAGAACTGCGGACGACAGTTTCGGCCATTTTTCAGCATAAATATTTGGTGGAGAGGCGACACTATCAACGTGTTGTGTCGGCAAACGTAAGAAAATTAAACAGTGTGCCAAATGCTGTCTCCTAATTCAGACTTCCCGAAACTGATAATATCATGGTAACACACAACGAAGCGACAAGCATAGTTTCGACCGGCGCCTGCCATCGCCTACGTCATAGTCCCAAGCGTCCGCGTGTGTGACACAGCGTCACACTGGTACTCAGTCATGAGCAGTTGTAAAAATCCGGCTTCAACATTAGTCACTGCGACCCATGTGGTGACCACCAGCATCATTTGGCAGTAAACATTTGGAGAATCTCGCTGTCCGGTCAGCAATGGAAGCGTACCGAGAACACGTGTACCATTAGTATTTACAAAGTCGTTCCTTTCTACCCGAATGAGTTGTGAACGGGGGGCAGGTTAACTGAGCGATTGGTGTACATGGTACAGGCTATGACAAAAACTGGCAGACCAAGGAGTTTCCTGGTAAGCGGTGTTTCTAGGGGGGTGCGTCTTTGAAACCTTCAGAAATCCACGCTTCCCTTGAAATTTTGCCGCGTTCGAGAGCCTCGGAAAGCTGGCGATGCTAAACGAGTCGCACTGCACTGCCTGGAAGCAATACCTATGGGCTGAATATTTCTTCAAAAACGGTACACTGCTATCAAGTACACGCACATGGTGCGCATCTAGAATGGTTCAAACGAAACTGGTTGCAATATTTAGTCGAGGCGCCGAACGGTTAAATAATTCATGGGAAATTGTAATCGGAAGATCGCTCCGTCAAAGATGTTTGTTGCGCTCTTCAAGATTTCTTGCTGCGGTCTCATTGTCTGCCTTGCTAATCCTTCCAATGTTTTCTTCCCTATTTATTATTGCATTTTGACTTATTCTATCAATTCATTTTTCTTCTTCCTTTTCCTCCAAACTCTTCTCCCTCTTCAGTCCATGGCCTACTTGAGTTAGAACCCACCGGTGTCGCTCTCCTGCGTGCTTTTCTGTTTCCTTTACTGAGTACAGTTGTATAGCAGTCTACGCCTCCCGATTCTTGGCCGATCCACCAGTGTGGGTATGTGTCTCCCCAACAGCAACAACAACAACGACTAGCAGGCTTGGCTGCCATCTGGCACAAATAAGGGTTAGGCAAGTTAAGCCACTGCCAGTTTTTTTTTCGCCAGAAGAGCAGTACACTGCTAGCGCAATAAAACAACTTCACGAGACCATAATTCGTTGCTGTTTTTCGTCTTTGTCAAGGATTTCTTGTATAAGTTGTGTCCGACCATAATTTCCTTTCGCCCGGATTTTTACCGGTAGGCGAGAATTCAACCGCGCCACGAGCTGCGTGAACCGCGCCAGCTCGAGAAATAAACAAGAAGAGCAAATTAGCTCTGGTTAACCCAAGTTGAAATGCGAAAGCTTCGTTTCGTCTCATTCTGACGCTCTCGTAAACTCAAAGCGGTCTCTTCCGCAGTTGGAGTCATTCCGGGACGTGGCACGACTTCTAGCCGCATCTTTGTTACAACGTTTCTCGAGTCGTGCGGAGCATTCTTCTGGCGTCTCTTGAGCGCGTTGTATCTTCTTCGCTTCGTTCTGTCGTTCCAGATCAGG